>CM022761.1:25564944-25669944 GCA_012411365.1 Ameiurus melas
GTTTTATTTTGCTCTGTTATTTTGTTTTGTGTTGGTTACTGTCATTGAGATCAGTTTTCTTTAATTCAACTGTGTTGTAACAGTCTTCATCAATTATGCTGATACTGCTATGTGGTAGTTGTAAATTTTGGCCAGTCTTGGTAAACTTGCTATCTGTAATCAGTTTGAGCTTGAGGTTCTGTGTTTTTGTGACAGTAAGTTTGTCTTTGTTTTTTCTTTTGTTTTGTTCTGCTTTGAGTATATTGTAATTGATTGTGTTTTTGTTTTCTCTTTCTCTTTGGAGCTGAGTGCTTCCTGAGGCTGGGGGGAGTTCTTTGCTGCACCTTTGGCTTTACTTAAGTAAGGGTCGTTATTATTGCTGTGTTTATTTGCAGTGAATTTTGTGGGTATGATTCTGATTAGTGGGGTTATTTTCCTTTTTGTATAGCTGGTGCTGCTTTACTAGCCTGCCCTTCACACAGGAAGCCTCAGTCCTCCTATGATCATTGTTATAGCCTTTTGTGACTGTTTTATTTAAACAATGCTTGATTGTGTTGGCTGCTCCTTTTTAAAATACTTGACCAGTCTTTTTAATGCCAAAATAAGATGTATATTTGTATGGAAACCCATGCCTCTTGCCTGTTCTAAGTGGAACGTACTTGCGTGTCCTTCTTTGGGGTATTTTCCCCGTTTACTTGGGGTGGCGTAGTTGGTACAAAACGGAGCTAAACGAGCCACATTGCTACATTTGTAACAATGTTCGTGTTAAAAGTGCTATGTATCATGGGAGGGTACAACAACGAGTTAGTTGTTAACTATGTTTATTGAAAATATTGCATGTACTGCATATCATTAAACTGCATAAAAACCCCACCCCCCTATTTTCCCAGGCTCCAGAGATTGTGGGTGGAGTCCCACCAATACAGAGATTATTTGATTGGCCAACATAAGACTAGTTCAACACATCTCCCCTCTTAGAAAAGAACTGTCATTTCCACACAATAACAAATTAATACAGACAAAAAATAATAATAATAATAATAATAATAATAATAATAATAATAATAATAATAAATAATAATAATAATAATAATAATAATAAAAAGAATAATCCAGTTATTACATTACTTTTTTCTTTTTCTTTTACCAATTACAGATATTAAAGCACAATATAACATGATGTAGCAGTGGTGGCATGGTGGTTAAGGCTCTGGGTTACTAATCGGAAGGTCTGGAGTTCAAGCCCCAGTGCTGCCAAGCTGACACCTGTTGGGCCCTTGAGCAAGGCCCTTAACCTTCTCTGCTCAGGGGCACTGTATCATGGCTGACCCTGCGCTCTGACCCCAGCTTTCTGACATGCTGGTGTATGCATGTCACACCCCTCTTCATCTCCTTCCACTGGCTTTCTATAGCCGCCTGCATCACGTTCAAGGCCTTGATGCTCACCTACAAGACCTTGTCAGGAACAGCACCCTCCTACCTCATCTCTCTCTACTTGTATTGTTCGCTGATATATTGCTTCGCTTGTATTTTTCACATTTGTAAGTCGCTTTGTATAAAAGCATCTGCTAAGTGAATAAATGTAAATGTAAAATAATTTCACTGAATATGTGATCAATAAAGACTCATTATAACATGTCTTTTTTCTTTTTTATATTTTAACTCTCTCCTTCCATCTTTGATTACTGATTGCATTAATTTGGTTCCAATTTCACTTACAATACATAAGCATACACTATTATGTAACATTTACTTTGATATACTTTTGTCAGGTTTGTCCAAGTTTTGCCATTGGTCATGTTTCATACTGAACTCTTTTGTCCTTTTTGGCTTGCCATTTTCCTTATATTTTCAATAATGTTTCCTAAAACCATGTTAGTTAATCAATCAGTCACACCTGATGTTTGTTAACGCTAGCCTTTTTTAAAGCAGACTTGTTGCCTTTTGTGTTTGTGAATTGTTACTGGTTTCTTATTCTTGCCATGTGCAAAATTAATGCAATTTTAAACAAGTTCTGAAGATATTTATATAATTCTCTAGAAAAATAAAATAAGACCATTTAAAACATCAAAATTAGGCTCATTCAGTGCTGTATACAGTGCTGTATAACTTTGTTGTTGCTGCTCTTTTAACATTTCATTAATTTACTAGTTTAAAATGTTTTAACACATGCCTTCTATGAGTAATGTTCCAATTACAGTACATGGTTTCCCAGAGAAACTTTACTCTATTTGTACACAAATCCCACTGTGCACTGTTTTACATGTTGAATAATCAAGTCAAATAGTTGCTGCAGATTGATTTCTAAATCATGCTGTTAAATTAGTTACTTTTTAAGTTTTTTGATTGTTCATAAAGATCATCAGTGAATGGGGTTGATTTTCTGGTTTGTGCTAAATAAAAAGCTTTAATTCATTCATCCATCTGTCCATCTGCAGTAACCACTTAATCCTGGTTAGGGTTGCATTGAATATCCAGGCTTCCCCAAGAAGGCTCAAAAAAGCAATTGCTACCAATAAAGACCAATACGTGCTGAATAAAGAGTCTGAATACTTATCTAAATGGGAGATTTCAGTCTGAATACTTTCTGAACCCACAGTACACAGTACATTCCACTAGCAGGGGGAAAAAACTAAAGTTAACAGAACTTGACAAATGAAAATGGTCCATTTTCTTCTTAATTGTTTTCATATATATATATATATATATATATATATATATATATATATATATATATATATATATATATATATATATATATATATATATATATACACTGCTCAAAAAAAAGAAACGAAACACTTAAACAGCACAATGAAACTCCAAGTGTTCCCTTTATTTTTTTTGAGCAGTATATATATATATATATATATATATATATATATATGTATATATATATATTGTTGGAGCTTTGTGTAGATGTGGGTACTACTAATGCTCGTTCTTATTATCCTTTTTTAAAAGAGTTTGACAGTTTGATTATGCATAAGAATATTTCTCACCAAACTTCAGTTTCCAGGAATGAAACTCCAGGTCTTCCAGAGAGATGCTGGCTGCACTGGCCAGAGCCACAAGAGCAGTGATGACAATCAAAACCCTCATTCTGCAAATAATTAGATGTTGTTTTGTTCTTATTGGAAGGAAGAGAACAGAATAAAAGATTCACTTTCTATTTTCACTCCTCACACTTGCATCCTTTTTGTCTGAATTGTCATGAAATACAACTGTCTAATTAACCAGAATCGCTGGAGGGTTAAAACTTAAACATAGTTAATCAGTGCAAAGCGAGCCCACAAAATGTGTATCTACAGCAGGTGTATGTGGTACATACCTGATTCTGTTGAACTCTCTATGGATGGAGAGCTGTCATGGGTTTCCTGACTTATATGCCACGGTGTCATGGCTCTGATCAGGTGCTTGTCACACGCACAAAACACAAGACATACAGACATAGTTAAAATTACACACGTTTATTGCAGAAATTGCATTGTCATAAAATGAGACGATTCCACAGTCAGGTGGACATTAGAGATCTTTATTTCCTCATCAGGTATAGTTGAACCAAGCTATTTGTGAATGTAACTGTGGTTCTGTGAACACCTGATAATGGTTAGAGGTTCTGTTTCTTGAACCAATTCCTTGATTGCTTACTAGGTTGATGGTGGTAAGGAATGACAGGGATCACTATTTTTTTAACCTGGTTTCATACTAGATACATTCATAACATTCCAGTTCCCCCTTAACTACCAGGATGTATATATGAAGTATATATATATATATATATATATATATATATATATATATATATATATATATATATATATATATATATATATATATATATATATATATATATATATATATATATATATATATATATATATATATATGTGTGTGTGTGTGTGTGTGTGTGTGTGTGTGTGTGTTTAACAGCTGGATATACATTACCACAAGGTCATTTGAAACAGACTTATGGTACATTGGAATGGTGTTCGGAGATGACTGTTGTATTCTCACCATAAGGGGGTCTAGTAGTATGAATAAAAAGGTTAGCACTTTAGGCACTTTTCAGTGCATCAGGTCCAGTAAAAAGAGCACACACAACTTCCAGAATAGTTTCAATGGTTAGGGTTCCCAGTGTATAAAGGGTTAGGGTTAGGGTTAGTATATAAAATGTAATGTCATCTTTACTGTATGCATTTGAATAAAGAGAATACTATTTACATATTTGGATAATGCTCATGAAATACATCTGTATTCAGGGGGCACATGGAATAAATTTTTCAGAGGAATTAATTTTTAAAGAAGGCTCTTACTGAAAAGGTTTAAGAACCCCTATTTTAGAGACTCACTGTTGCACAGCCTCAAACCCTCTGCATACTACATGAGGAGGTTTTGATTTTCACTATCCTCACTCAATGCTCTCCTAGGGTCTTCTGTTTCCTTTATTTATGCTATTTTGAGTGGCAATGCCAGACAATTTGCTATAATCTATCTGCAGAAGTACATCAAATATGAACAATTTTAACATCACAGATTACAGGCCCATCACTGGCCACTGAAATCCTATTTAAAATTGGAAGTGACTGAATTTTATGCAAAAAAATTTATCCCAGTACCACTGTATATTTTATAAGCATCTATTCCCTTGCAGTGGCTCACTCATTTTCATTTATTACTAACAAACATTATGACCACACTATTATACATTATAAAATAGTTGTCATTAAATTCACATTTATTTATTATTATTATTATTTATTTATTTATTTTTTTACATTTTATGCCATCTTTTCCACAATCCCATAGAAATTACAGATTAGTTTGAAGTATTGACACTTGGTACTGTATTTGTATAGAAATGCGAGGTTGGGATTCCTGTAAAAAAAACTCCTGTTGATGATCAAGTCATGAAGTCATTCTGCAGACTGCTGCATCCTCTTTAGTTAGTCACGAAGATGTTGGTTTCCTCCCACCTGTAGAATTAATTAGATTTAGATGTACTTCATTCATTATTTGATCATGTAATTAGGTCAGTGTGGCTTATGACTGATTTTATTTAATGTGAGATTTTTTTTTTAATGGAAGATACTACCTAGAAGTCTTTAATAGAATTTCTCATAAAAAGCAAGACGTCTTTAACAAGAAGTTAATGGCAGGTGAAATTAAGTGTTTCTGATACCTGTCTCATAATTATTATCCTTTATTGTTCACAACTTTAAACCAGAGGATAGCTGGCTTTTGTGGCAATGCCACACTGGTTGCCCTTGTTCCTTGACATCTTGATATAGCCGTTATGACCCCAGTTAAGACCCCAGCTGTGAAATTCAATTTAAAGTTAGTGTCGCATTTATGTACACTTTATGCACAATGAACAATTTACCGTTTACATACTTTGCATGCTTCACATAAGAAATATAATCACTCATTTATAATTGTCATTGGTTTGATCATATTCTAGAAATATTATTTTCTAGAACCTAGTAAATTGAAACTGATTTTTAATATATTGTTTGCTGTGTTTTGTTTTTCTTTACCTGTTCTTGACCAGCCAGAAATCTTGCCCATAATCTTTGCCATAACCAACAACTAGGACCCCATGATCAAGGTCAGTGCTGCTACAGTCCGGTTCATCATATACACCTAAATCCATTATTGTAATTAGTGAATCAATTGAGTAAAGGAAACCATAATGTCTCAGAAAACTCAAAGAACTGCCTCAATTTCATCAATATACTGTAGCTATACCATGCATTCATACCGCATTGGTTTATCAATGATTGTGTGAGACTCACCTGATTCATACAGCTGGAAGGATATGTGGCCTGCATCTATGGCGACAGAAATGGGTCCGACATTGGCCACAGCTTCCTGCAAAGCATTCTCATCTTCATTTTTTATGTCCACATAGCCAGTGCAGGTTGCTCCAACAGTGGCTGGATTATATCTGCAATTCCCATCCTGCAGTGAGAAAGAGAGGGGACATTGAACTTTTTTAAAGAGACCTAACAAGGGCCAAAACGATCCAAAATTTCTGTTCCAGTTTTTGTCTAATGGGTGGGGCCAAAAAAATGTAAGCTGTTCATAATACTTTGTTTCAGTTTTCCTCTCACCTCAGCCTCATAGGGGTAAGAGTACTCTGTGTCCAGTCCTCCATTTTCTTTCACATATTCAAAGGCCGAGTCCATCCAGCCTCCTTCACAGCCCATGTTACCAAATATCCAAGAGCAGTCTACCAGCTGCTGCTCACTGAGTGACACCAGTTTAGCAGTTTTCCTGAAAGTCTGACCCTCCAGTGCCCCTGTCTGAGAGAGGATAGATGGAAGTAGAATAGAGAACAAATGATTGTCTTGTAAAAGACAACATACATCACAAATGGGGATGAAGGTAGGGTTGAGGAGCATCATTGAATTATTTTCTCTTGGGATTAAAGGCTAAATGGCAATGGGCAGAGGCTGAACCTGATATATATTAGAACCTGAAACTGTCTTGTGCTGAATTAAAATTTCTTGCAACATAATCATCAGCGCAAACTCTGCTGTTCATCCTTACCGCACTGAAGGCCCAGCAAGAGCCACAATTCATCTGGTCCTTAACCTCAGTCACATAGCCCTTGTCCCTCCAGTCGACAGTATCTGGCAGAACAGCTCCTCCTGCCTGTCGGAGGAATGTAACTGCACTGTCTCTCTTGGTGCTGTTAAAAGATCCCAGGCAGCCCGTAAACACAGCCTGTCTGTACTCCTGGTTACTCTGTTACACCGAGAAATGGTGGGAGAAGATTATTACACTTCAGCTGTAAGGACACATACTTGGCTATCCATTGACTATGGTTAGGCATTAGTATAAGCAAGGCTTATACTGAAGATATACCGAAGAGTTAGCCTTTTTAAAATTACCATATCTGCAAAGTAGGTCATGCCAAGTCTGTAGCTCTTAATGCCCTGGTCAGCCAACATGTTGTGTACCACGACCAGTTTGCGATTTTCCAGCCATGTATTCTTACGCTGAGACTCCTCTTCCATAGACTTATAGATCTTACCTAGGAGAAAAACACAAACAATTTAAAAAGGTGCATGCATTTGATTGGCAGATGCTAAAATTAAAAACATGCTGCAAAATTACATTGTAAAGCATTATGTACTGTAGAAAACTGATATTCAGGACCACCCACATTTGTGTTTTTCCCCAATATGCCTAAACAAAGCAACCATGAACTCTGTATGTCTGGTGTACCTGGAGGTTACCCCCACAGAACAGAGAGAACATGCAAACTCCAACATTGCTGTGGCAGGAATCAAACCCCAACCCTGGAGATGTGAGGCAAACATGCTAACCACTAAGCCACCATACTGTACTCATTTCTCTGCAAAATGTTTATTCATTAATATATTAACTAACAAGACATCATAACATGTAGCACTGCCTACATCTATTTTCTGATTTACTCATTTACAATACAGTCAGTAAATCTACGCTAAAATGCTGTGGAAACATTATTAAAAGAAATAAAAAATTCAGTTTAACTCCATTTGATTTGTGTAGTATACTTTAAATAAAGTGTATCATTTGGAACTTTTTCAAACAAATTGTAAGTACACACACACACACACACATACATACAATCAGACTCATGTATCGATTAATACCAAAATTATGTGTGTCTCAATCCTTAAACCCCTTTAAACTGCTTGGAACTAATGCAAGTTCCAAATCAAATTTACATTATTTACACGACAGCACTTTCTTATGGAATTTTTTTTTCTGTATTGATTGAATAATATACTTTGACATTAAGAACTGATGAATAAATTGGGAGTTTAAGGAGTTTATAGACCAACTGGAACATGCATTTACCCTGGAAACCCAACAACACTGACAGAGCTAACACAAGCCCAACTCCATTAGCTTATTTAGACTGAATGCTGAATTGAGGGACAGTGGAAGTATTTAATTGTTCTTCACAAGCACAAAGTAAATGATTTACTGAAAATATTTAATATCTACTGCTACATTTCAATCATTCAGATATAATGATTTGTATCATTTCTTAGCTTATCAGATAATGGCTTGATTTTATTTTGATTTATTATTAAAATACATAAATATGCTAAATAAAATTCTAATTAATTTCATAATTTTTTTTTAAAGGTGTACACTGTGTATGTTACTGTTTGTTAAAGCAACTAGAAATATTTTATGAAACGCCCTCAAGCCACAGTTTAAGATTTCTTACCAAACTTCAGCTTCCAGGCATGAAACTCCAGGTTTTCCAGAGAGATGCTGGCAGCACTGGTTAGAGCCACGAGAGCACTGACGACAAGCAAAACCTTCATTCTGCAAAGACTGAGAATAGTGTGACAGAGCGAACTAAATACCATTTGCTTTTTCCATTCTCCTGAATATTACTCTTCCTCACTTTTACTCACATTCTTTTCCACTCGTTCACAGGTTTCACTTTGTTCAGATAGTCACAAATAGGAAATACAAAAGTGAAACCAACTGCCTGTATCAACTAGATTCATTTTTTGTAGATAAAACTAAGGGCTAAAAGCTATGTGAGGATAATTTACAAATGTGTGTGTGTTTGTGTGTGTGTGTGTGTGTGTGTGTGTGTGTGTGTGTGTGTGTGAGAGAGAGAGAGAGAGAGAGAGAGAGATTGAGTGTGTGTGCGTGTGTGTGTGTGTGTGTGCGTGTGTGTGTGTGTGTGTGTGTGTGTGTGTGGTGGTACATACCTGTCTTGTGTGTGTCTTTGTATGTGTCCACGTTGTTGCTGAGTTTATATACTGCTGCATTACATGTCTAGTCAGGTGCTTGTCATGCACAGCCAAAAAAAAAACCCTCATTTTTACTGGAAAGTTATATAACATGTTTGATTTGAGGAAATTCCACAGTCAAGGGAACTTGACTGATGATAACAGATGATTTTACAAAAGAAATACTCAATAACATAACCTCAAGAATGATTTATTTTTCTGTCAAAGAAAAATTATAAATAAATTTGTAGTATATTAGAAAATATTAACTACTGCAATTAAAAAAAGATTGACATTTACAGTAAAATAAAAAAATATGTTGACTTTTAGGTCAATATTTATAAGTAGGTTTATAGATATATACATATACACACATGTATATACATATATATATACGGTAGCTTAGTGGTTAGCACACCTCCAGGGTCCGGGGTTCGATTCCCGCCAGGGCCATGTGTGTGCGGAGTTTGCTGCGATGGGGTTTGCCCCGCGTGCTGCGGGGGTTTCCTCCGGGTATTCCGGTTTCCTTCCCCAGTCCAAAGACATGCATGGTAGGTTGATTGGCATGTCTAAATTGTCCATAGTGTATGAATGTGAGTGTGTATGTGATTGTGCCCTGCGATGGACTGACAGGTGTATCCCGCCTTGTGTCCGATCCCTCCGCCTCCTGGGATAGGCTCCAGGTTCCCCGCGACCCTGAAGAAGGAATAATCGGCTGAAGATGGATGGATATATACATATATATATATATATATATATATATATATATATATATATATATATATAGAGAGAGAGAAAAAAGAAAAAAAGAGAGAGAGAGAGAGAGAGAGAGAGAGAGAGAGAGAGAGAGAGATAAGAAATGACACTTTGCTACAATGTAAAGTAGTGAGTGTACAGCTTGTGTAACAGTTTAAATTTGCTGTCCTCTGTGTTTGCTGTGTGTGTGTGTGTGTGTGTGTGACTATATTGTTAACTTTACAGCCTTTAAAACTATATATATATATATATATATATATAGATAGATAGATAGATAGATAGATAGATAGATAGATAGATAGATAGATAGATAGATAGATAGATAGATAGATAGATAGATAGATAAGAAATGACACTTCGCTACAATGTAAAGTAGTGAGTGTACAGCTTGTGTAACAGTGTAAATTTGCTGTCCCCTCAAAATAAATCAACACAGCCATTAATGTCTAAACCACTGGCAGCAAAAGTGAGTACACCCCTAAGTGAAAATGTCCAAATTGGGCCCAATTAGCCTTTTTTCCTTCACCTCCTGGCAAAGAACTCTCTGAGGATCTGAAAAAAAATATTGTTGCTCCACATAAAGATGGCCTAAGCTTTAATGAGATTGCCAAGACCCTGACACTGAACTGCAGCATGGTGGCCAAGACCCTACAGCGGTTTAACAAGACAGGTTCCACTCAGAACAGGCCTCGCCATGGTCGACCAAAGATGTTGAGTGCTCGTGCTCAGCTTCACGTCCAGAGGTTGACTTTGGGAAATAAATGTAGGAGTGCTGCCAGCATTGCTGAAGAGGTTGAAGGGGTGGGAGGTCAGCATGTCAGTGCATCGACCATACGTTGCACACTGCATCAAATTGATCTGCATGGCTGTCATCCCAGAAGGAAGCATCTTCCAAAGATGATCTGAAGATAGCCCGCAAACAGTTTGCTGTAGTCAAGCAGACTAAGGACATGGATTTCTGGAACCATGTCCTGTGGTCTGATGAGAAAATAACCTAATTTGTTCAGATGGTGTCAAGCGTGTGTGGCAGCAACCAGGTGAGGAGTACAAAGACAAGTGCGTCTTGCCTACAATCAAGCGTGGTGTTGGGAGTGTCATGGTCTGGGGCTGCATGACTGCCAGCACTGGGGAGCTACAGTTCATTGAGGGAACCATGAATGACAACATGTACTGTGACATGGACTCTAACATCCACCAGCTCCGTGATGTCGTCATGGAGTGGCAACCTGTGAAGCTCTGGTGAACTCCATGCCCAAGAGGGTTAAGGCAATGTTGGAAAGTAATGGTGGCCACACAAAATATTGATACTTTGGGCCCAATTTGGACATTTTCCCTGATTGGTGTTTTTTGTTTTTTTTCACTTTTGTTGCCAGCAGTTTAGACATTAAAGTCTGTGTTGAGTTATTTTGAGGGGACAGCAAATTTTCACTGTTATACAAGTTGTACACTCACTACTTTACATTGTAGCAAAGTGTAATTTCTGCAGTGTTGTCACATGAATAGTATTTATAAAAAAATACTTACAAACATGTGAGGGGTGTACTCACTTTTGTGAGATACTGTGTATATATATCCATCCATCCATCTTCTACTGCTCACTCCTTCTTGAGGGTCACGGGGAAACCTGGAGCCAATCCCAGGGAGCATCGGGCACAAGGCGGGTTATACCCTGGAAAGGGTGCCAGTGAAACTCACAAATTCAGGTAAATATTTCAGAGATTCTACTTTTCACTCAAAGAAAGTAGTTGTATTAAATTGGAAAAAGCACATTTAATCAATTTTCACTAGTGCTCAGACTTTTGGGCCACATTGTATATAAATTACATTTTCCAGTTCCTATTGTATAATCTACTCATCCTTGGCACCACTAATGTATAATCATTTTTTCTACTTGTCCAATCACATGTTTAGGTAAATGAGTTCATTCAAAGTTGTAGTGTCAGTATTTCATGTATCCATATTGTGCAACTTCCTTTTGAACATGTGAAAATGTCAAAATGCATTATATGTGGGCATCGGACATATGACATCCATATGTGTTTCTTCCCCAAACTGTTGCCACAAAACTGCTAGCATGCAATTGTATAGAATGTCTTTGTATGCTGTAGCATTACAATTTCCCTTCACAGGAACTAAAAGGCCCAAACATGTTCCAGCATGACAACGCCCTTGTGCACAAAGCGAAAGACATGGTTTGCCAAAGTTGGAGTGAAAAATCTGCACAGAGCCCTCACCTCAACCCCACTGAACACCTACGGGATTAATGGAACACAGAATGCACCCCAGGCCTCCTCACTCGACATCAGTACCTGATCTCACTAATGCTCTTGTAGCTGAATGAACACAAATCCCCACAGACACGCTCCAAAATCTAGAGGAAAGCCTCCTCAGAAGAGTGGCGGTTATTATAACAGTAAAAGTGGAATGTTCAAAATGTACATATGAATTTGATCGTAAGGTGTCCAAATACTTCCTTTGAAAAATGGTCACTTGAAACATATATGCAATATTCGTAGTGTATTTCATGGTTGTGAATGTGTTGAGGTAACAGGGTTGAGTGAAAGTTTGGTGCAATGGGCCTCATTTATCAAGCTGGATATAAAGCTGGAAGTCGTTCTTTATGGAAGTATAATAGTGCCAAAAGTTCTTGAAACTTGAATTACATAATAGTTATTGTGCAATCACTTACACAAGAAATGTGGTTTTCATGAAACTCCAATTAGCTCAGAAAATGTTTGTTTCTTATACTTTGTGTAAATCTATGGATAAGGACCCTCACTAATGTAAACATTATGATTAATCGACTTTGAATAAATCTTGGTGACAGATACCACAGCCTACTTCAGAGGTCCTAGTGGACCCCATTGCTGCAGATGACACTTCAATGGATTTGATCTAAAATGTATGACGTTTTTGTACAAACCTATGGAGTCCATGCCAGCTCGAGAGCACACTGTCATTTAAGCAAAATGAAGATGTACCAAGTACTAAGAAACTCTGAAATTCCGGTAAACATTTTACAGATTGTACTTTTCTCTCAAGTTATATATATTTTGTAATGAAAGTAGAAAATAATGTACATTTGCAAAATTTTCACCAGTGCTCAGACTTTTGACCGCTCTGTATATAAATGACATTTTCCAGTTCCTATAATATTGGTTCTCATCCAGAAGAGCGTGGAGAGAATGTTATGGGGCGCTAAAGATTTTTTTTTGGAATTCACAGATTTTGCGTCATTTGGGTCCTCTGTGTATTTTAGTACTTTACAAATAGAATGTGAATTACTTGAAAAACTCTGCATTCTCTCTCCCTCTGTATTATTATTTATTTTTGCTGGGGAGAGGCGGAGCTTAGCTGCCTTTTATCTAGCTGTCAGTGCAGACCAGTGTTGCAAACTTAGCGATTTTTCAGACCCTGTTAGCAACTTTTTGGACAAATCCTATCGACTTTCCAAATATCTCCAGTACTCTGCTGCAATCTCCAGTGCTCTCTCTGCATCTGCTTTGTTCAGTGAGGGGCTGAGAGCCTGAGATGATCTTCTTTTCACTTCATAGTGGAACATTCGTGGTGGAAGGATTAGCCGCTCAGCAGAATGATACTGAACATTGCCCAGGGTGCGCCAGTGGAGGCCCCATCCGTGCACACACATTCACACACCCATTCATACACTATGGACACTTTGGACATAGAGCCAAAGACTAAACAATGTCATGGACCTTCCTCCCAATTTACATCATTCACCAGCGAATGTTTGTAGAACACAAGACAAACGTTATGCAAAATGTTTCACATGTAAAATAGTGCATGTAATTACAGCCTAGTTCTATTGTTCAGAGTAGTTATAGTGTTCAGAAACATTTTTGATCATTCATGTTCCGTACCTGTCTGCAAGGGCGTAATGGAAGGTTGGAGGGGGGGGTATGGGGAGTATGGGGGGTGGCACCGCCAACATCCAAAGTTTGATGCTGAAAATTTGCATATTTAGAACATAGTTTTAGGACTACAGTTACCATTTAAATTCAAGTGATTTTTGAGTGATAGAAGCTCCCACAGCATGGGGAAAATGTGGGGTGCTGTGTGTGGACGTCCTGTTTGCAGATGTATTCTTTGCTCCATAACCTACCATGAAACCCACCATAGTAAGTAGAGGCGAGCTAAGATGTGTGCAGGCAAGCCACACTCGCTAACATTTAAACACGCTGACACGACTTTTAAACAAACTCAGACAGGATGGCTTCCTATGAAACTAAATTGAACACTATATATGTTGTAAATACAATTTCCCCACTCATGCTTCCAAGCAATGCTGTGCTGCATGCATCGTGACCAGGTACCATTATTTTCCCAGAAGAGCAACGACTGAATTAGATGATCATTTTAATTTGATACACTGAATATTCTGTTCGTGTAACTGGTGCCATTTATTATGTTAATGTCATCATGCTGTTTATCTTGTACAAAGTGTACAACAATATATAGTGGTAACCCAAAACGTTAGTAATGTAAAGGGTACTGGAGTTTTCTTTTCTTAATTCTAAAGACAAACTGCCATAAATAATTTTGAACGTTTAACTACAATATTGCCACAACTCAGACGTTAGTTCCATATCTCTCGAGAAATTACAAGCAAAGCAAAATATCAAGCAGAGAACAATACAAGCAGTGCTACCATACAAGATCCATTAATTGAGTTCCAGAAGAAGCAACGTGCACAGAGTAGAGGTGTAAGTGCAATTTTAAAAAAAATTATTTTAATATTATTATTTTATTTTATTATGAGTTGGTTAGGTGCCCACAGAAGAAGTGGGTGAAGATGGTGAGAGATTCTACAGTCTGAACTGAGGTTGGAAGTTCATTCCACCACTTAGGAACAGTTGGTTTGAAGGTTCTGGAAATGGACCTTGAGCCACACTGAGAAGGCACTACTAAGAGTTGGTCGCTAATCACTTTTGTGAGATACTATGTATATATATCCATCCATCCATCCGTCCATCTTCTACCGCTCACTCCTTCTTCAGGGTAGCGGGGAAACCTGGAGCCAATCCCAGGGAGCACAAGGCAGGGTAAACCCTGGATAGGGTGCCAGTGAAACTCACAAATTCAGGTAAATATTTCAGAGATTCTACTTTTCACTCAAGAAAGTAGTTGTATTAAATTGGAAAATAATGTACATTTAACCAATTTTCACTAGTGCTCAGACTTTTGGGCCACACTGTATATAAATTACATTTTCCAGTTCCTATTATATAATCTACTCATCCTTGGCACCACTAATGTATAATCATCTTTTCTACTTGTCCAATCACATGTTTAGGTAAATGAGTTCATTCAAAGTTGTAGTGTCAGTATTTCATGTATCCATATTGTGCAACTTCCTTTTGAACATGTGAAAATGTCAAAATGCATTATATGTGGGCATCGGACATATGACATCCATATGTGTTTCTTCCCCAAACTGTTGCCACAAAACTGCTAGCATGCAATTGTATAGAATGTCTTTGTATGCTGTAGCATTACAATTTCCCTTCACAGGAACTAAAAGGCCCAAACATGTTCCAGCATGACAACGCCCTTGCGCAAAAGCGAAAGACATGGTTTGTCAAAGTTGGAGTGAAAAATCTGCACAGAGCCCTCACCTCAACCCCACTGAACACCTACAGGATTAATGGAACACAGAATGCACCCCAGGCGTCCTCACTCGACATCAGTACCTGATCTCACTAATGCTCTTGTAGCTGATTGAACACAAATCCCACCAGACATGCTCCAAAATCAAGAGGAAAGCCCAAAAGGTTGTTGAGCTTCACAAAATGGGATGTGGCTGTAAAAAAATTTAATTTTCCAGTTCCTATAATATAATGTTATGTGTGGCCACAGCTTCTTGTAGAGCATTATCATCAGTTCATATTGCCAGTGCAGAGAGGCACAACCAGGAGAGGTTGGAGGACTCGGCTAGAACGCTGTCTCATTAATGGATTTGACAGTATTCTATAGTCGGTCAAACAGGCAGGATGACTGCTGAAACCCATACTTCATACACATCATAGTTATACATTTGAATGGTTTGTTTTAATTTAAAAACTGTACATTGTAAGAAATTTACTATGTTACCTGCTTAACCCCTAACATTTTCTTCAACATCGAAAGCATAAGAGTAAACCATTTTAAAGCAACAGCTGCACACTTGCAGAAAAGAACAACTGCTGAAATGGCCAACAAAATGTACCAGATTACATCATTACTTCATTCATTCATTAATTCATCTTTAGTAAATGCTTTATCTTGTCTGGGTCAACATGGGTCCAGAGATGTAAACTGGCTACCCTAGAGAGCAGAGACAGCAGTGCTATCCACTGCTCCACCATGCTGCCTAAATCACTACAGTGTTTCAATATTTCACTTGTTACACCCTCGCCGGCAGATGGCACTGCTTCTGGGTGCGCGCGTATACGTGACTGAACTGTATAAAATGGATACGCAATTTGGCTTTTGGTTTCGTTCCTCCTTCTGCTTAGACATTTGCTGATGTGCGAGGGTGTGTCTTGATTTGAGCCAGGTGTCTATGTTTCAGTTTGATTGTGTTTGTTACTTAAACCCCTCGTGTGGCTGCGCACGTCGCACGGTCTTTATGTTGTATGAGTATGTGAATGTTGAATACGTTACGCATGCTAAGCGGAATCGGTTTCATGTCCTGTTTCAGTTACTTGCTTCATACAGTCTCGTGTTTAAAGCCCGTCTAGACCGTGTTTCCTTGTTTATTGATTCACGTTTAAAATAAAGACTTTGATCTGCACATGCTTCTGTCTCCAGCCCCGTGTCGTGACATTACTCACTAGGTGTCTAATGCTCTATTGTATTTTACATGATTAAATGTTTGGTCCATTTCACCATCATGGCAGCCCTTATTTTCCAGAGCAGTCCACCAGCTGCTGCTTACTGAGTGATACCAGTTTCCCAGTATTCTTTAATGTCTGACCCTCCACTGCTCCTGTCTGATAGAACATGGAACTGTAATAGAGAGGAATGTCTTGTTAAAGACAGCATTCATTTGGGGGAAGTCAAGAGGAAATGCAGGTGAGAATTTGTAGCACAGAGAAGCATTTTGAGATTATTTACATTGTCACGAACATTATCAACACTGCTTACAGACTAATCAACAATTCAACCTACAATTCAAACTCTAAGATTTTTACCACACTGAAGGATCAGCAAGAGGCACACTGCTGCTGGCCCTTAACAAGGGTCACATAGGCCTTGTCCCTCCAGTTCACAGTTGTTGGCAGTACAACACAGCCTGCCTGTACATCTTTCCATAGACATCAAATTATAATCACAAACAGCACCTTTTGGTGGATTTTGGTGGAGATTATTTACGAGAGAGCTGGCCAAAGACTCAGGGAATCTGTAGAGTCCCACACGATCAATGTGTGTAATTTTTCTCTACCGGGTAGATAAGTATTGTCTCTCTTATGTTGTATTATTATGTTTTGGATTTGATTGGAATGTAATGTTGCATGTAATTCTTTCTTATTATTATCAATAGTCGTGTTGAATTTGGATGTGTTTATACCTGATTAAATAAATTATTAGACTTGATTATATTCTGAATTATTCTGAAAATTTGGTCTCTTGTAAATTACGGTAAGTTCTTGTTAGAGCAAATCTGCGACCAGGTTAGTACAGGCTAACAATTTGGCATTAAGTTAAGTGTACTTAAAGTGTACAGGCTCAATAGGAAATAACCGTTTAGGACAACATAAAATCGACCAAGTCTAAACAGGGGGAAGTCTAAACCTCTGGTTATTGTAATCTTACTTTAGTTAACGTGTACATAGGAAACTATGCCATGATTATATAAAGCTAATTTTACTTAGATATTATTGGTCTGTCTCTGTTGATTTCAGTGGTCATGACCTCTGACTAGAGATAACGTGACTATAACTACGTGTTACTATTTAAGGGGACTAATAAAGTACTATTTAGGAAAAGGTAAGCATGGGGCAGTTGTCTAAATAGTATTAGTCAATTACCTCTGGCTAATGACCAAGACTGGCGAGTTTGTGACCACGAGATCCGCACATACGGCCAGCACGAGACTCAATAAGAAATCTGAATGAACGAGCATAATATAAAGTATAGAATCAATTAGAATTAATCAAGTATAGAAGATCAAAAGTATAAAAAATATGAATAACTATGTAATGAATACAACATCGAGGTTTTTTCAATTGGAGTCAGATTTAATTTAAGAGAGTCAAGCAGAATTGGAATGACAAATTTAAATATATTCACATCACTTCAAAAAGACAGGAACACGTGGGAATCTTTCTACCACGGCATTGGATACCGTAATTGGGCCAGTGAGTGGACTCTTACATAACCAAGTGTTAATGACACACAACCACAAAACACAAGGTTCTTCACTCAATCTACATTAAAATTATATACTATTTTCAGCTCTGAAGAATTATGACCAGGAGTCATCAAACCACTGTGTAATCAGTCCTCTTTCATAATTGACAGAGGTCATATTATATATAATAATAATAATAATAATAATAATAATAATAATAATAATAATAATAATAAAATATTAATAATAATTATTCCTTCTTGTTTAATACTGTGTAATATGTGTGGCATAGGGAGAGCCAGATGTTAACACAGGCATTAAGGAACCCTAGGATATTTTCCTTTTTAGGAAAAGCTTTATAAGAAAAAAAATTTCTGCATCCTGCTGTAGTATTTATCCACATCCATCCATCAATCTTCTACTGCTTACTCCTTTTGCAGGGTCATAGGGAACCTGGAGCCTATCCCAGAGTGCATCAGGCACTTCAATCAGCCTACCATGCATGTTTTTGGACTGGGGGAGGAAACCGGAGTAACCGGAGGAAACCCCCGCAGCACAGGGAGAATATGCAAACGCCGCACACACATGGCCCCGGAGGGAATCGAACCACGGACACTGGAGGTGTGAAGTGAAAGTGTTAACCACTAAGCCACCGTGCTGCACCTTTTGACCAACCTGCACCTAATTAACCAGAATTTCACTCAGGTATTGTGAGGCAATACCATTCACTGCTTTATAGGTCATTCGTAGTATTTTATAATCAATGTGAATTTTTATTGAGAGTCAATTCAGTGTGCATAAGGTAAGGACACTGGCTGCTGCATTCTGGACTGAACGGAGCTTGTTTATGCACATACTGGAACATCCAGATAGCAAGGCATTATAATAGTCCAAACCAGAGGTGAGAAAAGAATTAACTAGGTTTTCTACATCATGTAATTAGATTTCTTATTTTATTGATATGTCTAAGCTGAAAAAGACTATCCAATTAGTAGAGGGACTGGAGTGAATCATCACCCTGAGTTATTTCACTGCTGCACATGGTGCAATTGAAAGACTGTCCTATATGACTATCTGCCTGTGGTCCTAGAAGAAGTACTTCTGTCATGTTGAAATTAAGTAGGTAGAAGTTACTCAGCATCCAGTGCTTATTGTACTCTATACAGTCATCAGCTTTATTCAGATTCTGTCTGCCATCATCTGAATCAGCAGTGGACAGATGAAACAGTGGAGAGCATTTGCATGCAGATCTGTTAACCATGGCCATAATCACAATCATTATGAGACCGATAGACCTTTACACTATATGACAATATATATATATATATATATATATATATATATATATATATTTTTTTTTTTTTTTTTTTTTAGAATTGGTTTCTGAATCTAATGGCATATCAGCCATATAGGCCATGTCTTCCTTGATGTTTACTTGTATATGAACATCATTTAATCAGCAAATGCATCTCATGAACTAGCATTCCCTGTTTAATCTCATCTCTCTTTTTTTGACTCTATGGTTGAAATTTTCCTTTATTTTGCAATGGCTTTTAAACTGCAGAGTGCAGTAAACACTGTAGCCACATCAAGTCATGTTTTGCACAGTGCCCAAATACGACAAATACGTGTTTTGACAAATACGTGTGGCACTGCAATACAACATATAGAATCCTGTACATCAAGTACATTGTTTTCAGCAAGGCATGAAAGTTGGTAAATATGACTCATGCCTCTATATATATCATCTATAACATGAATCAGTAACTAATAGACTGTTCTCTTTTAACTTTGTTTAATGATGCACTTGACAAGGACACTCCTGATCAAATGAATTTGATTTGAATTTGATTTGATTGAATTTGATTAGGTTTTCGGTACTTTTGATTTCGTTTTCCTTTGTTAGCATAACAAGAAAATAAGACTTGTGAATGTTTACTGCTGTGTTGCTCAATTAGGTTTTTTTTCTTCTCAATGAAATATTTGGGAAAGGAAAGAGAGGAGAGAAGAGAAAATGTAAATGTAAATGTTTCACAGACAAGATTATAACAATGCCTACCAAAAAAGATCAAAACGTATGTAAACAGTCCCCTTTTAAAACAGAATTTAAATAATTAATTTAAAATACAGTGGTGCTGTCTTGTGTTCCCATAACCTGCCTATGTGAACTAAAGATAATGGTTTTATTTCTGTCATTGTGAGATGTGCTCAAACAATGAGAGTTTATCTTCTCCACAATTCAGTCAGAATAGTTGGAGAGTCCAAATGACAATTGATTATCTGCTAATTTTGGATTTAGGAACTGGAGATTGAACTTGTGAGACCTTTTTGTCAGTTTGTCAGACCTTTTATCAGTAATGGTCCAATTACAGTACTCCGTTTCCCAGAGAAACTTTATCTATTTGTACACCAATTCCACTGTGCACTGTTTTACATGTTGAATAAAGTCAAATAGTTGCTGCAGATTGGTTTAAGAATGGAGCTGTCTTTCAGACACCTATGGTAAAGCATGAATAAGTAAGATTACTGCATTGATCGCAGTTAGTAAATTTTAAAAGATTGAATAAGTTAGTAGATATTGATTCCAAAAATAGATTGATATTTATTTTTTAAAGCTACCAGATCATCAGATATCATCACTTAAAATAAAATAAAAACAAATCCTTTAATAGCCGTCATATTGTTTACTTTTATTGTGCACACCCTTAAACCAGAGGATAACTGGCTGATATGGCAATACGACATTGGTTATTCTTGTTCCTGGACATCTTAATATAGCCTTTGTCACCCCAGTGAAGACCCCAGCTGTGAAAAAAAAATCTAAAACTTTAGTGGTTAGTTTGGGCCATTACTTTAAACTTTGTTGACTGTATTTTCTAAAGCTAATTGGAATTTTGTGAAAAGAAATTTTCAATTCCTTCATTTCTCATTGAAGTCACATGTTAGATACATTCATTGATGCATTAATTTAGAATAACATGGTACAATAGGTCAAAATAGAGTTTTTGGAGCTCTGCTGCTGTGTGGCAGCAAAGCTACCCGTTGTGCCTTAATAATAATAATAATAATAATAATAATAATAATAATAATAATAATAATAATAATGTTAAATTATGTGAAGCTAGTTCTAATTTTTGCTTTTCCTTGGAACCTGCAATTGTCTCAGTTATTATCAGTTTGTTGTTCCATTTACCTGTTGACCAGCCAGTAGTCCTGTCCATGTTCTGAGCCATAACCAACAACCAGGACACCATGATCCAGGTCAGTGCTGCAACAATTGGGCTCATCATAGATACCTTTCATCAACAAATTAATGGTTTCCCAAAACTAAATAAATGATTATCTTTGTTAAGCTATACATTAATGCACCAGCAGGGTATTCCACAAAGCAAGCTAACTCGATAAGCCAGGCTTACTGTGTAAAAACCAGCTTGGTTAATTCCATTTCTGTTCCCTAAATATAACTAATTGTAAGCCTCCCTGAGTAACGAATGCTAGATATACTTTTGGACAAATTTTGAGTTAGCAGAAATAAGTTGTAATGAATGAATGTAAACCACTAGACAATAGCATTCAGATTCATATAGTTTTTGGTAGAGTTAGCAAGTACTGGTTTGTTTACCTTTGAGACTCACCAGATTTATAATGGATGTTTGACTTGCATCTATGGCGACAGAAATGGGTCCGATGGTGGCCATGGTTTCCTGTAGAGCCTTTTTATCTTTACTTTTTATATCCGCATAGCCAGTGCAGGTAGCTCCCACAGTGGCTGGATTAAACCTACAATTATTGTCCGGTAGAGAGAGAAAGGAAAATTTGCACCAGATATCTTCTTACTGCATTTCACAAAAAGTTTGATATACCCTTCAAATTAGTCATCCCCAACCAATTATCTGAATTAAGTAATTTCATGTTCTACACACTTTGGCTTCATAAGGGTAGGACTTCTCTGTGTCAATTCCACTGTTGTTTTTAATGTATTCAAAGGCATGATCCATCCATCCTCCACTGCAACCAAAGTTATGGAATTTCCTGGAACAGTCCACCAGCTGCTACTCACTCAGTGACACCAGCTTCTCTGTCTTCCTAAACATCTGACCTTCCAGCGACCCTGTCTAAAATAGGATAGGTGATGGAGAAGTAGATGGGGGGAAAAAACGCTTGTTAAATGTAGCATCAATTGAAGGAGAAGCAGGAGTAAAGAGGCCATTTTATATTAACCATGTCTCAACCCTTCATGCCCTTGCCGCACTGAAGGCCCAGCAAGAACAACACGCCATTTGGTTTTTAATGTCAGTCACGTAGTCATTTTCCCTCCTGTCCACAGTATCTGGCAGAATAGCTCCACCTGCCTGTCACAGATGCACTGTGTCTCTTGGTGCTGTTGAAGGATCGCAGGCAGCCCTTAAAAACAGACTCTCATTATTCCTGGTTATCCTGTCAGGGATGGAGATGCTGTTAAATTACTTAGTTTGTAAGTTTTTTTTATTGTTCATAAAGATCATCAGTGAATGGGGTTGATTTTCTGGTTTGTGCTAAATAAAACATCCATCTGCAGACTAATCCTGGTCAGGGTTGCATTTAATATCCAGGCTCAAAGAAGCAATTGCTACCAATAAAGACCAATACGTGCTGAATATAGAGTCTGAATACTTTCTGAACTCACAGTACATGTTTTCTTTCTCACCATGTCTGAAAAGTAGGTCATCCCGAGTCAGTAGCTCTTAATGCCCTTGTCAGTCAGCATGTTATGTACCAGGACCATCTTGCGATTTTCCAGCCAGATCATCTTACACTGAGACTCTTCCTCTACAGACTTATAGATCTTACATGAAAAAAATAAATACTGAACCTGAAAAAGGAAAACACGGAATGACTTCTTAACAACACTATTATAAGCACTTTCTAGTTGTGGGACATACAGAGTTTCAGTTTTGCAAAATGTGCTTGACTGTTTGATTAAACATAAGATTTCTCACCAAACTTCAATTTCCAGGCACAGAACTCCAGGTCTTCCAGAGAGATGCTGGCTGCACTGACCAGTGCCACAAAAGAGATGAAGACACGCAAAACCCTCATTCTGCAAAAAAAACACAAAAAAACAAATATCCATAAGTTAAGATAAATCCATATTTCTATGTTTGTGTAAAGATTTGCTTTCTATATTACAGTGTAAAAACTCTCATTTCCCCCACTCCATTCTTACTTTCATCAATTACCAAGAAATACAAAATTAAAAATACCTGTATATTTTAACCAGAGTATATCTTTTTGGTTAGACAATGAGCCACTCTACATAATAAACATATAGTCAGGTGTAAGTGGTACATACCTCAGACACTGAATTCTTCCCTACACGAAGAGCTGGCAAAGGTTCCCTAAATTTATATACCACAGTGTTACAGATCTGCTGCTTGTCACGTACATGATCACACATAACAAATAAATCTTAATTTTTTATGTAATTGCTTCACATGAGATGATTCTGTTGTCATGTGAATATGAGCCTTAGTGATCATTGTTTAGTTCCTCTACATGTATCATTGACAAGGCTGAAGAGCAGGGGGAAATATTTCAGGTCAGGCTTAGTCCAAAAAAAAGGGCATATTAGAACGTTTAAATGAATGCATATTTAAAAACATGAAAATTGTGTGATATATGCAGTAGCTCGATAAATCCACTATACAGTGGTACTTGAAAATTTGAGAACCCTTTAGCAGTTTTTTATTTTTCTGCATAAATATGACCTAAAACATCATCAGATTTTTTCACAAATCCTAAAGGTAGACAACGAGGACCCAGTTAAACAAATAAGACAAAAATATTATACTTGGTCATTTATTTATTGAAAGAAATGATCCAATATTTCATATCTGTGAATGGCAAAAGTAAAACCTCACGGATTAGCAGTTCATTTGAAGGTGAAATTAGAGGCAGGTGTCTTCAATTAAATGGATGACATTCAGGTATGAGTGAGTAGCCTGTTTTATTTAAAGAACAGGAATCTGTCACAGTTTGAACTAGATCTTGATAACACACGTTCATGGAAGTGTATGAGTGTATGATGGCACAAACAAAGGAGATTTCTGAGGACCTCAGAAAAAATAGTTGTTGATCAGGCTGGAAAAGGTTACATATATATATATGTCAGAATATATACTGTATACTCCTTTTGCATACATATTAACACCATTCATTTTAAGTGCAGAAAGTTGTAGTATTATCTGATTAGTTTTTATTCGTTTTTTCACTAGCATTGAGGCTGAAAGACTTAATAATTAAATAAGTATTAAACAAGGTCAACTACTGTGCATCCAAAATGATATAACCCATCGTCTCCTTAATCCATTTATTAATATGTTCTCTGTGATTAAAAAAGTGCACTATAACTCAATATTGTTGAAAGAATGTGCAGGGTTTTCATTTTTTCCCATTATGTTATTTATTTATTCCATTCGTGCTTATTTTTGTCTTTGAACCATACTTTCTGCCCACAGAATAGAAGATTAGAAAACAAGGTTCGGCAATATATTACAGTACTCAGTTTTCTAGATCAATTTTATATATATAAAAAAAAGACTACATTTTTACACAGATTCCATTGTGCAGTGTGTTACATAACCAAGTCACGTAGATGCTGCTGATTGAGTTGACTTGTTTTTCACCCACCTGAAAAAAGCATCAATAAGTAAGATTTGTTGCATTCATTGCAGTCAGTTAATGTGAATGATTTGTTAATGTTCTAGATATAGATATTAAATAGATTTATATTATTTATATTTGAAACCTATTAATGTCAGTTAACATTACTTAAAATATAAGAAGCCTTTAATCACTGTCACATCATTGATTTTTTTTTTTTTTTTTTTTTGTGCATATTATTGTACACACCTTTAAACTAGAGGATAACTGGCTGCTGTGGCAATACCACATTGGTTATTCTTGTTCCTGGTCATCTTGATATAGCCTTTATCACCCCAGTCGAGACCCCAGCTGTAAAAATAAATAAATAAATAAATAAATAAATTGTCTGAGTAATTTAGTGGTCAATGTGGTCCATTGACTTTGACTTGCTTGATTGTATCTTAATTAATCAAGTTGTTATAAATAGGAATTGACATAGTGTAAAGTTATTTCCAGTATTTCCTCTGAGCCTTGAGTGTCGAACTCATTTTAGGTAACAGGCCAAAACACACTTATGTGAAGTGAGCTAAAGAAAAGAAAAAAAATCTTTAGTAGACCAGCAGCACATAAACAATTCCTCTTACATGTATTCATCAGCATTTATCTGGCAGATACATTTTGAATGAACAAGCGGATATATTTCACCTACAAAAAAATTCATTGGGTGGGTAAGATTATAAACTTTATTGGGCCAAATGTTGAGATTTTTAACTTTAGGGGGAAAAAAGCCAAAATAGTTCAGATTGAATATCTAAAGTATGTTGATTTTTATGTAGATTTTTTTTTACCTGTTCTTGACCAGCCAGTAGTCTTGCTGATTATCTGTGCCATAACCAACAGCCAGGACACCATGATCCAAGTCTTCACTGCTACACTGGGGCTCATTGTAGATTCCTTTAACCAATTCCAACATTATGCAATTAATTATTCATTTTAATCAGTAAATCAGTCGGACCAAAGATTATGGTAAATAAATGTAAAGCACTAAACAATGGCATTCAGATTGTTCTGGAAGCGTTAGGAAGAACTGATTAGTAACACAGGATTGGTTTATAATTTTCATGCAGGACTCACCAGATTCATAGAGCTGGAAGGATATATGGCCTGCGTCGATGGCTACAGAAATGGGTCCGATGTTTGCCACGGCTTCCTGTAGAGCGTTCTCATCTTCACTGTTTATATCCACATAGCCAGTGCAGGTGGCTCCCACAGTAGCTGGTTTAAACCTGCAATCCCCATCCTGTCGAGAATGAGAAAAGGGGCACTTTCTTCATATTGTATATTACTGAATATTGTAAAATTGTAAGCTTGCTGGATAAATAAATACTTTCATCCCACAAAAAGCAAGTAGAAGCTTTAAGCAATTTCACAAAAAACTGACATGCCCATCAAAATGAGTTGTCCCCAAGTGTTCATCTGAGTGTTTTCATGTTCCACTCACAGTAGCTTCATAAGGGTAGGACTCCTCTGTGTCAATTCCGTTATTGTCCCCGATGTACTCAAAGGCCAGATCCATCAAGCCACCTCCGCATCCCATGTTTCCATATTTCCCAGAGCAGTCCACTAACTGCTGTTCACTCAGTGACACCAGCTTCCCTGTCTTCCTAAATGTCTGCCCTTCCAGTGACCCTGTCTGAGAGAGGAGAGATGATGGAGAAATAGATGGAGAACAGGGAAAAAGAAGAAAACAGGCAGTCTATTCACAACAAAAGTAAAAGTGGCCAATTATTAAATCTATCACTGACTGACAGTGAAGGAAGAGTGAAAAGGCAATGCTGCAGTAACCATATGTCATGCTTGCCCTTACCGCACTGAAAGCCCAACAGGAACCACAATTCTTCTGGTCCTTGACCTCAGTCACATAGCCCTTTTCCCTCCAGTCCACAGTATCTGGCAGAACAGCTCCACCTGCCTGTCTGAGGAATGTAGATGCACTGTGTCCTTTGGTCCTGTTGAAGGATCCCAGGCAGCCCTTAAACACAGCCTGTCTGTACTCCTGGTTATCCTGTCAGAGACAGAGATGCAGCAAAATTAGAAACAGTGAAAATAGTATGAAGTATGATGCCCATACTAAATGATATGTTTTCAATCAACTATTCATTCATCTTCAGTAACTGCTTCATCCCTGATGTAGACCCTCTCATGAGAACACTGGGGGTTCCCTGGATGCCAGTCCATATCAAGTTACCATTCACACATATACATTCACATTAGAGTAGCCAGTCTACCCACAGCATGTTTGTAGGTGGTGTAAGAATTTATTATTGTTTATTATTATTTGTTAGATTTAAAGTTATGACTTACAATAATACGATAATGCAATAATCATGAGAAGTGTATTTTATATACAGTATATTGAAATTATTATTTTTTTCTAATTAACACTGGAAGTAAACATAAGCAGAAAGTTTTACAATTTTTTAAAATTTTAAATAAAAAACGGAGATATGGAGCATGTTGATTATTCATTATTCAAGATATTTGCACAATTTCTAGGTCATTATTTTCATTTAAGCAAGTTTGTGATATTGACCATGCTAACTTTGTACAAAAAATCATTTAGATTCCCTGTGAACCTTTCAACCGAATCACATGATCAGGTGATACGGCAATATATTTGATCCATAACATGGATCATCATATTGAGTGCACACTGTAAAAGAAAGAAGGGGACATACCAAATGCAAAGAAATTCTGAAATGGATGTAAATATTTCTAAGATACTAATTTTCACAAATTTACTCATGAGATCATTTGTAATTAATAAATATTTGTAAATAATCATTTGTAAAAAAAAAAAAATTGTGTGAAATTGAAAAACAGAACCATTTTCCATTTTTGTCTCAGGCTTTTGGACCCCTCTGTGCATATTTGTCTTCTCACCATGTCTGCAAAGTAGGTCATGCCGAGTTTGTAGCTCTTAATGCCCTGGTCAGCCAGCATGTTGTGTACCAGGACCAGTTTGCGATTTTCCAGCCATGTATTCTTACGCTGAGACTCCTCTTCCACAGACTTATAGATCTTACCTTGGAGAAAAAGAAACTCCAAAAGGTAAAGGAACTTGACAAATGAAAATAGTGCATTTTCTTCTTAATTATTTTCATATATATTGTTGGAGCTTTGTGTAGATGTGGGTACTACTAATGGTTGTTCTCATTATCCTTTTTTAAAAGAGTTTGACAGTTTGATTATGCATAAGAATATTTCTCACCAAACTTCAGTTTCCAGGAATGAAACTCCAGGTCTTCCAGAGAGATGCTGGCTGCACTGGCCAGAGCCACAAGTGCAGTGATGACAATCAAAACCCTCATTCTGCAAATAATTAGATGTTGTTTTGTTCTTATTGGAAGGAAGAGAACAGAATAAAAGATTCACTTTCTATTTTCACTCCTCACACTTGCATCCTTTTTGACTCAACTGTTGTAAAATACAACTGTATAATTAACCAGAATAGCTGGAGGGTTAAAACTGTGCAAAGCGATCCTACAAAATGTGTATCTACAGCAGGTGTATGTGGTACATACCTGATTCTGTTGAACTCTCTATGGATGGAGAACTGTCATGGGTTTCCTGACTTATATGCCACGGTGTCATGGCTCTGATCAGGTGCTTGTCACATGCACAAAACACAAGACATACAGACATAGTTAAAATTACACACGTTTATTGCAGAAATTGCATCGTCATAAAATGAGACGATTCCACAGTCAGGTGGACATGACCATTAGAGATCTTTATTTCCTCATCAGGTATAGTCAAACCATGTGAAGAGCAGGGAAATAAAAGACAAATATGTAGGACAGAGTTCAACCAGAACCATGGTTTAAACCTACCATACTAGAAAATGCATACAAAAGCAAAATTTACAGATGCAGAGATATATACACATTTCCTTATGTACAGATCCATATAATTTTGGTAGCTCAGTAAAGCTACTAATGGATGTAACTGTGGTTCTGTGAACCTCGGATAATATTCAGGGGTTCTGTTCCTTGAACATATTCCTTGATGCTGATGGTGGTAATGAATGACAGGGATCCCTATTGGTTAATCTGGTTTCATACTAGATAGATTCATAACAAGTGTTCCATTTCACTCCCTTAACCACCAGGGGCAGTGTTTAACACCTGCATATACTTTATCACAAGGTCATTTGAAACAGAAAGGTGTTCTGAAAGGATAGTTGCATTCTCACCATAAGGGGAGTCTAGTAGTTCCAGTAAAATAGTTAACACTTTAGGCACTTGGCAGTGCATCAGTACGAAAACGCGCACAACTTCCAGAATAGTTCTTATGGTTAGGGTTCCCAGTGTATAAAGACCGTGTACAAAGATAGTTTCTTGGATTGCTATATTGCGGCCAGCAAATTGTCATTCTTGTAAGGGCTAAACCCACAAGCTCAGATAGTCTGGCCTGGGATGACACACCTCTCCATTCATCTGTGACAGTAATGATAAAGTCAAAAGGACGCTTCTATCAATAGTGAGAGTCACAGTGGGAACCATGACTTTGCTGGCCAATTTAGGGCTATCTACTTGTGGGCTAGTCCTGACCCAGAGGGCCATTGACTCATGCTTGACAATATGTCAACTTGGCCCTGGCAAAGAGGTCCACCTATGCCTGACCAAACCTTTCCCAGATCTGCTGCACCACCTCTGGTGCAGGTGTCACTCTTACAAAACAGTCAGGTGATTCACCTGCAATAAAGCTAGCCATGTGTGAGCCCAATTGAGGAGTTTCAATGTGAAATCAAGGGCATGTCAAGACCTCATTCCAACCTGGTCTGAGTGGATCGGGATATGACAGTGTCTCAGAACTGGTAAGAAGAACAAGCCAGACTGCCTTTCGTTCTTGTGGTCCCACGTGCCCCCTGTACCTCTGTTATACCACACTGATCCCCAGGTGGGGAGGGAGGCATCCATGATGATCATCTCTCTCCACTGGGGAACTGCCCTTAATCATAACCCATTTGTGAGGAAGATTTTTGTGTCTTCAATAATTCAGGGCTTGTGCCCCTTTCACTGAGATACTGTAATGAAATATATCTGCTGGTCATGCTTAGGGTCAAGCCCTAGGTTTCTGATTTATCTCTGAAATACCCAC
The DNA here is from genome assembly GCA_012411365.1 of Ameiurus melas. Taxonomy (NCBI): domain Eukaryota; kingdom Metazoa; phylum Chordata; class Actinopteri; order Siluriformes; family Ictaluridae; genus Ameiurus; species Ameiurus melas. The sequence goes on from CM022761.1 coordinate 25,594,573, forward strand.
TTGACTTGACTTGACTTGATCTTGCCTGCCATTTCTTATGAAATTTTCAACAGTGGAAATTGTAAGCTAGAACAGCTTTTTATATTTTTTGTACCCTTTCTTTATGTTGTAAGCATGTTATATGGTATAAGAATAGTATAACATAGTATAAGTATATATGTATATAGCATATATTCTATTGTTGAAGTTCATCAAATATAAAGTAACTTTTTTGTAGGTTTCTGCTGTGGTTGTGTTGAATTCTTTTTCATTAAAAAAAAAATTCTAGTTCAAAAATAAAAAATGAAAAATATATAATTTGTCCAGAGGGTCCCAAACCTTTCCATACAACTGTAGTTTTTATTTTATCCTTACAGATAAAATAGCTAAGTATCAGATTTATTTTTACATGTAAGTATAAATGAAAGTGACTATTTTACATGTCCACATTGATTGACAAGAGTGTACTAATGTGACTAACATACACATATACACATTCTCAATTGCTGCGTGCGAATTCTTCTAGATCTTGTAGTTATTAGACTGTTTGTCAGGTCACTTGATGAGAATGGGTTTAATCGAGACCTTGGTAACTCAAAAACAGGTAGGCCTAAAAATACAAAATGTTATGTCATCTGTACTGTATGCATTTGAATAATGAGCATACTATTTACATTTTTGGATAATGCTCATGAAATACATCTGTATTCAGGTTGTACAGGGAATTAATTTTGCAGTTAAAGAAGGCTCTTACTGAAAAGGTTTAAGAACCCCTGTTTTAGAGATTCGCTGTTGCACAGCCTCAAACCCTCTCCATACTACATGAGGAGGTTTTGATTTTCACTATCCTCACTCAATGCTCTCCTAGGCTCTTCTGTTTCCTTTATTTATGCTATTTATAGTGGCAATGCCAGACAATTTGCTATTATCTATCTGCAGAAGTACATCAAATATGAACAATTTTAACATCACAGATTACAGGCCCATCACTGGCCATTGAAATCCTATTTAAAATTGGAAGTGACTGAATTTTACGCTAAAGAATTTATCCCAGTACCACTGTATATTTTATAAGCATCTATTACCTTGCAGTGGTTCACTCATTTTCATTTATTACTAACAAACATCATGACCACACTATTATACATTATAAACGTTTTCATTAAATTCACTTTTTTTTCTTTTTTTTTTTTTTTACATTTTTATTCCATATTTTCCACCATCACATAGGAATTACAGATTAGCTTGGAGTATTGACACTTGGTACTGTATTTGTATAGAAATGCGAGGTTGGGCTTCCTGTAAAAAAAAAAACTCCTGTTGATGATCAAGTCATGAAGTCATTCTGCAGACTGCAGCATCCTCTTTAGTTAGTCACGAAGATGTTGGTTTCCTCCCACCTGTAGAATTAATTAGATTTAGATGTACTTCATTCATTATTTGATCATGTAATTAGGTCAGTGTGGCTTAGGACTGATTTTATTTAATGTGAGATTTTTTTTTTAATGGGAGATACTACCTAGAAGTCTTTAATAGAATTTCTCATAAAAAGTAAGACGTCTTTAACAAGAAGTTAATGGCAGGTGAAATTAAGTGTCTCTGATACCTGTCTCATAATTATTATCCTTTATTAGACTTTAAACCAGAGGATAGCTGGCTTTTGTGGCAATGCCACACTGGTTGCCCTTGTTCCTTGACATCTTGATATAGCCGTTATGACCCCAGTTAAGACCCCAGCTGTGAAATTCAATTTAAAGTTAGTGTCGCATTTATTTACAATTTATGCACAATGCACAATTTACCATTTACATCCTTTGCATGCTTCACATAAGAAATATAATCACTCAAATATAATTGTCATTGGTTTGATCATATTCTAGAAATATTATTTTCTAGAACCTAGTAAATTGAAACTGATTTTTAATATATTGTTTGCTGTGTTTTGTTTTTCTTTACCTGTTCTTGACCAGCCAGAAATCCTGTCCATAATCTGTGCCATAACCAACAGCTAGGACCCCATGATCAAGGTCAGTGCTGCTACAGTCAGGTTCATCATATACACCTAAATCCATTATTGTAATTAGTGAATCAATTGAGTAAAGGAAACCATAATGTCTCAGAAAACTCAAAGAACTGCCTCAATTTCATCAATATACTGTAGCTATACCATGCATTCATACCGCATTGGTTTATCAATGATTGTGTGAGACTCACCTGATTCATACAGCTGGAACGATTGGTGGCCTGCATCTATGGCGACAGAAATGGGTCCAATGGTGGCCACAGCTTCCTGCAAAGCATTCTCATCTTCATTCTTTATGTCCACATAGCCAGTGCAGGTTGCTCCAACAGTGGCTGGATTATATCTGCAAAGCTCATTCTGCAGTGAGAAAGAGAGGGGACATTTAACTTTTTAAAAGAGACCTAACAAGGGCCAAAAAGATCCAATGTTTCTGTTCCAGATTTTTGTCTAATGGGCAGGACCAAAAAAAATGTAAGCTGTTCATAATACTTTGTTTCAGTTTTCCTCTCACCTTAGCCTCATAGGGGTAAGAGTACTCTGTGTCCAGTCCTCCATTTTCTTTCACATATTCAAAGGCCGAGTCCATCCAGCCTCCACCACAGCCCATGTTACCAAATGACCCAGAGCAGTCTACTAGCTGCTGCTCGCTGAGTGACACCAGTTTAGCAGTTTTCCTGAAAGTCTGACCCTCCAGTGCCCCTGTCTGAGAGAGGATAGATGGAAGCAGAATAGAGAACAAATGATTGTCTTGTAAAAGACAACATACATTTAGGAGATGATAAATGGGGATGAAGGTAGGGTTGAGGAGCATCATTGAATTATTTTCTCTTGGGATTAAAGGCTAAATGGCAATGGGCAGAGGCTGGGCAAGTATATTAGAACCTGAAACTGTCTTGTGCTGAATTAAAATTTCTTGCAACATAATCATCAGCTCAAACTCTGCTGTTCATCCTTACCGCACTGAAGGCCCAGCAAGAGCCACAATTCATCTGGTCCTTAACCTCGGTTACATAGCCCTTGTCCCTCCAGTCGACAGTCTTTGGCAGAACAGCTCCTCCTGCCTGTCGGAGGAATGTAAATGCACTGTCTCTCTTGGTGCTGTTGAAGGAGCCCAGGCAGCCATGAAACACAGACTGTCTGTACTCCTGGTTGCTCTGTTAGACAGAGAAACGGTGGGAGAAGATTATTACACTTCAGCTGTAAGGACACATACTTGGCTATCCATAGACCATGGTTAGGCATCAGGATAAGCAAGGTTTATACAGAAGATATACCGAAGAGTTAGCCTTTTTAAAATTACCATATCTGCAAAGTAGGTCATGCCAAGTCTGTAGCTCTTAATGCCCTGGTCAGCCAACATGTTGTGTACCAGGACCAGTTTGCGATTTTCCAGCCATGTATTCTTACGCTGAGACTCCTCTTCCACAGACTTATAGATCTTACCTAGGAGAAAAACACAAACAATTTAAAAAGGTGCATGCATTTGATTGGCAGATGCTGAAATTAAAAACATGCTGCAAAATTACATTGTAAATGTGCACTTATATAGCGCTTTACACTGTGTCTCATTCACCCATTCACACACCAATGGTAGCAGAGCTGCAATGCAAGGCACTAGCTTGCCATTGGGAGAAAGTTGGGGTTCAGTGTCTTGCTCAAGGACACTTCGGCATGTGGAGTCACCCAGGCCAGGAATCGAACCGCCAACCCTACGATTAGTGGGCAACCAACTCTACCAACTGCGCCACAGCCGCCCCATTATGTACTGTAGAAACACACTTTTTCCCAACATGCCTAAACAAAGCAACCATGAACTCTGTATGTCTGGTGTACCTGGAGGTTACCCCCACAGAACAGAGAGAACATGCAAACTCCACACACACATTGCTGTGGCAGGAATCAAACCCCACCCCTGGAGTTGTGAGGCAAACATGCTAACCACTAAGACACCATACTGTACACATTGCTCTGCAAAATGTTTATTCATTAATATATTAATATTAATTTACAATACAGTCAGTTAAACTACTCTAAAACACTGTGGCAACATTATAAAAAGCAATAGTAAATTCAATTCACAAACAAATTCACTCGTGGCATCGATTAATACCAAAATTATGTGTCACAATCCATAAAGAACTTTAATCCCATTAAACTCCCAGGAACTGATGCAAGTTCCAAATCAAATTTACATTATTTACACTACAGCACTTTCTTATGAATTTTTTTTCTGTATTTATTGAATAATATACTTTTACATTAAGAACTGATGAAGAAATCGCGAGTGTAAGGAGTTTATAGACCAACTGGAACATGCATTTACCCTGGAAAACCCAACAACACTGACAGAGCTAACACAAGCCCAACTCCATTAGCTTATTTAGACTGAATGCTGAATTGAGGGACAGTGGAAGTATTTAATTGTTCTTCACAAGCACAAAGTAAATAATCTACTGAAAATATTTAATATCTACTGCTGCATTTCAATCATTCAGATAACAATAACAATTTGTATCATTTATTGAACTTATCAGATAATTGGCTTGATTTTTACATTATTCAAATAAATAAATATGTTAAATGTGTTTGAAAGAAGTTGATCTCATTCAAATTAAATTCAGAATCATCCTTAATTTTTTTTTAAAGGTGTACACTGTGTATGTTACCATTTGTTAATCCAACTATAAATATTTTATGAAATGCCCTCAGGCCACAGTTTAAATAGACTTCTTACCAAACTTCAGCTTCCAGGCATGAAACTCCAGGTTTTCCAGAGAGATGCTGGCAGCACTGGTTAGAGCCACGAGAGCACTGACGACAAGCAAAACCTTCATTCTGCAAAGACTGAGAATAGTGTGACAGAGTGAACTAAATACCATTTGCTTTTTCCATTCTCCTGAATATTACTCCTCCTCACTATTACTCACATTCATTTCCACTCATTCACAGGTTTCACTTTGTTCAGATAGTCACAAATAGGAAATACAAAAGTGAAACCAACTGCCTGTATCAACTAGATTCATTTTTTCTAGATAAAACTAAGGGCTGAAAGCTAGTTGAGGATAATGTGTGTGTGTGTGTGTGTGTGTGTGTGTGTGTGTGTGTGTGTGTGTGTGAGTGTGTGTGTGTTTGCGTGTGTGGTACATACCTGTCTTGTGTGTGTGTTTGTATGTAGAGCTGCCACACTGTTGCTGAGTTTATATACTGCTGCATTACAGGTCTAGTCAGGTGCTTGTCACGTACAGCCACAAAAGCTCATTTTTACTGGAAAGTTATGTAACATGTTTGATTTGAGGAAATTCCACAGTCAAGGGAATTTGACTAATGACTGACAACAGATGACTTCACAGAGGAAATACTCAATAACATAACATAAATAAAATGATTTATTTTTTGTCAAATTAAAATAAATAAATGTGTGGTATATTAGAAAATATTAACTACTGCAATTAAAAAAAAGATTCACGTTTACAGGAAAATAAAAAATATGTTTAATTTCAACTTTTAGGCCAGCAGTTTCTATATATCTATGAATAAAATTTTAATACGTTGTGGCAGTGTATATACACCAATTATCCTTAATATTAAAACCACTAACAGGTGAAGTGAATAATATTGATTATCTTGTTACAATGAAACCTGTCAGGTGGGATATATTAGGTAGCAAGTGAACAGTCAGTTCTTGAAGTTGATGTGTTGGAAGCAGCAAAAATGGAAGCAGGAAAAATGTGTAGGGATCTGAGTGACTTTAAACGGACCAAATTGTGATCGGTAGATGACTGGGTCAGAGCCAAAATAGCAGGTGTTGTGGGTTGTTCGCGGTATGCATTGGTCAGTACCTACCAAAAGTGGTCCAAGGAAGGATAACAGGTGAACTGGTGGTGAACATTCTGTGGGCAAAATTCTGCTGGGAAACCTTGGGTCCTGGCATTCATGTGGATTCATTCAAAGTTGTAGTGCCAGTATTTCATGTATCCATATTGTGCAACTTCCTTTTGAACATGTGAAAATGTCAAAATGCATTATATGTGGGCATCGGACATATGACATCCATATGTGTTTCTTCCCCAAACTGTTGCCAAAAAACTGCTAGCACGCAATTGTATAGAATGTCTTTGTATGCTGTAGCATTACAATTTCCCTTCACTGGAACTTCCTGTGCACAAGGTGAGCTCCATAAAGATATCATTTGGCAAAGTTGGAGTGAAAAATCTGCACAGAGCCCTCACCTCAACCCCACTGAACACCTACGGGATTAATGAATGCACCCCAGGCCTCCTCACGCGACATCAGAACCTGATCTCACTAATGCTCTTGTAGTTGAAAGAACATAAATCCCCACAGACACGCTCCAAAATCTTGTGGAAAGCCTTTTCAGAAGAGTGGCAGTTATTATAACAGTAAAAGGGGATGTTCAAAATGTACATATGAATTTGATGGTCAAGTGTACAAAAACTTCCTCTGAAACATGGTCACATGAAATGTATAGTCAATATTCGTAGTGTATTTCATGGTTGTGAATGTGTTGAGGTAACAGGGTTGAGTGAATGTTTGGTGCAATGGGCCTCAATTATCAAGCTGGATATTAAGCTGGAAGTCACTCACTTACACTCGACATGTGGTTTTCATGAAACTCCAATTTGCTCAGAAAATGTTTGTTTCCTATACTTTGTGTAAATGTATGGATAAGGACACTCACTAATGTAAACATTAGGATTAATCAACTTCGAATTATGTCTTGGTGCCACAGCACACTTCAGAGGTCCTTGTGGAGTCCATGCCTCAGATGAAACTTCAATGGATTTGATCTAAAATGTATCATAAGTTAAATGTGCACTTAGATAGCACTTTTATCCAAAGCGCTTTACACTGAGCCTCATTCACCATACACTCACACACCAATGATAACTACACCAAAGGTGCTAGCTTGCCATCGGGAGCAACTTGGGGTTCAGTGTCTTGCCCAAGGACACTTCAGCATGTGGAGTCACCCAGGCCAGGAATCGAACCGCCAACCCTACGATTAGTGGGCAACCCACTCTACCAACTGTGCCACAGCCACCTGTAGAAAGTGCTTGTAGAAAACTGTGGAGTCAATGCCAGCTCGAGAATAAGCTGTCATTAAAGCAAAATGAAGATGTACCAAATACTAAGAAATTCAGAAATTTGGGTAAACATATCAGAGATTCTAATTTCTACTTAACGTGAGATTTTTTGAAAAAAAAATAAAATGCACCTAGCGACTTTTTGGACAAACCTTAGCGACTTTCCAAATGTTGCCAGTACTGTCCTGCAAGTGTTAGGTCTTGCTTTCCTACTGCACTCACACCTCTCTCGGCATCTGCTCTTTTCAGTGAGGGGCTGAGAGCCAGAGATTTAACAATATCTTTGATAACGAGACACTCCCTTTGTCACAATTTACATCATTCATATGCGAATGTTTTTTAGAACGCAAGACGAATGGAACGAAAAATATGTTACATGTAAAATAGTACATGTTTCTACAGACTAGTTATTTTGTTCAAAGTAGTTGTTTTTAAGTTAACTTAAGTTTTTAAGCACAGAAATATACTTTTACTTTGCTACATTTTGGTGGCATTCCTCAGTTACTGTTAAATGTTAATGAATATATGTAGTTTTAATAATTAGTTTTGTATCATGTATAATGAGGTCACGAGTCTCACAATGTGCTGCCCTGGTCTGAATTCATACGCAGCAACCCTTTACATTTGTAGCGGCTCAGTCCTGGAAGATAGTGATTGAAGAGAGAGAAGAAATGAGTGTGTTGACGAAGGCAGGACACAAACACACACACACACAAACACACTAACACACGCTCACGCTCACGCTCTCTCTCTCTCTATCTCTCTCTCTCTCTATCTATCTACACACACACTTTCTTTTCTGTTCTGTTCCATATGCTGTTCTTTTGTTCTGTATTGTCATGTTTAACTGCAGGTCCTGAAAAGTTTGTGTTGTTAACGTGTTGTGAAAATAAAGACAGGCAGCTGTTTTTTTTTTTGGGTGTGTGTGAGATTTTGTGTTGAAAATGACTGATGCATGCCTAGCACTGAGTTGTCTAATCAGTGGGACGGGGACGGGGGTACTGTTTATGACAAGCCCGAGAACATGGTCTCAAGACTGGTCTCACAGTACCACAACATTAGCAAGCTGTAAACAAAAAAATAGACCATGATCAAAATGCTTATAAAAGCTGACGTAAATGATCTCATATGTTTAAAATGTTCTACAATAATACTTTTCCTAAAGCAGTCTATACAGCACAAAGATCCATTAAAGGCCAAGAAAACAACCAAGAGAATGGTCTGACACATTTATTTGACACATTTAATATTTTCCCCATTCACGTCCATTTTTGCATTTAGACAATGCATTCCACATACTCAGTAAAACATACCCAACAATAAGCAACCCAGTACTAAGATGGAAGAGCAAGCATCACACTGAACACGTTGAGTTTTATTGATAACCAGAGGATAGCTGGCTGCTGTAGCAATACCACACTGGTTATCCTTGTTCCTGGACATCTTGATATAGCCTGTGTGACCCCAGTTAAGACCCCAGCTGTAAAAAACAATTTAAAGTGTGCAGATTTCATCTTTTACTTGTTTTACTGAATAAATATTAGGTCTATTCAGTAGTGGCATAACAATAATAATAATAATAATAATAATAATAATAATAATAATAATAATAATAATAATAATAAATAATAATAATCTACAAGTGTCTTTTTAATAGAAATCTAATCAACTGAAACAGTTCTATATGTGAATTATTGTGTTTTGTTTTTCTTTACCTGTTCTTAATCAGCCAGTAATCCTTTCCATCATCAGTGCCGTAACCAACAGCCAAAACACCATGATTCACATCACTGCTGCTACAGTCAGGTTCATCATAGAGACCTAAATCCATTGCAGCAGTACATTATTTTAAAAATTCAATACATTTTTTGTAATTAGTGAATCAAATTAGTAAAAAAAATAATAAAAACTAGCAACAACAAGTTCATACAGCATTGGTTAATCACTAATCGTGTGAGACTCACCTGATTCATACAGCTGGAAGGATGTGTGATTTGCATCTATGGCGACAGAAATGGGTCCTATGGTGGCCACAGCTTCCTGCAAAGCATTCTCATCTTCACTCTTTATCTCCACATAGCCAGTGCATTTCACTCCAACAGTGGCTGGACTATATTTGCAAGACCTATTCTGCAGTGAGTAAGAGAGAGGAGAATTTACTTTTCTGTTCCAGTTTTTATCAAACAAGCAGGCCCATGACAAATTCACATGGCTGAAATTTATAGTTCTTTAGGGTGTTTACAGCAACCCCATCCCATCACCCTATCATTGATTGCTTTCCTATAACAGCATTCCCCCATGTTCTACTTTTTAGACAATATAAACTTTAACAAACATGCCAGCTGCTATCTGCTGAAGTTGAATTTTATACTTGTTTTTGTAGGATTACATAGGTGTCACAAATGATGTATGTAGCCCTCTGAACGCTGTCTTTAAATTTAGGTGTTTTTTGTCCTCTACATGCGTAGCATTGCAGTAAGCAATTTCAGAACAATTTGATGAGCTCTTCAAAGCGAAGTTTGGAGCTGTTCATATTACTTTGTTTCAGTTTTCCATTCACCTTGGCTTCATAGGGGTAAGACTCCTCTGTGTCCAATCCTCCATTTTCTTTCACATATTCAAAAGCCCAATTCATCCAGCCACCTTGGCAGCCACTGTTTCCAAATTTTTGAGAGCAGTCTACCAGCTGTTGCTTGCTGAGTGTCACCAGTTTCCTAGTCTTCTTGAATGTCTGACCCTCCAGAGCTCCTGTCTGAAAGAGGATAGATGGAAGCAGTATACAGAACAAATGATTGGCTTGTTAAAGACAGTATACATTTAGAGAATGGCAAAAGTTGGAGGGAGATTGGTGAGGTCAAGGAGCATAATCATATTATTTATTCTTAGAATTAAACAGTTAAATAGCAGGTTACAGAGTTAAAATTGCTTGCAGCATAATCAAAAAATTTAATTCTCTTGTTTCTCTTTACCGCACTGAAGGCCCAGCAAGAGTTACATTGCTTCTGGTCTTTAACCTCAGTCACATAGCCCTTGTCCGTCCAGTTCACAGTAGTCGGCAGAGCATGTCCTCCCACCTGTCGGAGGAACGTAGATGCATTGTGGTTCTTGGTCCTGTTGAAGGATAGGCAGCCCTTAAACACAGACTGTCTGTACTCCAAGTTACTCTGTTAGACAGAAAGATGGTAGACAGAGATTACTGCAGCAGAAATACTTCTACAGTGTTTTTGTCACTTGTAAGGAGTGTACAGTGTAAAGAAAGAACTATACCATACAATTCATGCATAAAAATGAAAAGACACCTGTAAGGCTGTGAGTGTGTGTGTGTGTGTGTGTGTGTCAGCCCTCAGGCTTAGAAACACAGTATATGTGTGTGTGTGTGTGTGTGTGTGTGTGTGTGTGTGTGTGTGTGTGTGTGTGTGTGTGTGTGTGTGTGTGTGTGTGTGTGTGTGTGTTTGTGTGTGTATGTATGGATGGTTGGATGGATTTTTCTTCTTTTTCTTGCTAAGGTTAATTTAAATTTTTATATTACCATGTCTGCAAAGTAGTTCATGCCGAGTCTGTAGCTTTTACTGCCCTTATCAGCAAGAATGTTGTGATTCATGACCAGCTTGTAATTTTCCTGCCAGGTTTTCTTATGCTGATACTCTTCTTCCACAGACTTATAGATCTTCCCTAAGATAAAACCACTAGAATTAGAAAGGTGTATGAATTTTATTGGCAGATGCTGAAATTGAAAACACTCTAGTTATAGAGCAAATTATAGTGTAAAAAGAAAAAAATATGTCTTGTTCTTCCATTAAGAAATAAGCATTATATAGATTAGCTTTTCCAAACCAATACGTAGTACCACTCACATTTTCACTCCATCCCAGCACGTCTAAACAACACAAACCTGGAACCCTGTATGTTTGGTTTAGGTGCATTGGAAATTATAAGGGATAAAAAAATGTTGACTGCCTAGGGTGTCCTGAAGACCAGTTTGGAGAACAATGATTTATACATAAAAGTAATATTACCTTCAATGCACTCTACTAATATTGGCACCCTTGGTAAATATGACCAAAGAATGCTGTGAAAAATTCTCTTTATTGTTTAATCTTTTGATATTTTGTTCAAAAGATTCACAAATATACAACACAGGTTGATAAACAAAATATATTTGTTAAATATATGTGTGCCACAATTATTTGCACTCCTATGAATTCATATGAGAAAATCGTATATTTAAATAGTATGTAAGTATATTCCCATTGATATTTAAAAAAAAATTTAGTACACCTGGGTGACTAGGAACTAAAAATTGTTCAACCATGACTTCATATTTATAGCCCTGAAACAGGGGTATAAATATGAGGTAACATATGGGCCAAATTCCCTTAGTCATTCATAAAAATGGGTATGACCATGGAATATAGCTGTGATGTGCGGCAAAAGGTTGTTGAGCTTCACACAATGGGATGTGGCTATAAGAAAATAGTAAAAGCATTGAAAATGCCCATTTCCAGCATCAGGGCAATAATTAAGAAGTTCCAGATAAATGTAAATGTTATCAATAAACCTGGAATTGGACGTGTGTCTATATCGTCTCAACACACTGTGAAGAGGATGGTTCGAGTGGCCAAAAAATCTCCAAGGATCACAGCTGGAGAATTTCAGAAGTTAGTTGTGTCTTGGGGTCAGAAAGTCTCCAAAACTACAATCCGAAGACACCTATATCACCACAATTGTTTGGAAGGGTTTCCAGAAAAAAGCCTCTACTCTCATCCAGAACTCATCCAAACTAGAGCATCTTCAGTTCACCAGACACTACTGGAACTTCAAATGGGATCAGATTTTATGGTCAGATGAAACAAAATAGAGCTTTTTGGTAATAAACACCAGAGGTGGTTTTGGTGCACACAGAGATGTAGACATATGGAAAAGTACTTCATGCCCATGGTTAAATATGGAGGTGGCTCTTTAATCTTTTGGGCCTGTTGTTCAGCTAGAGGACCTGGACATTTTCTGAGGAAACATGGCATCATGGACTCTATCAAATATTAACAGATATTAACTGAAAACCTGACTGCCTCTGACAGAAAGCTTCAAATGGGCCGTGGTTGGATCTTCCAGCAGGACAATGATCCTAAACATACATCAAAATCAACACAAAAATGGTTTACTGTCCACAAAATCAAGGTCCTGCCATGGCCATCTCAGTCCCCTTCCTTAAAACCCATAGAAAACCTGTGAAGTGAACTGAAGAGGTGAGTCCTTAAGCCTGGACCACAAAATTTGAAGGATCTGGAGAGATTCTATATAGAGGAATGGTCTCAGATCCCTTGCCATGTATTCTCCAACCTCATCAGGCTATTATCCTGGCACAGGGAGGTAGCACTACAAGGTTGCCAATAATTGTTGTGCACCTATATTTAACAAAGATGTTTTTTTTTTATAAACCTGTGTTTGTTTACAATTCTTTGATTTCCATGAGAGCAGAGCATTTTTGTGAATTATTTGAACAAAAGATCAAAAAGTTAAACAGTAAAGAATTTTTCACAGCCTTCTTTGCTCATATTGCCAATATTAGTGGAGGGCACTGTATATCAACACATTACCAATACATTATTTGAACAAGATCTCATAATGTAGTGTATTGCCACCTATAGCACAATGCTACATTTATGCTACAACCAATGAATCTACTCCAAATCCCTAAAGCAATATTATTTTTTCAAAAATAATTGTGGCTTGTGGAATCAACTAATACCGATGTGACGAGTCATAGTGCATAGAAAGTGTGGTCTAACACCAGCCCAAACATAGTGAATGTTTTATAGCACAGGTTTTGTAGCTACTGTTGTATTTCTATAACCATTTGTAAATGTGTACTTAAATGCGTTTATTACTATGTATTTATCCAACTAGAAATATGCTATTAAATGCTCTTGGGCCTTGGAACAATTTAAGAAGTGTGTTTAAAAAGATTTCTCACCGAACTTCTGTTTCCAGTCCTGAAACTCTAGAAGCAAACTGTCTACATTGGCCAGAGCCATGAGAGCGGTGACAACTAGCAAAATCTTCATTCTGCAAAGACTACAAGGATAATTGGTTGTTGTTTGTGGTGAAAAGTTCCTCCTAGGTGTTACACCTCCTCAGTTTTACTTACATCCTGTTGCACTTGTTCACTGTGCTTACTTTGTTCAGTTAGTCACAGGAAATAGGAAATAACAAAATGAAACTAATTGTCTGTTTTAACTAGAGTTGGAATCTATGTGAAATTAAAATGTATATGGTCTGTAGTATATGTGAAAATCTGAATTCAAGAAAATATTAGTAAACAATGTTTACAGTTAGATATAATTTATACTGTATTTTCAATCAATTGTTGGCTGTGTAACTAAAACTGTAGTTGCAAATACATAGATCTTTCTCCGTTTATCAATTTTCAGAGCACAAGTATAATTAGTACATTGAGCAGAATTCTTAATCATGGCAGTGTATACAAATATAAATTACAAATTAGCAAAAATGAAATTTTCCAGTTCCTACAATATAATCTGCACATCCATAGCACCACTTATGTACAATCATCCCTCCTACTTGAAGTACATGAATAATTTTGTACACCAAAGACATCACAGTCATTTAACTATAGTATGACTGAAAATGAGAAACAGGTTTATGTTCATCTCAAAACGGAAACCAAGTTTTTGCCGGAAATGGTTGGAAAGCACATAAGCACATTCTTGTTTTGAAATCAGCATCTGGATGCTTGACACCACTCACAAAATGTCCAATTGCATGTTTCGGTAAATTAATTGATTCACCCTTCAGTTGTCCTACCTATGTTTCATGTAGGTCCTCATATAACAATTACTAAAACATATTTAACTGCAAGCCCAATCAGTTGGTCTTGACAAGAGACATTAAGGCAGGTGAGATTTGCCATTATTATGGAGCTGGAAGGATATGGGCCTGTGTTTATGGCAACAGAAAAGAGTCATACAGTGGCCACAGCTTCTTGTAGAGCATTATCATCAGTTCATATTGCCAGTGCAGAGAGGCACAACCAGGAGAGGTTGGAGGACTCGGCTAGACAGTTGTCTTAGGAACCATTAAAGGATTTCACAGAATTCAATAGTCTGTCAAACAAGCAGGATGACTGCTGAAACCCATACAGTGAGGGAAAAAAGTATTTGATCCCCTGCTGATTTTGTACGTTTGCTCACTAACAAAGAAATGATCAGTCTATAATTTTAATGGTAGGTTTATTTGAACAGTGAGAGACAGAATAACAACAAAAAAATCCAGAAAAACGCATGTCAAAAGTGTTATAAATTGAGTTGCATTTTAATGAGTGAAATAAGTATTTGACCCCTCTGCTAAACATGACTTAGTACTTGGTAATGACTTAGTAATTACTTTTAATTTTCAATTCCCTGGCTGAGGGAAGCAGGTTCTCACCCAAGATTTGACGGCACAATGCCCCGTCCATCGTCCCTTTGATGTGGTGAAGTTGTCCTGTCCCCTTAGCAGAAAAACACCCCCAACGCATAATGTTTCCAACTCCATGTTTGACGGTGGGGATTGTGTTCTTAGGGGTCATAGGCAGCATTCCTCCTCCTCCAAACACGGCGAGTTGAGTTGATGCCAAAGAGTTCCATTTTGATCTCATCTGATCACAACACTTTCACCCAGTTGTCCTCTGAATCATTCAGATGTTCATTGGCAAACTTCAGACGGGCATGTTTTTGTGCTTTCTTGAGCAGGGGGACCTTTCGGGCGCTGCAGGATTTCAGTCCTTCTGTCACGTATCCGGAAACCCGGGACTTCAAGTCCCATCAGCCACTGCACTACACCACCTGACCACATGCACCTGACTCACGTTTTTGTTAATTAGCACCAATGTGTATATATAGTCTTTGTCTGCACTCTTTCGGGGTCTTTCGTTGTTATAAACTCACGTCACTTCTGTCTCCGTGTTTGTTTCTTGCCACAGTGTTATGCCCAGTTGTCCTAGTGTTTTTGTTTCGTTGTTCGTGTGTTTAAAATAAATGTTTAAAAAATCTGCGATTGCTTCGGCCTCCATTCGCCATACGTGACAGAACGAAAGACCGTGACTACGAAGCAGTAGATTTTTTATTTATTTATTTTTTCGGATACAGCAGTTTGCTCCCACCCTCCCTCCCCGATGGGTCTCATGGATTCCCCCCTGTTTGCTGACCTCAAGGATTCCCCGCTGTTCAGCTACCTCAGAGTCGCGCAGCCGGTGAGTCCTGTGCAGGAAGTCTCTCCGCCGCCCCGCTATGTGCGTGAGGACGCTCCAGCTCCGTGCGGACTCATGAATTCACCTCTGTTCGCGGACCTCAAGGATTCCCCGCTGTTCAGCTACCTCAGAGTCGCGCAGCCGGTGAGTCCTGTGAAGGTGGTCTCTCCGCCGCCCCGCTATGTGTGTGAGGACGCTCCAGCTCCGGGCGGACTCATGAATTCACCTCTGTTCGCTGACCTCAGGGACTCCCCGCTGTTCAACTACCTTACGGTGCCTCAGCCTTCCTGTTCAGCTGTGGTCGTCGCTCAGCCGTCCTGTTCAGCTGAGGTCGTCGCACAGCCTTCCTGTTCAGCTGTGGACGCCGCTCAGCATCCCTGCCCGGCTGTGGACGCCGCTCAGCATCCCTGCCCGGCTGTGGACGTCGCTCGGCCTTCCTGCTCGGCTGCGGTCGTCTCTCTGCCATCCTGCTGCGCTGAGGACGTCACTTTGCCTCCACGTTCCGCTGAAGACGTCGCTCCCTTTCCTCGCTGCGCTCAGTGGGTCGCTCCCCTTCCTGCTCCACGGAGGTCTCCGTTTCCCCCATGCCTGCTGGAGCGTCGTTCCTCCCTTGGGCCTCGCGGAGAACCTCGCCCTCTTTCCCTGGCCTCGCGGAGAACCTCGCTCCCCCCGTGAGCCTGCGGAGAACCTCGCTCCCCCGTGAGCCTCGCGGAGAACCTCGCTCCCCGTGAGCCTCGCGGAGAACCTCGCGTTTCCCCGTGAGCCTCGCGGAGAACCTCGCTCCCCCGTGAGCCTCGCGGAGAACCTCGCCTCCCCGTGAGCCTCGCGGAGACCCTCGCCCCCCGCGCGCCTCGCGTCAGGTACTTCGCTCCCCCTTGAACCTCGCGGTGAGGCATGCTCCGCTCTCCTGTCCCGTGGGGAACGGGCCCCTCTTTCATGCTTTGCCAAGGACTTCCCCGCTTCCTTGTGCCATGGTGGAAGCTGCTCGGCCTCCTGGTTCTGCTGGGGACTTTTGGCCCGGAGGGCCGGACCCCGGAGGGGGGCCCTTTGATTTTGGGCGCTCAGGAGTAGCGCCCTTGGAGGGGGATCTGTCACGTATCCGGGAAAACCGGGACTTCAAGTCCCATCAGCCACTGCACTACACCACCTGACCACATGCACCTGACTCACGTTTTTGTTAATCAGCACCAATGTGTATATATAGTCTTTGTCTGCACTCTTTCGGGGTCTTTCGTTGTTATAGACTCACGTCACTTCTGTCTCCGTGTTTGTTTCTTGCCACAGTGTTATGCCCAGTTGTCCTAGTGTTTTTGTTTCGTTGTTCGTGTGTTTAAAATAAATGTTTAAAAAATCTGCGATTGCTTCGGCCTCCATTCGCCATACGTGACACCTTCACGGTGTAGTGTGTTACCAATTGTTTTCTTGGTAACTATGGTCCCATCTGCCTTGAGATCATTGACAAGATCCTGTAGTTCTGGGCTGATTCCTCACCGTTCTCATGATCATTGCAACTCCACAAGGTGAGATCTTGCATGGAGCCCCAGGCCGAGGGAGATTGACAGTTCTTTTGTGTTTCTTCCATTTGCGAATAATCGCACCAACTGTTGTCACCTTCTCACCAAGCTGCTTGGCAATGGTCTTGTAGCCCATTCCAGACTTGTGTAGTTCTACAATCTTGTCCCTGACATCCTTGGAGAGCTCTTTGGTCTTGGTCATGGTGTAGAGTTTGGAATCTGATTGATTGATTGCTTCTGTGGACAGGTGTCTTTTATACAGGTAACAAGCTGAGATTAGGAGCACTTCCTTTAAGAGTGTGCTCCTAATCTCACCTCATTATCAGTATAAAAGACACCTGGGAGCCAGAAATCTTTCTGATTGAGAGGGGGTCAAAAAATTATTTCCCTCATTAAAATGCAAATCAATTTATAACGTTTTTGACATGCGTTTTTCTGGATTTTTTTGTTGTTATTCTGTCTCTCACTGTTCAAATAAACCTACCATTAAAATTATAAACTGATAATTTCTTCATCAGTGGGCAAACGTACAAAATCAGCAGGGGATCAAACAATTATTTCCCTCACTGTACTTCATACACATCATAGTTAAACATTTGAATGGTTTGTTTTTACTTTAAATACTGGTCATTGCAACAAATTTACTATAAGTTACCTGCTTAACCCCTAACATTTTCTTCAACATCAAAGCATAAGAGTAAACCATTTTACAGCAACATCTGTGCACTTGCAGAAAACAACAACTGCTGAAATGGCCAACAAAACGTACCGTTTTGCATTATTACTTCATTCATTCATTAATTTATCTTTAGTAAATGCTGTGTCTTGGTCTGGGTCAACATGGGTCCAGAGATGTAAACTGGCTACCCTAGAGAGCTGAGACAGCAGTGCTATCCACTGCTCCACCATGCTGCCTAAATCACTACAGTGTTTCAATATTTCACTCACTAGGTGTTCTCTGTGTCTAATGCTATATTGTATTTTACATGATTAAATGTTTGGTCCATTTTACCATCATGGCAGCCCTTATTTTCCAGAGCAGTCCACCAGCTGCTGCTCACTCAGTGATACCAGTTTCCCAGGTTTCTATAATGTCTGACCCTCCACTGCTCCTGTCTAAGAGAACATGGAACTGTAATAGAGAGGAATGTCTTGTTAAAGACAGCATTCATTTGGGGGAAGTTAAGAGGAAATGCAGGTGAGAATTTGTAGCACAGAGAAGCATTTTGAGATTATTTACATTGTCACGAACATTATCAACACTGCTTACAGACTAATCAACAATTCAACCTACAATTCAAACTCTAAGATTTTTACCACACTGAAGGATCAGCAAGAGGCACACTGCTGCTGACACGTAGGCCTTGTCCCTCCAGTTCACAGTTGTTGGCAGTACAACACAGTCTGCCTGTTTGGAGAAATGTTGCTCAGTGTTGTCTCTTGGTTTTATTGAAGGGTCCCAGGCAATTGGTCATGAACTCAGGTATGGATGGAGAGTTTCTTTGTTTTTCCTGATATGATATATGATTATATTACTTTTCAAACTGTAAGGCTGGTGCCAAGATGTCTGAACCTAGAGAGAACTACTCTCTGAGGACAAAGGTCTACTTCTAGAATGAACACTCAATCTTTGTCCCTCAGAATTAGCATCCACACCTCAGATAGCACATCATGCTGAGAAGAGACCAGGTAATCATCACTACACTGTTTCCTCTTTCCTCTCCTCACACCCTTCTCTCTCTCTGTGTGTCAAGATCACCCTAAACACACCAAAAGTCTATATACGTTACATAACATGTTTTAATGCGAATAAGATGTCACCTATACATGTTTACTGTATTATACAAAAGGTCTCAGTGTGACTGGAAAATATGGTCTTATTCCTTCAACAGCAGTTTAAATAAAATGGTACAAGCTGTTAAAGGCATACTCTCCCAAGGTCCCTCACTCAAATGACCTCCTATGTGTAAATAAGGTCCATCCTTCCATAGACATCAAATTATAATCACAAACAGCACCTTTTGGTGGACCCACAGAGCATCTCGGTATTTACGAGAGAGCTGGCCAAAGACTCAGGGAATCTGTAGAGTCCCACACGATCAATGTGTGTAGTTTTTCTCTACCGGGTAGATAAGTATTGTCTCTCTTATGTTGTATTATTATGTTTTGGATTTGATTGGAATGTAATGTTGCATGTAATTCTTTCTTGTTATTATCAATAGTCTTGTTGAATTTGGAGGTGTTTATACCTGGTTAATGATGATTATATAAAGCTAATTTTACTTAGATATAATTGGTCTGTAGATTTCAGTGGTCATGACCTCTGACTAGAGATAACATAAAGTGTTACTATCTAAGGGGACTAATAAAGTACTATTTAGGAAAGGGTAAGCATGGGGCCGTTGTCTAAATAGTATTAGTCAATTACCTCTTGCTAATGACCAAGACTGGCGAGTTTGTGACCATGTGATCCACACGCACGAGACTCGACACGAAATCTGAATGAACAAGCACAATATAAAGTATAGAATAAATAAGAATTAATTAAGTATAGAAGATCAAAAGTATAAAAAAAATATGAATAACTACATAATGAATACAACATCAAGGTTTTTTTCAGTTGGAGTCAGATTTAATTTAAGAGAGTCAAGCAGAATTGGAATGACAAATTTAAATATATTCACATCACTTCAAAAAGACAGGAACACATAGGAATCTTTCTACCACGTCATTGAATAACATTGTTGGGCCAGTGAGTGGACTCTTACATAATCAAGTGTTAATGACACACAACCACAAAAAACAAGGTTCTTCACTCAATCTACATTAAAATTATATACTATTTTCAGCTCTGAAGAATTATGACCAGGAGTCATCAAACCACTGTGTAATCAGTCCTCTTTCATAATTGACAGAAGTCATTGTATTTAAAATAAATAAATAAATAGATAAATAATAATAATTATTATTATTGTTATTATTATTATTATTATTATTATTATTATTATATTATTATTATTCCTTCTTGTGTAATACTAGGTTATGTATGGCATAGGGAGAGTCAGGTGTTAACACGGGCATTAAGGAATCCTAGGATATAAGCTTTTCCTTAAAAGGTTGTTCCAGCTATGGAACAGCCTTTTAAGGAAAAGCTTTATGAGGAAAAAAAAATTCTGCATCCTGCTGTAGTATTTATTTTTTTTATTCTAGGTACAAATAAAGAGCCTGCACCTTTTGATCTAAACCGATGTAGTGGATCCTAATTGACCAGAATTTCACTCAGGTATTGTGAAGCAATACTATTCACTGCTTTATAGGTCATTCGTAGCTTTATAGGTCATTCATAATCAATGTGAATTTTTATTGAGAGTCAATTCAGTGTGCATAAGGTAAGGACACTGGCTGCTGCATTCTGGACTGAACGGAGCTTGTTTATGCACATACTGGAACATCCAGATAGCAAGGCATTATAATAGTCCAAACCAGAGGTGAGAAAAGAATTAACTAGGTTTTCTAAATCATGTAATTAGATTTCTTATTTTATTGATATGTCTAAGCTGAAAAAGACTATCCAATTAGTAGAGGGACTGGAGTGAATCATCACCCTGAGTTATTTCACTGCTGCACATGGTGCAATTGAAAGACTGTCCTATATGACTATCTGCCTGTGGTCCTAGAAGAAGTACTTCTATCATGTTGAAATTAAGTAGGTAGAAGTTACTCAGCATCCAGTGCTTATTGTACTCTATACAGTCATCAGCTTTATTCAGATTCTGTCTGCCATCATCTGAATCAGCAGTGGACAGTTGAAGCAGTGGAGAGCATTTGCATGCAGATCTGTAAACCATGGCCATAATCACAATCATTATGAGACCGATAGACCTTTACACTATATGACACTATCATTTGTTTTTGTAGAATTAGTTTCTGAATCTAATGGCATATCAGCCATATCAGCCATATAGGCCGTGTCTTCCTTGATGTTTACTTGTATAAGAACATCATTTAATCAGCAAATGCATCTCATGAGCTAGCATTCCCTCTTTATTCTCATCTCTCTTTTTTTGACTAAATGGATGAAATTTTCCTTTATTTTGCAATGGCTTTTAAACTGCAGAGTGCGGTGGGTAATTGCAGGTGCAGCTTAAATGCATTTAAACACTCTAGCCACATCAAGTCATGTTTTGCACTGTGCCTCTGACATACATAGATATGGTACTTGGTGAAGTGCACAGGAACAAAGAATTACTGGTTTCTGAGGTTTTGACAAATACGTGTGGCACTGCATTACAACATATAGAATCGTGTACATCAAGTACATTGTTTTCAGCAAGGCATGAAAGTGGTAAATATGACTCACGCCTCTATATATATCATCTATTACATGAATCACTAACTAATAGACTGTTCTCTTTTAACTTTGTTTAATGATGCACTTGACAAGGACACTCCTGATCAAATGAATTTGATTGAATATAAATGTAAATGTTTCACAGACAAGATTATAACAATGTCTACTATTAAAGATCAAAATGAATGTAAACAGTCCCCTTTTAAAACAGAATTTAAATAATTAATTTAAAATACAGTGGCGCTTGTGGTCTTGTGCTCCCATAACCTGCCTATGTGAACTAAACATAATGGTTTTATTTCTGTCATTGTGAGATGTGCTCAAACGATGAGAGTTTATCTATTCCACAATTCAGTCAGAATAGTTGGAGAGTCCAAATGACAATTGATTATCTGCAGATTATCTGCAGAGAGGGTTAAGGGCCTTGCTCAAGGGCTCAACAGTGGCAGATTGGCAGTGCTGGGGCTTGAATCCCAACCTTCCAATCAGTAAGCCAGAACCTTAACTGCCAAGCCATAACTGCCCTCATATGCGTGTGTGAATATAGGGTATTTTAAAAAAATTATGTAGATAATAAACACAGTCTTTAATACTCATGGGAGGGGGGATGTTGAGTGTGTTCTACTTGGGATGAATCTGGGACAAAGGCGTCAATTTCACTAAATACTCAGAAGTTTCAGCTGAGTAGTTTTAGCCGGATTTTTATGGGCTTCTGACATCTGCCAATAAGCACTGAATTGTCCTAGACTACTGCAGCTAGATAAAGTTACTCAAGACTCTCTGACTCAGTAGAAGATTCTGACTCAGTAGAATAACTTTATTTTCAGACTGTGCTTCGGTTTAATAGAAAAGGCTTTACACTACACAGATTCATATTTCCTTTTTTCTTCTTCTTGCAATCTCCAAACAGGGTATTCAGTGATTATTGTCATCCGTGCTTCTGCAGTGTTGGAAGATTAACTGAGTGTACAGGACAAAAACAATCACAGTAAAAAGTGAAAACTGCTCATGTAACCATAAGCGTAAAATACAAATTATGCTCTTGTCTAATCTTTACAGTAACTATAAAATTATTTTTCCTTAATATATAATTTTTGGTGTGGTGGACTAGAAAAGAAGGAAAACATATAGGTAATATGTTACTTATTTATACAGTGAAAGTAAGGCATTTATAAGTTTTTAACACCTATGTATGTAACTAGAGCCATGGTTCTCAACGTAGGGTCCTCAAATTCTAACAGGTCGGTGAGATTTAAATTTTATTCCAAATCCCATCCCAAAGTTATTATATCTATTAGGTTTTTAAAGTTATTACCTTGTTGGTCTAGTTACTTGAATAATGCTCAAAATTAAATAATGCAATACAAATATGAATCATTTCAAATTACAATTTTAATTTTAAAAACAAAATGTATTGTGCCTGTGATAAGATGAGGAATAACGCTTTATTTAACATAACAGTACTAGTTACATAATTCACATATTTTAATAATCTTTTGAAGAGGGGCTGTGTGAGATTTGTTTTTGAAATGGGTTCTTAGCTGCAAAATATCTGGGAACATCTGTACTGGAACATATTTGGGAGGATGTGTTTATGGCATCTATTGCCTGTAATGCTACAGTATGACCCTATATGACTGGAAATAAACTTTGACAATAAACTTTAACTTTGACTGGAAATAAACTTTGACATAGCAGTGACATCTGCTATGTCACTGCTATTGTCACATGATGGGGTTATGACGCAGTTATATATGTCACAAACATATATATATATATATATATTTATTCCTATCTAGACAATAATAAATTAGCTATATGACCCAGATTCACAGGTTGTCATGACATGTGCAGAGATTTTGTGGGTTGAACACATAAAGTAAACACTGAACAGTAG
Organism: Ameiurus melas; assembly: GCA_012411365.1. NCBI lineage: Eukaryota > Metazoa > Chordata > Actinopteri > Siluriformes > Ictaluridae > Ameiurus > Ameiurus melas. The sequence goes on from CM022761.1 coordinate 25,617,690, forward strand.
GCTATATAAAATTATGTCAAATGATTATGGGGAAAAAAAACTGTGACTATGAAATGTTAGATTAGGATGGACGCACATCTTTGTTTTCATGCCTAAAGAATGTCATGTGTTTTCATTTCTGTGAATGTCGAGTATCGCGGTCATCTGAGAGTTCATGTGCTTCACAGTGCAATGACACGCTTGTCTTACAAAATTCCTGGATAATAAAACAAGAATGGGTGACTCATCATAGTTAGAAAGACGAGAATGAAATGAGTCATAAATATTTCCATTTGATAGGCTATGTAGACAGGTTTGTACCTATTGCATTGGAAAGCCTGCACAATTATAACATTTTTTGGGTTTTATTCAACAATGATGCAAATTGCATATGTATGCTTGTTTGATCAAGTGCCAGTTTACCCATATTATCAGCAAGTTCTGTACATTTTCACTGAAACCAAAAACGGTCCCTTTACAATTGTACCTGCAAACCAGCACCATTTCTACACCGTTCAAAAAACTTACTTAGCGTACTTTATGAAAACTCAAATGAATTAATTTGAATTTGAACTCAAATGAATTTAAAATGAATTAATTAATTTCTCGTTGATGTACCTTTGACGGTAGATTGAAAAATACAAAGTAAATAAAAATGTTCATTGAACGTCTATTACTATGGTATGGTATACAGTTACCTATGGTTTAATGTAAAGTTAATTCTATTACAGTGGTGTGAAAAAGTGTTTGCCCCCTTCCTCATTTCCTGTTCCTTTGCATGTTTGTCACACTTAAGTGTTTCGGACCATCAAACCAATTTAAACAATAGTCAAGGACAACACAAGTAAACACAAAATGCAATTTGTAAATGAAGGTGTTTATTATTACAGGTGAAAAAAATCCAAACCATCATGGCCCTGTGTGAAAAAGTGATTGCCCCCCTTGTTAAAACATACTATAACTGTGGTTGTCCACACCTGAGTTCAATTTCTCTAGCCACACCCAGGCCTGGTTATTGCCACACCTGTTCACAATCAAGGCATCACTTAAATAGGAGCTGCTTGACACAGTAAGGTCCAGCAGAAGATCCTTAAAAGCTACACATCATGCCGAGACCCAAAGAAATTCAGGAACAATTGAGAAAGAAAGTAATTGAGATCTATCAGTCTGGAAAGGGTTATAAAGCCATTTCCAAAGCTTTGGGAATCCAGCGAACCACAGTGAGAGCCATTATCCACAAATGGCGAAGACATGGAACAGTGGTGAACCTTCCCAGGAGTGGCCGGCCGCCCAAAATTACCCCAAGAGCGCAGCGACGACTCATCCAAGAGGTCACAAAAGACCCCACAACAACGTCCAAAGAACTGCAGGCCTCACTTGCCTCAGTTAAGGTCAGCGTTCATGCCTCCACCATCAGGATAAGACTGGGCAAAAATGGCCTGCATGGCAGAGTTCCAAGGAGAAAACCACTGCTGAGCAAAAAGAACATCAAAGCTCGTCTCAATTTCTCCACAACACATCTTGATGATCCCCAAGACTTTTGGGACAACATTCTGTGGACCGATGAGACAAAAGTGGAACTCTTTGGAAGGTGTGTGTCCAAGTATATTTGGCGTAGAAGGAACACTGCATTTCATAAAAAGAACATTATACCAACAGTAAAATATGGTGGTGGTAGTGTTGCGGTCTGGGGGTGTTTTGCTGCTTCAGGACCTGGAAGACTTGCCGTGATAAAAGGAACTATGAATTCTGCTGTCTACCAAGAGATCCTGAAGGAGAATGTCCTACCATCTGTTCGTGTACTCAAGCTGAAACGAACTTGGGTTCTGCAGCAGGACAATGATCCTAAACACACCAGCAAGTCCACCACCGAATGGCTGAAGAAAAACAAAATGAAGACTTTGGAGTGGCCTAGCCAAAGTCCTGACCTGAATCCTATTGAGATGTTGTGGTATGACCTTAAAAAGGCCGTTCATGCTCGAAAACCCTCTAATGTAACTGAATTAGTACAATTCTGCAAAGATGAGTGGGCCAAAATTCCTCCAGGACGCTGTAAAAGCCTCATTGCACGTTATCGCAAACGCTTGGTTGCAGTTGTTGCTGCTAAGGGTGGCCCAACCAGTTATTAGGTTTAGGGGGCAATCACTTTTTCACACAGGGCCATGATGGTTTGGATTTTTTTTCACCTTTAATAATAAACACCTTCATTTACAAATTGCATTTTGTGTTTACTTGTGTTGTCCTTGACTATTGTTTAAATTGGTTTGATGTTCCGAAACACTTAAGTGTGACAAACATGCAAAGGAACAGGAAATGAGGAAGGGGGCAAACACTTTTTCACACCACTGTATTTAAAAAGTATAATTCTGTGATTCATGACCCATGCATCAGTTACTATTATTCCTTATTTATATACGTTATCAGTAAGTGTGATTCTTTTCTGTCTCAGTGCTTCCACTAACCTTAACAGTCTGAGACACATCTGAAGAAAGATGAGTTTTTGTTACAATTGTGCTGCAGGTCAGACCCATGATTTCTCACAGTGTTGCATACACAAAGAGAATGTACAAACTCTATGCAATGAGAACTATGCAAACAGTGTAATGTAGAGATAAGTGTACACAACTGCATGTTAGGAAAAATAATATTGGAAAAATATTAGAAAATATTTGATTTTTTTTTTTACCTTTCTGGCATAAATTTTTTGGGGTTTTTTTCTTTTCCAACAGAAATATAGAAATGTGATGAACACATGAAGCCACAATTGTGTGTGTGTGTGTGTGTGTGTGTGTGTGTGTGCTGGCTTTCCCCTATATAATGGGGTGAAGTATGCTTCAAACCACTTTCACACTCCTATAGAGAGAGAGAGAGAGAGAGAGAGAGAGACAGAGAGAGAGAGAGAGTGAGACCACCACCACAGTTTCTCACAGAAAACCCATGTGAAAAAACATCTGTACATCTATATATGTTTATGCAATTCAGCATAACAGTGGTTTCAGAACCTGTCACGAAACAACATTGCAGAAACAAAGGCATCGTACACATCCTACACACACACACACGCACACACACACACCCACACACACACACACACACACACACACACACAGTGACAGACAAACATATATGAAATGATGATATAAGAAAGATTACCAGCCTCTGTCCTTGACTGAAAATGTCTTTTGGAGTTTTTCAATAAATTGTACTTAATTAGAAAGTGCACGGTGGCTTGGTGGTTAGCACGTTCACCTCATACCTCCAGGGTTGGGGTTCGATTCCCACCACTGCTCTGTGTGTGCAGAGTTTCCATGTTCTCCCCAGGCTGTGGGGGTTTTCTCTGGATACTACGGTTTCCTCCCCCAGTCCAAAGACATGCATGGTAGGCTGATTGGCATGTCCGTAGTGTATGAATGGGTGTGTGAATGTGTATGTGATTGTGTCCTGCGATGGATTGGCTCCCCATCCATGTGCCCCATGCGCCCCATGCGCTCCATGCTCCCTGTGCCCGGGGATAGACTCGAGGTTTCCCATGACCCTGTAGAATAAGCGGTATAGAAAATGGATGGATGGATGTAATTAACTATATTATGATAAACATATAATTTTTTTAATCTTTAATTTGCATGTCAATGCAAGTGTATGGATGTGTGAGGCTTTTTTTTAATGGCATTACAGTGGTGACCAAATTTTGTTACTTTATGTTTATATTATATTACTTTAGCAATAAGTGTAAGTGGTTACTTTGTGAATTAAACTGGTGTAATCTTATGGTCAATTTTAACATAGTGTTTCTGTTTTGGATTCTCAGGGTGGAAAGTTATCTATGATGGTACATATTTTCTTGCCAGCGTAATGGTGAAATAAAATTGGGGTTTGTTTGTTTTTTACATTGAAAGGGATTCCTGGCTAAAACTCATTTCAGAATTGTTTGATTTCAACTAATACACCCTACTAAATCATTTATACATTATATTTACTAATCATTGTCACATTGTTTGTTTTGATGGCTTCAGTGGGCTGTACCGGTAATGTCTTATCTTTCGTTTTCCTGGAAAGGGTTCTCAAGTACGTCAAACATCCTGTTTGTTTCTCCATAAGTCACCCTAACACTTTTTTCTCTGCCTCTCTCTGAGATTCAAAGGGGCAGATGATTTGTTTTACATACATAATGTCTCTGCTATTCAGAGGTGGTAAAAGAATCCAAACTGCTACAATGCTACAACTTCAAATTTGTCTCTCAAGTTAAAGAAAGAAAGTATAGACTCCTAAATGTACTTAAAGTGTGAAATTAAAAGCATAAGAAAGACTCACAAAAGAATAAAAAAAAACATCTGCCTTAGATCATACACTGGTTTTAAATACTGCTAGTAAATTGGTGTTTCTTTCATCAAAGAACCAATGAATATGGGAAAACCTTAAGTTATTTACCCAATATGTATTACCAAAAAATAAATCTCAAATGTTAGCTAGCATGATAAGTCTGATGATACAAACTAACTGCATGCTAATAGCTAGCTAACCTTTCAGCAATTAGGAATGAGTTAAGGCTAACTAACAACAGCAAATATCTCACATTGTTAGCTAGCCTGATAATAACTTTGATGATATAAAATAACTGAATGTGAATAGCTAGCTGATATTTGAGAGAAAAGGAACTAGTTACAGCTGACAAACAACACTTTACTCCTAATCTTGCAGATGTTAGCATGCATGTTAACAACCCTGCTGGAAAAAAAACCCTATATAAACCCTCATAGAATTTGTAATGGTTTTAATGGTAATAATGGGAATTGTATTGTTTTTAATATAAGCTGTAATGGTCCCTGTGGGTCTCTACTGCTAATTTGTTGACATCTATTGGTGGCATGTTATGTCTAGTGGAGGACAATTAAGGACAATTAATGGTAATGGTTTTAATGGTTAGCTAATGGTTTGTAATTGTATTTTTAGTGGCAACCATTAGAATTTCTGTGATGGTTTCTATTGGTGGGTTGTTGTTGTTTTTTTGGCATTGTTTGTTTGTTTGTTTGTCAGCAGAGAACTCTTCTGAAATTCCCTCAGAATTTCTATTTTTGAGACACAATCATTTAGGATCATGCTTGGACTTGGACCAAAACAATAACACGAGTCTGAGCGCATGTGACTGAACCAACTCTCAGATTCTCAGACCAAGTGATGGGGGGCGAGACCACCATAATATCTCACAGGAAAACCACTGTTTCACATATGGCTTCATCTTGTTACTGTAGCTCAACAAGGAACAAGTAATTGTGACCTCTAGTCTGACTCATACACAATATGGGTTTTTTTTTTTTATTGCAGTAAATAAAAGACAGGCACTTTTTGGACTTTTTACAGTCTGTGTTGTGTTCTGTTTTATCAGGTGATCGAGAGCATGTGCCTTTATTTACCCTATTAATGCCCAGAGAAATGTGCACAGATAGATAGATTTCTTGCAGTTATCATGCTGTTTTTGTATACCCTGGCACATGGTTGTGGTAATGTGTGGGAAACGCTGGCTCAGTGTTTAATAGGAAACAAGCTCAATTTTGCGGAAGTAGTGAGCAGTAAATCATGATTACAATATGTTTCGTGATGTCATTATGATTATAACTAACCCATGAGCTTTGGTTAGTCTTAAACATGTGACTGTTATCTCAGGTATTGTGCTTGTGTTGCAATGTGTGTATCGGGATTATTGTAGTAAAGCTACCATAAAACTAAATATATATATATATATATATATATATATATATATATATATATATATATATATATATATATATAGTCAATTGTTATTGACTATATATATATATATATATATATATATATATATATATATATATATATATAGTCAATAACAATAAATTCCTGTGTTACTTCCAGCATACTACAAATGCCGATACAAACCATCAGCTAATCATTAAAACTATTACCGTTCCTATTATTGGTCCTTAATGGTGTCCACTAGACATAATATGCCACCAACAGAAGGTAATAAATTACCTGTAGAGACCCACATGGACCATAACAGTTTAAAATCAGTACAATTCTCATTATAATCATTAAACGTTAAAATCGTGATAAATGGCTTTAAATACTTTTTTTTTCTTCAAACTTTGTTGGTTTATTCTTGAGAATGAGCAAAGAATTGTACGGACCTTTTAAACATGTTGATTCTTATGCTAAGCTTTGATAAGACTCAAAGACAGGATACTATATTACAGCTTCTAAAACTAAAACTGAAACTGTATAAGCAAGAAAAATATGTTACTAATTTTAACTAATGGTGTATGGAAAGTGATTTCTCTTTGAAGACAATGTGCAACCTCTCTCTCTCTCTCTCTCTCTCTCTCTATCGACTTTTCTTGTTGGATTATAGAACATGAGAGACACCAGTCACTGTGGTCACTGTGTTAACACAGGCCTAGATTTAAAATGCACTTCTGGCCAATGCTTTACACCTAGTCATAAAAAATGGTGGCTAGTCACCTCAACAATAGTGACTAGCCTGGACCACATACTAACATTTCCAAATAACATTGTACAGCTGAAAAGACAAGTACAAACCCACAAAGAAAAAAATCCGTGAAGAAATTCCGTCACTGAAAAGTTAATGACACAACGCGCATGTGTTTCCTTCACACAACAGTGCTCCTCACAGTATTGCAGTCTCAGCACAGAAGTCACAAGGAAAATTCCATTTGTTTGTACTTCTGTTGCTGTACTGCAGGTTTCTGGCATGGCACATCTTCAGACCGAGGTGGAAGAAGGCCTTAACCTTCCGGAGTCCCCCTGCCTCAGGCCAATCCAAAGTCCGTCACAGTGTCCCTCTGCATTCAAGACAGACTCTACCTCAGGAAAAGTGCTCTGTGCAGGTAACGTTTCTCACAGTTACAGTCTGGGAGATCTTCTGTGGATTGACACTGACCTGGGAAACACCTCCACAGAATTTTCTTTGTGTGAATTTCCCTCCAATCTGATGTTCCAAGGAGAGAGATTTACTTTAAGGGCAGTCATTGGTTTCAGAGGAGGCTTAACCCAGGATGCTCTTGGACATTATGTGGCCTACTGAGGGAGGTCTCCATGTGTCTGGGAGATGTATGATGACCTGAGAAGTGGAGTGACAGGAATGTCAGAAAAAAACAAAATATGCCCACATGCTGTGTTATACACAAAAGACTGATTGCATTGTTTAAATATATATATATATATATATATATATATATATATATATATATATATATATATATATATATATATATATTTTATGTGTGTGTGTGTGTGTGTGTGTGTGTGTGTGTGTGTGTGTGTGTGTGTGTGTGTGTGTGTGTGTGTGTGTGTGTGTGTGTGTGTGTGTGTGTGTGTGTGTGTGTGTTGTGTGTTATATATACACACATATACATTCATACAAACATATATATACACACACGGCCCATGTATGTATAAACAAAGCTACAGCAAACAGATTATGGTGCGTGTATTTATTTATTTATGACACTGTTAATATTACGACTGTTATTCTCATAACAACATATACAGAAACAAGTAAAAACACTTATCTTGGAGTTCGTGTTACATTTCACACATCCTGTGATCCGCTGTGTCCGTTAAAAGTTGAAAACGCACAGTGGTTAGGTAACAATTACGTGAATGCCACTATTTAATGTGATTTGTCGTTTGGATTTTACCTTGTTACTTCAACTGTATTGTTAAAATAAAAAAGACAGTCGGCAAAAATCGGCACAAACGATTTAGACCATTTCGGGTCAATTTGGAGCATGTGTGGGGCTGGTGACGTCATCTCATAGAACTTAATCCCTAATATATTAAAATCGAAAGCAGCACAAACGATTGAGACTATTTTGAATGAACTTGGAGCATGTGGGGGGTTGGTGACGTCACCGCACCATAATTAAATGTCTAATATTTTAAAAACGAAAGCAGCACAAACGAAAATTTTAACGGCACAAACCAGCACAAATGAAGCACGATTGAGACTATATTGGGTTAATTCGGAGCATGTGGGTGGGCTGTGTGACCCCAGAATGACCTTTGAATATTCCTTTAATATCCCTGAACCGAAGCAGCACAAACGAAAATTTTAACGGCACAAACCAGCACAAACGAAGCACAAACGATTGAGACTATTTTGCTGACGTTTTGCGTTGGTGGGGGGGACAACTTCGTTATTACCAATAGAGGGCAGTACCCTCTCATAAACTCTTTCCAGTGCCACGTAAATAAACACAAGGCTTCAACAGCAAATTTCCTATGTAATTGTTATACAATTTTGGAGCTTCTAATATGAATTTCCTCATTGCATGGCTCTATCAGCTTTGTGTGTGTGTGTGTGTGTGTGTGTGTGTGTGTGTGTGTACGCGCGCATGTTGGTGTGGTATTATTTAATTCATTTATTTTTTACTCACGGTACCTGATGAAAGAGGGTGGAACTGGCAGCCTGTTTCAATAATAATATAGTAATATTACCCTCAGTCATTAATTCAGTATCCAGGAGCTGCCTTTTTGTAAACTTATTCCTAAATTCATGAATTAAATAAAATTTTATATTTACAGCATTTTTAACAATGGATATTGTCCCAAAGAAGCTTTACAGAAATCCGGATATAAAATCTACATTTAAATTTATACTCTATTTATATAAAATGTATACTAAATGTATACTAATATATATATATATATATATATATATATATATATATATATATATATATATATATATATATATATATATATATATATATGTTTGTATGTATATACTCACAGTGGGGGAAATAAGTGTTGAATGTGTCAACATTTTTTTCAGTAAATATGTTTCCAATGAGAAAAAAAATGGAGGAATCCAAAGCATACATCAAAGGAAACTCTCAACTGATTTCAGGGAAAAAAAATTCAAGGCGTTAGAATGGCCCAGTCAATCACCTGACTTGAATACAATTGAGCAAGATTTAAAGAAAACATTTTTAGAAGAACGGGCCACATTAATACTGCAGCCCATTCATTTCTTCATACAGGAAGCGTCTTGAAGCTGTTAGCGTGTTCAATACTTTTTCCCTATGTCATTCCACGTTATTACACATAACTTAATTTATGGACTTTAATGTTGTGAATTCTTTATATTTATGGATTTCTGGACTAGTACTAGTTAGTACTGATGTCTGGTGAAAATGTCCTGTGAATAGCCTTATAGGAAATATATTTACTGAAAAAAATGTTGACGTGTTCAATATTTATTCCCCAACTGTAATATAAATAAACCACTATATTTATTAGGATTACGGTGCTCCACATGTGACTAAATTAAATAAGTGTATAAAATGTACAGCTTTCTGAATCTCCATCATACAGGTCAAGCACATGGTACGACCCTGTGGAGCCAGTGAAACACACACACACACACACACACACACACACACACACACACACACACACGCACACACACATACCATCTTGCTCAACAGCAGTGGCAGATTCTCACTACATACCAATGCTTCACTGGCATTCACACACTCTAAAATTTGGCAACCCAATGTATTCAGTCATGTTTGATTTACGGCATGTCAAAGCACTTGTTAAGTCAATTGCAGCTAATCTGAGAAATTGAAAATTACAGCAGACTGAAAAAGACTTTATTTATGTGAATATAAATAAATAGAAGCAAAATACAACACAAATATTCATCTTTCATCTTCAGCAAGGTTCAACCCGAGTAGCCCTAAAAACTTTTATTGATTCACATATTTCATTTTCTCTATTTGTTTGTTTTTTTTTAATCACAAGATAATTTGATTTGTTTTCTCGTTGTGTTAAGTTAACACAACTCTAAGTTAACACATTCTTTCCTGAGATCACAGGACAGGGAAACAGTGAATAATGAACCTTCATTTTTTCCCCCTAAACTAATGATATAATTCATTTAATGGCTTGAAAACCAATAAGTATGTAAGCCTTAAACAACTGTGTTTGTAGCATTATGGATAAATTTAGTATAACACTAGCATAAAGGGACATGTAAAAAATATAGCAACAAACAAATGTAGAAATAGGCTTGTGTTATGAACGTTAAGTGAGATTTTACAGATGATTAACTATCAATATGCCTTTGCTTAGTATATCTTTTTTTTCATTGTCTTAATTATATTATCATGTAAAAACAAAAACTCTATTTCAAGATGTAACAAAAAAATATGTTGATGACCAATTAAATAGAATAACTTGCTATTGCAGGAAAACAGATTAAAGTAGTAATTATACAAGAAAAATGCCACATACAAACATTCATGAATACATAGAAATTTTATATACATAATTTCCCAACTGAAACTACTTTATAGTGAAAGGTTTCTGAGTAGTACACTTCCACACATCACTGGCCTTCAGATGTAGTCAAATTCAGTCGACACGCTTTAGTATTTAAAACAAAATATTACACTTAATTCATAAGAAAAACAAACAGCCATAAACATCCTTTTGGCTACTAATATTTTCTCCAAATTCCGCATATAACATATAATACAAAGTGTGATAAATATGAAAATCCCCTCATAGAGCTGTAGTACACATAATGAATAACTTGCTATTACCTTTATTTATTTCACGCTTGTTAATTCTTTGTTCATGTTTGTCATTTCTTTCTTTCCATCCTGGATCTCTATTGTTCACTCAAATCTCTCAAGGCAATTGACCGTCCTGTCAGCAGGATGGGCTTTTTGTTACACCACACACACAAAAAAAAAACAGGAGAAAAAAAGAGAAAGAGAGAGAATGGAAGGATTAGAAGGAAAGACAGATGCACAGAGCTGGACCCCACTCATTTTTCTGCTGTTCTCTCTCCATCCTCTTTTTATCTCCATGGTGCACAGATAAACCTGGCAAGGTCGAAGGGGTCTGATAGAGAGAAGCTCGGTTACAATGAGTCGGTCCTCAGCTCTCCAGAGCTTTAATTGGCCGAGTTGATGATCAAGATGGTCGTTAAAACCAGTAGAGCTCTTTTCCTTTCTTATGTGGCTGCAGCCCTGGAGCGCAAAGCAGACATGGGCACAAAAGACAAGACAATAAGGATACAGGAAGACACAGGTCTCCATGGATGCTTGACGACAATGAGCACAAACACTTGCTTGCAAACAATACACTGGTTTGTACCTGTTCTCCGTTATATACTCTGTTCAAGGCATGATGGTTAAAAGCAAACAGAACGACAACTCTGTCAGATTTTTACAGCAAAATGATACTGATAACTCTTACACCGAACATCAGGTGAAGTTATTTTTGTTATTAAGACTCGTGTCTGAATTAGTCATGTTAGAATTAAAACACTTGGGAGAATCCTGTCATGGAAATTGGTCAGTGAGGGTGGTGTGATGCGGCACTATGTGAAACAATGACTGTTACCACCACAAAGCTGAGTAATTTCCCATAAAAGCATGTCTTGAAGTGTTTTATTCTCATTACACCATGACAATTTGCCAACATGAACAATTTTTTGTTTATTAATCAATCAGTGACATCATACTTTTTTTCTGTTTATCAGTGAAGCTTAAGGTTGTGGCTCGTCCATGAAGCCAGTTAGTTCCTGTCCTATCACTTAATTTATAAAACAGTAGTTTCTCTCACCAGACTCTATATTGTATCAATCAGGTTAACAGGACAAAAACACACAACTTGCTATGTAACAAAGGAAGTGGAAAGCACAATGTCCTCTGTCCTGAAGATATTACTTTGGCAGAAAACATACAGAAGGTTATAAAGCACTGTCACTCAAGACTTATTTCATAAATGTTAAATAATTATGTCCTTAGAGAAACCTTTACTATATAAACAAATCGACAGTTTTCTTTGTTAACTAATAATGCTTTTGTAATCCATTTATTATTAAACATGATCATATGGAGCGTCCGCCCTGCTGGTCCCTGTGAGTTAGTACTACAGAAATGATCTCGTATTAGAATGAGCTTAATAATATAAACATGCTTCTAGAGAAAATTAATGAGCACAGCATCAGTAGTTAAAGATTCTTATAACTTCTTGTTTATGAGTTATAGCTCAAAGGTTGTTGTCTGTCAATATGGTGGAGCCCGTTATATTTCAGTTTGAAGCAAATTCTAAGTGTAATTTTAGCCTTTTCTTAGTAATTTACAAGCATGTCTGAGGAAAATGTTGATTATTCCCAACAGTTTTGTCTCATTTACACTGTCTTTCTGAATTTACATTATTTCTGTAAAAAAAAAAAAAAAAGTTTAAAAAACAAACAAACCTTAAAGGCTATGTGCTATATAGCACAAACATTAGTCTCAATCATAAGTTATTTCTTAACATAGTAGTTGCTTAGTAACTATGTTCTCATGACAAAAGCACAAATTCATGAGCACCATTTTTTAATGCACTTTTAGATCTGTATTTGAAAATATTACTTGATCATTCCTAAATTTCTTTTTGGATCTGGTTCTAGAACTAATACTACATTCAAATGAGGTTGTGGTTACCGTGGTTATGATAAGATTCCCTCAGTGTGATATAGGGATACGTAGTGATACATAGGGATACATAGTGATACACAGGGAACATTTTATTAGTAAAAGTTTTGTCTTGCTTCCAATCCCACTAATAGGCATGTAAGTGAATATGAAAACATTATTCACAATGAACAGATGTGTTCTAAAAGGACACAAATATAGATATGAATAGGATGTGCACTATTCTTTATTTCACCTGAAAGATTTAACAGGGTATTTGACTAAGACTAGAGATCTGACAAGACCAGACCTCACAGGATGTTACAGAAAAGTTGCACGGGTGGTCAGATATTCATCTCACATTACAAAGAAAGACACACTGTGCATTTACAGCACACATAGTAACTGGCTGGTCAGGGTCACAGTGGTTTAAATTAGGCTACTAGTTTGTTTGTAATTTGGAAGCAAATAAATTCATTAGAATATTTGCAGGCAAGTAAAATAATAACTGCCTGATCAGGATTGAAAAACAATCCCATGTATATCTCTAGTTGGGACCAATTATGAATTTGAGTGCTGTAGCTGAACTTTCAGAGCCAGAATTCACAGAGCATTCCAGGACTTAATCTGGAAAACATTCAAGAACTTGGTGTTATAGTGAACTGCTCCTACCTGGGTCCATGTTTAGGGCGAGTGCCATGTCTCCTGGTGGTAGCAGTCCAGGCCACGTGGGCGTAGGTTCCAGTTTTGCTACGTCATAATGGCCTGGCAGGGTGGGGGGCAGGTGGGGTGGCCTGACAGCAGGCATGAGCAGGGGACTATAATGTGCCTCCAGACCCGGTGCAGAGTAGAGTTCGTGGAGGGAGCGTGGGGGTCCATACACCTGACTTTGGGTGTAGCCCCAGGAGTCAGAGTGGTGTGCGTGAGGATGGGCATGAGGTAAACCGGCATGTAGAGCTTGGGTGTAGGGGTCCACGGAGTAGGCTGGGGTCCCTGTTGGGTCACAATGCGGTCGACTGGGAGGTGGCGGGTAATTACTGTCCCAGAAGGATGGAGGGAAATTTCTCCGACTGTTTGGAGATGTTGGTTCTAGAGAGACGGCGAAAGAGCAAGAAAGAAACTTTGGACTTTGATATAAGTCAAAACCATAAGTAGCTTCATTTTAATGCAGGTGATTATTAATAGCAGGATTAAGATGACCCAAACACATTGGAGTTTATCTACTGGACTCTTTTCATGCTGGTGTAAGTGTAACTTGCTTTGTTTGTTGCAAATAGCTGTAAAACATAGAGTAATATATATATTTTAACATAGTCTCTTTGTCTCATCCAAGTGTTGCAACATTGCACAAGTGTTAAATTTGCTTCTAATTTATGTTGCACTTTTAAGGTTTTCATTTGATTCACCCTCATATAATGTCAGCATATTGATATATTGCTTGGGAATAAAATTAGCATTCTAGTTTCTCGCAATTTCTATTTTTGTGGAAATAAATAAATAAATGCACCTGTACAGCTGTGGGTGGCGTATGACAACAGGAGTTATAACATTTTAAATTGTTGTAACCACCTTTTATGCTGTAAAAATCCTGACTTTAATCAGTCTGAAATCTCCTTTCTCATTTCTTACAGCCTTGTTTTGTGAAGGTACAGACTTCTGTATAAATACGACACCTCACTCAACTAGCAACTAAATAAATCACTTTATCAGTATGGTATGGCATGCTAATATAGGATTTCATTAGGGAAACAACAGGCAGGGTCAAAAGGCAGCTGACTGTCAGCAGCAAAGTGTGTCCACATTAGGCCCCCTGCTTCTCAGTGAAGTCATGCATGTCACATGATTGCACCTCATTTCTTTCAGGTTGAATCATGTGGTGTTGCATGTACCCCAAATGTTCTTATAATAGATCACACAAATAAATAGTGCATCATGACAGAGAGAGATGGCAGTGAGAGAGGGAACATGACACCAACAGACAGAACATGAATGACTTGATAAATAAGAAACAGAAAAGAGATCGAAAAGGACAGAATGTAGTACACAGAGTAACGGACAGAGAGGGGCTTGTCCCTTCTCTATATAAGGTAGCAGTTTCGTGCTGCTTGCAACACAGCACAAGGACTTTGCCACTTTAAATCACCTCCGGTGATGACATCTCTCACTCTTAAGTTGAGAGAGAGTACAACTCAACAAACCCCTCCTACCCCCCTATTACCACATAGCACTTCTCCTCTTCTTCTGCTACCCTCCCTTATTCGTGGCTACCGCCTTCTCACCCCACCAGTTGTTTTCACTAACCTCCTGTCAGCCCTTGTAGAATGTCAGGGGGCATTTTATGTTTTTAGCCATTACATTTATATTTAGAATTCTTCCGAAAAAAGACACCAGTGATGTAGTTTGAAATCAGGGGAGGTGGCGTCAGCCATAAATCTTCGTGTAGGGATAGCTAGGCCGCCTGAGCTGTTTGAAGCCGATACAGCTTCGAGCCTCGGAGCTTACCACCATATTTAAACATAGTATCTGTTGGGAGGCAGGAAGCCACATTGAAAGAGTAGAATGTAGATGGCAAAGAGAGCAACATAATCAGAGAGGGGACGAGGGCTGTGGTATTGTCACTGAGGCCAATACGCAGGCTTTTAGGGGTCAAAACGATCATTGATTGTCCTCCACCCATGAGCATTCAGATGGTTAAGGATATTTGGATATTTTATAGATCCTCTCAGTTGCCGGGATAGATTAAATATAAACTGTAGCACCGGGAAAATCCTCCATAATTGATCATTTTTTAAACATTTTACAATACAAACCTAATGTACGCACCTGAACTCACTTGCATTTAGCAAGACACCTAGGTGTCCTCAAAACCAGGCTACATTTTAACCAGCTACAGGTGTCTATCTGCATCTTGTCTCAATCAAATGCCTAATACCAAAATTACCGTATTTAGGGTCAATTTAATGCTTTTAGCACATAAAAAACATAGTTCTACATTTATTGGAAATGCATTTGAGATATATATGAGACTTCCCTAAGGGAACAGGTAATGCACTGTACAGTATTTGTTTCTTCTAAGGGCTCACCTGTGCTGGCCTGGCTGGCTCTCCTCTTGCCTTCCATCCCTGTGCAGGAGCTGAGAGCTCTGGAGAAGTGTTCGTCCACCACACTGCTGATATCCCCTTGGTAATAGGTAAAAAGAACGCATCGAGAGCTCAGGTACTCCGCTTCCCTGACCGGCTTCTCTTTCTGTCCGCCCGAGGAGTACACAGATGAGGACAGGCTCCCTGGCACTGGGTTCCCTCCTAAAACTGGGACCTCCTCTGATCCAGAGGCGTCCATTAGGTTCCTGTGCCGAGACGATGGACTGCTGACACGAGTGAGAGTCTGGGAGAGGGTTGAATGGGAGAGAGCTTTTGCCAAACAATGTCGTAATAGCCAATCCCATCAATGTGCATGTGTGCATGACTGACAACTAAGCAGTCATCTTAAGTGTTCTTAACATATAGCACTTTGCACAAGGAAGAATAGGCTACATATGATCCATAAACCAAGCAAACAAATCAAAATCCGCAAATGCGTAAAGGTGCAAAACAGGCGAATTTGGGAGGTGTCTGTGATGCGCACTTGGCCAAGCAAATCCGGTTTAAGGAATTGAAAAACAGGGCTATACATGAATAATTCCCGATTAGTATCGAGTGAATAAAGTGGGGGAAAACTCACCGGAAAATTGCCGACGATCGCGGCGGCTCCAGGCGCGTGGGGTGCGTAATGGCCGTAAAGCGGGCGCATGACGTCCGGGCAACTCATGATAAACGCCGCCGCGCGCCGCTCCCGCGTCCGAAGCGAAAGCGCGCGCTGCTCTCCTGTCCTCCGGTTAAAGAACCAACAGAGGAGGCCGTGTAGATTGCTACAGCCCTCCCGTAGCGCTCGTTAAATGTCTCTCTGTGCCGTGTTTTTTTTTTTTTTTTTTTGCCCCGACTTCCAGGTGGTACAGTTCGGCTTGGAGACAGATTTGGAGCCCGTCTTCCTTCTTGAGGGACGTCATTCATTTGCTTCTGGCCAATCACAGCTATATAGGGGTGTGTTAGAACAAGAGGTGGGGATTCAAACCGAGGTTCATGCGCTTCTGGCACACAACTTATTGGAATGATTATGTAGGCTGCTGGTGGACGTGAAATGAGGGGCATTCTGCGGACAAACACGCATCAAGATACCATCCAGATACCATCCTTTAATTCTAAAGTAAACTTTCTAGAAGTGGACTGTGGTAGCTGCAGTGATGAAGGGTCACTAGGTCATTACCCAGCTCCAAAAATAAAGCTTGAGAACAGGACACCCCCTAATCCCATGAGCAAAACTGTCCAAAAAAATATAACATTCATAAATAAACACATTTAACATCCTAACAAATTGTATGTTAAAGCAATATATATATATATATATATATATATATATATATATATATATATATATATATATATATATATATATATATATATATATATATGTAATCATTTAAAATATTCTCATTTATATGCCTCACTTCTCCCTTTCAAGTTAGACCTTTACTGGATTATGAACTGACATAAGAAAGCATGCATAAACAACATCATCTCCTCTCAGTTACCCAGTTTTATGTTAGTTAATTATTTGGATCATATTTAGATAATATCTGAATAATCCTTATAGTAATTAATTATAGTAATAGTAATTATTCAAGTCTCAGCTAAGCCAGTTGCAAACAGAAGTCACAAGACACTTAACCTCAACTGATTGTGGTTCTGGGTCTAGATTTAAATGTGACACACACACACACACACACACCAGAATTCCAGTCAATCACTTAGATAAAGATTTCTCTTAGTCAATCATTGAAGACCAATGACACACGTAAAAATGTCTTTAAAATGTAAACAGATCACATGTTCGTGCTTTTCGTGCATATTCATATCCAAGAACTAACGCACTTGCTATAACTAATGGGTATTTTAGTTATTTCCATGCTATAACATATCTTAGTACACGCATCAGTTCATGAACTAGCTTATTGGGTATTTTAATGTAGGGAAATAACAAAAGAAAATACTTTAAAGATGCTTTAAGACAACAGCGGAGACCATTTTGTAGGTTAAGAGCAATGAATGAATGATAAATTATTTGGTTTTGGATTGGATCATAACTCATAAATTGTGACACTGTTATATAATTTTGCATTATATTATATTATGTTATATTATGTTATATTACAAAAAATCAAATGTACAAAACAATAAAGCAATAATAGTGATGAGAAATTAGTATACTACATGCACCGATCAGCCATAACATTAAAAAAAATATGTGGCAAAATAACTGCTCTGACCCATCAAGGCATGGACTCCACAAGACCTCTGAAGGTGTGCTGTGGTATCTGGAACCAAGACATTTAAGTTCTGTCAGTTGTGAGGTGGGGCCTCCATTAATCGGACTTGTTTGTCCAGCACATCCCACAGAAGCTCAATTGGATTGAGATCTGGGGAATTTGGAGGCCAAATCAACACCTTGAACTCTTTCTCATGCTCCACTAAGAACAATGTTTGCAGTGTGGCATTGTGCATTATCCTGCTGAAAGAGGTAACTGTCATTAGTGAATACAGTTGCCATGAAGGGGTGTACTTGGTCTGCAACAATGTTTAGGTAGGTTGTACGTGTCAAAGTAACATCCACATGAATGTCAGGACCGAAGGTTTGCCAGCAGAACATTCCCCAGCGCATCACGCTTCCTCCACCGGCTTGCCTTATTCCCATAGTGCATCCTGGTAGCAGCTTTTCCCCAGGTAAGCAATGCACACACACCCAGCCGTCCACGTAATGTAAAAGAAAACATGATTTATCAGACCAGGCCACCTTCTTCCATTGATCCAGTTCTGATGCTCACGTGCCTGTTGTAGGTGTTTTCGGTGGTGGACAGGGATCAGCATGTGCACTCTGATCTTGTCTGGGTCTACTCAGCCCCTTACACAGCAAGCTGCAATGCACTGTCTTCTGACACCTTACTATTAGAGCCAGCATGAACTTTTTCAGCAATTTGTGCTACAGTAGCTCTTCTGTGGGATCGGACCAGACGGGCTAGCATTTGCTCCCCACACACATCTTTGGGAACCCATCACCCTGTCACTGGTTCACTTGTTGTCCTTCCTTTTACCTAGTTTTGGTAGGTACTAACCCCTGCTTACCAGGAACACCCCCACAAGACCTATTGTTTTGAAAATGCTCTGACATAATCGTCTAGACATCACAGTTTAGGCATTGCCAATGTCACTCAGATCCCTACACTTTCCCATTTATTCTTGCTTCCAACAAATCAACCTCAAGAACTGACTGTTCACTTACTGCCTAATATATCCCACCCCTTGACACTGTGCCATTGTAAGGAGACAATCAGTGTTATTCACTTCACCTGTCTGTGGTTTTAATGTTATGGCTGATTGGTGTATATAAATAGTGGTACTTTTTTTTGCAGTACACTGGCAGTGGAAGCAGAATGACATTTTTAAAACCTGGAAGTTAGTTTGAGAGCTTGCAATTTTAATGTTGTACCTGATAATTTGATGATATTAACCTTTTGAACAACTGTAAGTTAACAATGTCTCTTTATAGTTATATATAATTTTATATTTTATATATTCAGTGATATATGCTGTAAAAAAAAAAAAAAATAAAATAAATAAAAAAAACCAAAAAAAAAAAAACACATTTATAGCAGTAGCTCATTTTTGGGAAAAGGAAAAAAAAGCCAGAACCTTATAATTCTGAGGTCTTGAGTTGCGTCAGTCTCAGAAAATCACGTGGGTGTGAAGTGCATGTCACCAACCCTGAACATACCAAGAGCGGTGCAAAGCAATCTCTGTATTCAAACTCACGACCTGCAGTTCCACGAGCACGAAGACAGACGTCAGTTTGAGGAAATGTGTGCTCATTTTTTAGTTTAAGCCTGCAGTTCACAGTATAGCACCAGGATTCACATAAAAAAAATTAATAAATATAAGCAAAAAAATTTATAAGAGGTAATGAGCTGATCCTAGCAAAAGAAATACCTAAAGAAAAGAAATCCTAATAAAAAATACGAAATGCTGGGTAGTGATTTCCTTCTGATTTCCTTTAAAGGCTATGCCCATTGCTTTAAATATGTTCTTGTAGTTGAGATGTACAGCTCTATGTGACATGTTGTCTGACAAGCTTTATAGAACGTTAGGAGAACAGTGCAGAACGTTTGCAGAATTTCAGGCCTTGTTGTTAGATGAGGTGGAATGTCTCTGATGTGTTTTTTTTTTCATTTTGGTTATTTTGCAGTTAAATGAGGAAGTGTGATTTGAACTCAGAGTGACCCTTACAACAATCTATACAAAAATCTTCATTTTTATTTAGCCAAACAGTGTTCTGTTTGCTTAAGGCAAGCTGTCTATTCTGCAAAAGGATTATCTTCGAAATGTAGAACTGTTCAATATGTACATCGGTTTTCATTCTTTAAAAAGGTTCTTGAAGGATTCTTTAGTAAACACAGTTGATGTATGTGTATAGAATCATTATCATTTAAAGGAGCATTAGGTAAGCTTAGTCTTATTTCCCCCAAGATTAGATGGTTAGGTGGGTATGATATTTAAAAAAAAAAAAAAAACATTTTAAATGCTTGAGCCCACTCCTCTCTTCCCACCCATGTTCAAGAAACTCAACAGTGGCCAATCCAAATACAAACCAGCCGTCCTTACCTGAAATCAGATTTCCAAACGGGTTTCTCAGCCACTTAGTACACTTTTGCTAATGCTATGATATAATTAATTGTTGTTGTTTTTTCTATCATGTTCTACATATGCTTCATGCTGTTTGTACAAGTAAGTAATTTAAAAAAATCGACAATTGCAATTTTAAACAATGTTAAAAAAAAATTTTGCTTTTTAGAAAATTGTCCTTTTTTATTCAAATTATGCCAAAGTCCCTTTCCCAAGTTCAGTGATTATATTCCCTCTGACATCTAAAATGTAAAAATGGCATGTGTAACAATACGAGGCTCTTGATTTGATAAGCCAGGTATCGAACAATTCAACAGACTATTCAGCATAAAATAAATGGCATACTTATATAGCGCTTTCATCCAAAGCACTGTGTCTTATTCACCCATACACCAATGGAAACTTGCCCTTGGGAGCAACTTGGGGTTCAGTGTCTTGCCCAAGGACGTTTCAGCATGTGGAGTTACCTGGGCCGGGAATCGAACCGCCAACTGGTGAAATTCCCCCATTGGCCCTTATCTATCATGGCCCCCTAATAATCTCCATCCCTGAATTGGCTACATCACTCTCCTTTCTTCTCAACCAATAGTTGGTGTGTGGTGGGTGTTATTGCTCACTATGGATGCCATCGTAACATCCAGGTGGATGCTACACACCGGTGGTGGTTAAGGTGATCCCCCCCATCCCCCCTAGTTCCTAGAAAAGTATTATAGAAATCTAAGGAATTATTATTATTATTATTATTATTATATTATTATTATTATTATTATTATTATTATTATTATTACATGAGGTGTAATAAACATTTAAACATAATCAAACCCACACTTTCTTCTCTGAATACGTATACTATGGTGGGGTTAAAAACCATTCTTTTCACTGTTTTTCATGAGCTAGTATGCTAACATTGCATTTGTGCCAACATCACATAGACAAAGACATGAAGACATACTTTCCTTGAGAGTCACATCTGCAGGGTTGCCAGGTTTATGCTATTCACAGCGAATTGGCCAAGTTTTGAAATATGAAGATGAAATGTTTTCATTGTTGTTGATTTTTGCATTTTGATAACTAGTCCTTATTTCATATGTACATTTTCTTCAATTAAAGATCTGTTGTGTGGCAAGTTATCTTTATGATAAAGGTTTAGTTTCAAAACTTTATGGTCTTGAACATAATGAACATAATTGTGTTCTAGTTTATTCATTGCCATTATAAAGGTTACAGACAGGTGAGCAGTTTGTAGTCTAACAATCAAATGTTTCAAAACACCTAGTCGTATAATGTTTTTTTTAATTATTATTCTTTGCTATTTTATATGATTTTGGAATAATTATGAAGACAATAACCCTATGGAATAATACTTAGAAAAATTTTGCATTGGCTAAGAAAAGTTAAATTCAATTCAATTTGATTTTCTTTGTACAGCACTTTTAACAATGGACATTGTCTCAAAGCAGAAACTGTTGAACAAATCAAAACTATTTTATATTTTAAATTCTGTACAGTATTTCTGATGAGGCTTTACACACACTCTGCATCTTCTCAGCCAGCTTCATGGGGAGCTTCACCCAGAAGTTTCCAAATAGTCCGAGCTCCTTCCCTTAAATTCTACGTGAATTTCTATTTGTTTTGGTTGAGTGTATCCAGGTTTTGGCTGGTAGTGAAGTACAGTGATTTCAGAATGATTGCTAAGTGAAATCTTTTTTCAAATATAGCCCATAATGTCTATAGAAAGTCAATTATGGAAAATAATATCTTGCATCTACATTTGATCCCTCAAAGTCAAATTATATCTTGAAAAAACATTGATTTAAAAACCACATTGTATTTAGAGCACTGACATTATGCTCCATGAGTGTAGCTTGTAGCGTCTAGAGGCAGTTTTTTATTACGTCTATTTGAACTGTCAGTATTTCCCAGTGGGAAGTGAACTTCCTGAGTAGGCAGACTTATGATGGGTTGGTGTAGAGTAAGTTGGCCTCTCTCTCTAGTTTTTTTTGGACATGGTGGGGTGATGCAACACCACAGATACAGCGTGACAAACACCTGCTTCTGGTGGAACATGCAGAGCTGTGAGCACACCACTTCTCTTACTAATGACACTAATGACTTTAACCCACTCGCTATTGCATTGTACCACAATAAGTAAATGTAGCATGACATGTAATGATCTCTTCATGTTAACTAAGCTGGAGAAAAATGAAAATTGCACTCGCAATCATACAGCTATAGTGAATATCGGCACTCTTGCTTGTGCGATATTGCTTATGTATATTGCACTGCTATTTTTTCCTAGAGTTGACCCTTTTGAGGCATAAAATTGGAGCATTTAGTATTACACCAATAAAATCTAACTAACACAAATTGGTTGTATTTATTTCATGTGCCTTCTTCTCTATGTTGGTCTATCAACTAGCTTTGCTAACGTACAGAACACTATCTTCTCCCTAACATATCCACATCCTTGTCACCCAGATTTTCCAAATAGTTTGTCACAATACTTTGTCAAGCATCTTGATTCTAGGCTTGCGTTTCTGAGCCATTTTGTAGGTTTGCATTCTCTTCTGGATTTCTAGTATTTTGATTATTGTGTGTTCATACTGACTGTGAACATTGCCTGTTCTGTTCTGTCCTGGCTGCTGTTGTTTAATCTTGTACCATTTTTAGATTTTTGCACTTGCTTACAGTAAAACTTTATCCTGCTTTCTGGAATCAATAGTTACAGAAGACTTGCGAAATGCAGAGGCAACAGATTCCTGGAAGGGAAAAGCAGTAAACTTCACAACACCATGACATATCTGTTCAATCAGTCCCTCCAGTCCTGGCACACCCTGTCTTGGGGTAGTGGTGGCTAAGTGGTTAATATGTTGGACTCTTGATCAGAAGGTCATGAGTTCAAATCTCAGCACTGCCAGCACCGCCAGCACCACTCTTTGAGCAAGGCCCTTAACCCCCAACTACTCAGTTGTATAAATGAGATAAATGTCATTTGCTCTGGATAAGGGTGTCTGACAGATGGCATAAATGTATTGTAAAGTAATGGTAGAACACAACTGGTTAGAACTTTCCCTGCTGCATGTCATGCCAGAACCCTAGGAGTCCTCCATATGCACCTTTATATAGATTTCTTCCCTCCACTTTTGAGACTTTTCTTGGTACAAACCACTGTAACAAATCTTTTCCTGTCTTGTTGCAATGCTTGCTTCCAGCAATGCAGGGAAATTGGAAATGAGCTTCAATTTCCCTCCAAATACACATCCATCCACTCCAATCAACAGTCTCCATTCTTACCCTAGATCAACTAGTGAAGGCAGGCATGGTTATGCAAAGCATTCCTTTCCCAGTTATCCATCTGTCCCATGCTCGGTCTCTAGAAATTATCTCCTGGTCCCCCCAGTGCCAGAGAAATTATCAAATTAGCCTGAGCATCCACCCTCATTAGTATCAAACAGCTCAAGACACTTAGTGCTGCCCTCAGATTTCACTGCTCCAGGGACTGATATTGTACATTGGTATTCTTGCCAGAATTACTCCTTTGTGCAAGTTATTAAGACATATTAAGAGAGAACATGCCCAGCACTCACTGTTCCACTCAGCATTCTGAGATTGTCTTATTTCTGGGAAACATAAGCTATACCAAAGTCCTTAATGAGTCTGGGAGACTGTTAGTGACCTGATCCAGATAGCCATCTGCTGCCAAAAGAAACAGCTCAACCACTGCTACATTAGAATACTCAAACCATTACTTGTTGCGGCGCATCAAGTACTGCTAGAGTCATTGAGTACTCATAACTGCAGCTTCTGTATCTGATAAATTATTCCCTTCTTAATGAGTCCTGGTCACAGGTTGAAACTATCAGGTGTTCTCCTGGAATATGTTGGCCACGGTCTTTCAACATATTGACCATACTCAGTATCTGAGGTTGCCTACTTGTAGTTGTTGCCTACACCTTCATGGTGAAATTATGTCATTTGCCCCTGGGAGTGGTCCCCGAGTTGGTGTAGCCATTATTTGAAAGCAATGCCTGGATAGAGGGAAGTAGAGCGGGTTTGACCACATACAGCAAATCATTTATTTGTGAAATCATCACATCATCTTTGTAATGTTAAGGACTGATTATGGACTCACACAGCACCATGACCTATTTCACAATGTCTGAATCACACAGTCCTTGTGACCCATGCATAAAGGCTAACATTGCTTATGCTTAGTTAAAAGGTAGAGTTTTTAAGCCTAATTACCAGTTGACAGGTATGATCCAAGAGCAAGACTGTTTAAAACCAGACAATACAAATCACCTGATGCAGCTGGTTGAAATATTTACTTTACCTCTATAATAAGTTGAAAGAATTTTAAGAGTAGCCTTATGTGACCCATTTGACTCATTTTGGCCATGGAGCACTAAGGCTGAGGTTGTGGATTGTCAATAGCACCTGGATACAGTGTGTGTAGCAGGACAGTGGACCAGCTATACAGCACACACTGACTGACTCTGATCCTGTGTGTCTGTAGGCAAAGGCAGTAACTTTTACAAATGCATTTCCTGACCCCTTCTTTGAAGTAGATAGATACAGGCCTAAATTAGGCTTTAGTTGTATTAAGAAACTGTGTATGTTACTGCTCAGTGTTTTGGAGGAACTTAAAGCTTTTCTATTGCTGCGTACATGCATTCAAGGTGTATGTAGTTCCTGACTGGTTTCAATTCTCTGATGAAGGTAAAACATATTAGTGTTTTTCTATTCAGTTGAAACACTGGGTCTCATTTTCTTTTTTTCTGATCATTCATTCATTTTCAGTAACCAGTTTATACTGGTCAGGATGCAGGTGACTCCAGAACCTATCCCAGGACAGGACAACCACTGAGCATAGCAAAGCCACCTATTGGTATGTTATGTTTTTGGACAGTTGTAAGAAACCAGAGAACCCAGAGGAAACCCAAGCAAACACTAGGGGAACATGCAGCACATTGCACAGACAGTAACCTGAGCTTGAGATCAAATCTGGAACCCTAGAACAGTGAGACTGCAATGCCGTGCCAATGTGCCACCCAGGTCTCATTTTTGCTTGTGGAAAAGAATAATTTTTATTACTGAATGTACAATCTGCAGTATTTTTAAATAAATTAATTTTTTAATTAAAACACAAAGTTGTGTTGATTGGAATAATTTATCGAGTGAACTGCTGTGTGCAGTGCATAATAAAAGTGTTTTTTATTTTTATTTTAATCATATAAATATATCATGGCGCACAGTGGCTTAGTGGTTACCACATTCACCTCACACCTCCAGGGTCCGGGGTTCGATTCTGGAGTTTGCATGTTCTCCCCGTGCTGCGGTTCCTCTGGGTACTCCATTTTCCTCCCCCAGTCCAAAGACATGCATGGTAGGCTGATTGGCGTGTCTAAAGTGTCCGTAGTGTATGAATGGGTATGTGTGTGTGTGTGTGGGTGTGTGATTGTGCCCTGCGATGGACTGGCACCCTGTCCAGGGTGTACCCCACCTTGTGCCCGATGATTCCTGGGACAGGCTCCAGGTTCTCCGTGACCCTGAAGAAGGAGTAAGCAGTAGAAGATGGATAAGTATGTCACTTATCCTTGCTAAACTGTAACTGGAAAGGGGCAAAACAATGCAAAACTCTATCCTCTTCTAGGTCTATAGTTTCAGTCTCTGAGTTTTAATCAAATTTCAAACACTGTAGAAGTAAATATCTAACAAAGGAATAGGTGAATTAAGAAATGTTTTTTATTAAATGTTTAATGAATTGAGAAATGGTAAAAAATATAAAAATAATAATAATAATAAATTGCTTTGTTATTAGAACAATCTAGATCACATATAATCTAATCATCCATGACTCTAATTAGTCACTTGACGCACTAAATAAATTCGCAAAGATATTTCAAGTCTAACAAACTGCAGTGTCTATAATGTCCTTGTTTAAAAGCTCAGATTGTAATAAAGCCTAACACAGCTTTTACAGGACCCATACTCTGACACATTCCAGTTCACTAGGCTTCAGAGTGGGGCAAACATATCTACCTTCTTCTGTTACCTATTTATTAAAAGCTAACCCTCTCAAATTGACAGCATGCAAAGAGACAACATGACAGAAATGGCCTATGGGTGTTACATTCCCCTTTCGGCCTTTGGCAGGCTGGAATATCCTAGCAATGCAGACTAGCCACTGATGTCATTTTGTGTGTGTGGTGTGTGTGCGTGTGTGTGTGTGTGTGTCTGTGTTTGTAAATGATGGACTACTAGATTGTCACCCCACTGTTGAACATTCCTGTTGTACAAGCACACGGGGGGCACTGCTGATTGAGAGAGAAATTGAGAGAGAGGATGAAAGACCCGCGGGGATGGAGTAACAGAGCGGTCATGTCACATGGTCAAACAGAGATGATTTATAGTTTATACTGTAGTGAGAGACGAAGAGAGACGATGGGAGAGAGAGAGAGAGAGAGAGAGAGAGAGAGAGAGAGAGAGAGAGAGAGAGAGAGAGAGAGAGAGAACACCTTTTGAGCGAAATGACAGACCAATCAAACAAAGCCAGTTGAATCTAATCACTAATCTGAGCTTGCATCCGAAACCAAGAAGTACTTTTAAATTTAACAGTAGTATGTAATTAATGTTTCTTTGGCCCAAATTGTGATGATGTCCATAAGACTGAAATAATTAGTGTCTGGCTAAATTTGCTCATTTAAAACCTTAAAACGTTCAAATAAAATATTAAACCATATTCAACCCAGATCAAGACATGACTTTATTGATCCCAAGAGGAAATTTGTCACGTTCACAATGGATAATTCCTCCCCAGACCACCAGAGGGCACCCTTACTTGTCTTTTTTTTATTTCTTCTTGATTGGGCTCACCTCCTTTTGTGTTTCCTCAATTAGTTCCCTATTAAAGCTCTGTGTTTTCCCTCCTCAATGGTGGAACACTGTGTTTGTGTATAGTTGGCATGGTTTATGGTATGGTATGTTTGCACTGTGGATGGCTTTTGAATTCATGTTGAGTTTTCTTCTCTTTGCCTTGCCTTAGTCTAGTCCTTTGTTTTTGTTGTTTTAGTTTTGGGGTCCTTTTCATGTATTCTGTGGTGTGTTGTGTGTGTGTGTGTGTATATATATATATATAATATATATATATTTTTTTATTCGTTGTGAATACTGCACAGTGTGTTTGTATCTGAGTTACCAAGCTGTTGATTGATTATTGCTACTCTGCGGTTATGATCTTTGCTCTCTCCCTGGTTTTTGTGTTTTGGTTTTGCTCTGACTGTTTGGTTTGCACATCGTGAACTTTGCTTGTTTTTGGATTATGACCTTTCCTATTGATTTAGACGTGTTTGCCTGTGTATCTTTTATAAACTTACTCTGCATTTGCATTAATTTTCCACTTAGCTGTTGTGACACCAGGTCTACACTTTTTTTTTAACACAAAAACCGCACATCAAAAATTTATTCTTTGCTTATGAGTTGAGATCAGTGGTCTTGCAACATAAAGTGATGTCATCACCAGTGGCTGATTTAATGCCACTGCAACCAAAGACAAAGTTCTGACAGTGTCCAAAATTGGATTTATATTATTCTCAGAGTGATTTATATTATTCTCTTATATTATTCTCACCAATAAGAGGACAGAATGGACAGGGGAAAAAATACACTTGTAGGCTGACTGACATTCCCAACTTCACATTGTGTGAACGCCTGTGCGATTGTCCCCTGCAGTGGGTTGGCATCCCATTCAGGGTGTCTCTGACCTTGTGCCCCAAGTTCCCTTGGATAAGCTCCAGGCTCCCGCAAGACCCTGTGTAGGATGAGCAGTATGGAAAATGGATAGATGGATATTACTATACCCTAAGCTTACTTTGAAGAATGTATCTATTTCTGCACTAATAAATGACATAAGCAAGAGAGAACGTCATCATTTTTTTAATCGCAGGTCTATCGTTAAGAGATCTTTATCGTGTAATCTGACCAGAAGAACAAGTTAGTGTACAGTCCGTTCTAGACTTCTGACAAGATTTTATTGTGATTATCTCTTTCAGTGTGATAAGTAATAATCTTAAAAGACTGCTATAATGATTCCGTCTGAAACTGCTTTTGTGTGAAGGAAATTTAGATGACTGTGAATGAAGTTTGAAGAAGAGAGAGAGAGAGAGAGCAGAATGGATGGAGTAAAAGAGTTGTCATCTCACATGGTCAAACAGCGATGATTTACAGGTTATACTGTAGTGAGAGGGAAAGAGTGACAGCGGGAGAAAGAGAGACTGTAAGATGAAGGATTATCTGATTTCACATGCGTGAGATAGTGAGAGTGCTTCAGAATGTCAGCTATGAGAATCAGCTCTCTCACTACATCAAACTGACACCAGGCTTTAAAGGGAACATCCACTGAATACTTCAACATCACTATAAATTTTTGCTTACATTCAGAAGCCTTCGTTTTGTTTTCACAGGTGATCAGTTATACGTTAGAACTACTGTATGTGTGAGATGTTGCACGACTTCTAAATCCATTCGAACTGAAGCTGTAAAGCTGTTGATCTTCCAAACTTTGTCAATACAGAATTGAACCACAATTCTGCACCTCATAGCAGAAATAAATACAGCTATATCCAGGCAGTACTGACTTCATGCATACTTAAACAAATTCACAGATCTTTGAATCTTTTTTTTTTTTTCCACAGAAACGCTGTGCATCACAAGATCCGCAAAGTCCATGTTGCTAAAATTCACCCACTCGTGACCTCCTTGGATGCAGCCCATCTCTCCCTACGCACAGCCAATGATTTACACAGCCAAGACATCATGGAGACCGCAGCTATTTTTATTGGCCAGTAAACTGGCAGATCTGCTCACCTACAGCAACAGGCCAATCAAACCGAGACAAGAAAACAGATGCAAATAATATCAGCATGGTTCCGTAATCAAGAACTACATATAATACTACTTAATATGGAAGGTATGGTAGCATGATAGTACCAATCTCAACACATCATTGGATGGCTAACTAATTTAGAAACATTTTAAATCTTAAAACAATTGTAAGATTTATTCGATTTATACACTAAGCGAAGTTTGAGGTTGCTGCATATTATCATATTATCCTGTAAACCATTAAGCACATCCTTCTAACCTAATCTCATGCAAAGATGTGTCAAAATTCTAAAGAGAGAAGGTGATTACATTGAAGTTCAATGAAATTATAAGAACTGTTACTCAAATCACAAACCTGTTCTGATTTCAATAAAAAAGTAAATGACACTACTACTACTAATAATAATAATAATAATAATAATTTTTTTATTGCATGGTGAGAATGGTTATTTGTGATTAGTTAGCAGGAATACTGAATAAATATGCATTAATTGTGTTACAGTCAGATAGAAAAACAATGTTTAATTGTGTTTTAAATAAATAATTTTGCATCAAATACATTTGGTCAACATTTGTTCATTTTTAGTGCCGAATCCGTTCATAAAATCCATTCAAACCCCTTTAACAGTCTAAATTAACTAAAAAAAAATCATTAAATGATTTTGTTATTGTTGTATCTATGTATAGCCTTCTGTCTTTTCCTTTTCTTTTTGTTCAGAAAAATGCAAAGCATTTATAAATGAGATACATTAAATAAGATATAAAGCACATTATTACATTGTAAATCTAGAAATAATTTAGACATTCTTCAGTAGACATAAAGAACTGCAGCAGGATGCCCCAGTTTGTGTGCTATAACAAAAACGGGTACTGTGCAAGTTTGCGGATGCATCATCATTATACTAATCTCATCTCCAAATTTTATAGTAACTTGGCATTCTCATTGAGGTGGGGACTTCTCCCTTAAAGCATCCTTTACTGATTGAAATTGCCACTACAGTCTCTTCATTTTTGACATGAATAATATAATTATTTCAGAGATTGTGTTTATTTATAACACACACCAAACTGCCAGGACCACTTATATCGGCTGGGAGGTTACGTTACATCACCTCAGCATTCCACACAGCTCAAATGATGAGATTTATAATATATATTATTAAGTGTGTGTGCACACTGAATTTTATTGATGTGGTATAGTAACTACTATTTGTTATTAACTGTGGTTTTAGGCACACCAAACCTTATAAACATTCTCTGCCTGATGCATATCAATAATTACACCACAGCAAAAGCTGTGTCTTGAAGCTGGTCAATCATTTACAACTATAACAGCAGCTCTGATAGCAGTGCCATCTACAAGATCAGTCACATTCAATTCAATTCAATTTTATTTGTATAGCACTTTTTACATGCTTTTCTGTTTTTCAGCATTCTGACAAGATTTGAGTTTTTGCTTGTTTGTTTGTTTGTTGTATTAACTTCAAGAGAAAGGAAAAAGAGAGCCTGGAGCCTATCCCAGGGAACTCGGGACACCCTGGACAGTAATCCAACCCACTGCAGGGTACACAGTCGCACACATCCATTCACACACTGCAGGTAATATGGAAATGCAAATCAGCCTACAACACGTGTCTTTGGACTGGGGGAGGAAACCAGAGTACCCAGAGGAAACCCCTAAAGCATGAGGAAGCATGAGGCGGGATTTGAACCCGAGGCAAACATGCTAACCACTAAGACACTGTGTCCCCATGGATGTTCCATAACATTCACGTTAACGTTCAATAAACTATTATAATAAACGAAAATGTTAATAGTAAAATGTATCATTCTTTCTACAAAATTGTAAGTGTTGACTAATTGCTGTGGTTTCAAAGCAATAAAACAGTTTGGGACATGATGTTATTGACTACGTTTACATGGACAGCAGTAATCTAATTATTGACCTTACTCTGACTAAGACAATAATGTGATTAAGGTGTTTACATTAGTTGATTTTAGAATACTCCTTTCATGTACCCATTTAACATATTCTAGATTCTCGAATATGTAAAACGGGTACATGAACGGAGGCGTGGTACGGTGACGTACGGGCGTCGGTTGGCGTGATGCGGTGACGTAATGATGTGTGCTGTTCGAATTATGAATCGAACCATGTTCTAGAATCTAACTAATATTCCAGAATTTCACGTTTTAACATACAGTTCGTCTTCGTTATGGTACCGTATACAGTTTCGGGTGTTTTTATTTTTTTTTACGAACGCTTCAAGCGCGGTTAATTATTTGTCATGCTTTACGTGCAAATAGACGACTGCTTGAAGCCGTGGGCTGCGTCCCAAACCGCATATTTACCTACTATATAGTAGCCGAGATACATGTATTTCTCCTACTACAGGCCTATAGTATGAAAGTATGCGGTTTGGGACGCGGCCGTGCGCTCTTTTTTGCCGTAAAACAGTTGAGCACTGCTGTGTGTGTGCGTGTCCTGTCGCAAAATGCGGTGAAAACTCTCACACGATGTGATTACTAATGTGATTAAGGTGTTTACATGTCTGTAAAACACCTCGATAATGTGACTAATTCAGGAATACTCTACACATATTAATTCAATTTGTGTTTACTTCGAGGATGACCTTAATCGGATTAAGGTCATTAAAAATTGCTGTTTACATGCTATTTTCTTAATCAGAGTATTGTCTTAATCAGATTAATAGTGGATTATTGTTGTCCATGTAAATGCACAATAATCGACTTCAGGATGGTAATATTAAATTCGTCAGGCTACGTCACACCACCCTGTCGCTGATTATTTCCATATAACCGTGCTTCCAAGTGCTTTATTCCATGCATATTTAAACCTCTGAATGGAAGTTCTGAAAACTGATAATCTATGTCAAATTTCCCACTTCATGTGACTTTAGACATTATAATTGCTTGAGGAAAGTGATTTAATGGATGACCCTCCAAGGCCCAGACATGGACCAGCGCCCATTTTCAAGTCAAAGAAATAAACTGTAAATGAAGAAAACTGATCTTAGATCAGCACTCGTTCTCCAGATCTATATATACAGGCTGAGACCTTTTTCTAGCTCTTGTCTTCAGGGAGACGAGGGTAATGTCACCCCCCCAGCCATTTTGCCATGGGACTCCACTGAGATCACTCCTCGTGCATCGTTATAAATATAAGAGCCACCTGTCAGAACAACCCCATGACCCATCACTCCCTGCATGGGGCAGAGAAGAGGGGGAAAACACAGTGTTTCTGGTTCTCTGCCAAACAGCATAAGCCACACTCTCTGCCTGGGCACTTCCAGTCTCTGTGGCTTGAAGGCTAACTATATTGCTTGTTAGGGGACAGATGATGTCACTTTCCTCCTCTCTGATTGGTCACCGATTAGTGATCTTGTTGTCCATGTAAATGTGGACAGTGTTTTTTGGGTTTTTTTACATTGCGAGTTCCCTTTATTATGTATAAAGAATAGCAAACCAATTTAAAAAATGTGTGTTTTGTTTGTTTGTTTACAATTGAGTATGTGACTAATTTTATGATTTATAAGTTTAGCTACTCCTTGCATTTGCAACTTTTTATTCAAGACCTCAGTGTTTGTTGTAGTTAGCTGTATAAATAAGTGGAGTGTAGAGGAAGAGCAGATAAAAGAGGAAGAGACCACCCTTTACGTCTATTCTTTAGTGCATTAAGAGCTCTGAACTGCATGTCATCAATGCAGAATTTGCTGAAAGGTAGAACTGAGGTGCTGTAATGAGCTGCATGAACACAATGACTATGTTTACATGCACATCAATTTTCCAATATTAATCAGAATTTGGCAATATTCAAATTAGTATTGAGTCATATAAATGCTGCAGTCCGATTGCCCGATTCAGATTTAGACAATATTCTTATTCCCCAAATACTGATTCTCAAGCCTAGAATATGCCTGTTTTAATCGGAAATGTGTTGCACTGAAAGGAGATATATCTGCATGCTCAGTCTGCAAGGAATTGTGGGTAGCAACTACAGCATCATGAATCGCCTGGGATATAACAGTGTACATGTAGATCTGCATACTTACAACCTCCTTCCTCTGGGGAGTGGTAGCTCAGTTGTTAAGACTTTGGGCTACTGATGGAAGGTCAAGTTGCCACTGTTGGGCCCCTGGGGAAGGCCCTTAACCCTCAACTACTCAGATGTATAAATGCAATACATGTAAGTCTCTCTGGATAAGGGTGTCTGTCACAGGAACATTCCGATGCCTGTACGAATATAAACATTGTATTCAGGATATGGCTGCAATCTGAATTTAGTCTTTAAACAGAATTTGATGTGCATGTAAATGCTTCACGGAAATCTGTTACTACTGCACGTATATCCATCCATCCATCCATCCTCTACTGCTTACTCCTTTTTCAGGGTCGCGGTGAACCTGGATATTGTAACTGTATTGGGCATTATAGCTTTATTAGCCCGACATCTAGTGGACAATAAACAAAATGACAACATCTATCCTGACAATAATGCGCTTTATAGCTAATGGCCTTAATGATAGGATTTATATAATGTTCATTTAATCAGGTTCTCCTTTCAGTGTTCTACTGTTGATTGTAGGAAACTTTTACAGGGGGAAAAATTATGTTAGATCAAAAAGTCAGCATAGTTTGTTTGTTATTCAGGCTCCTAAGATATTTCAGGTAAAAATAAAATCACAAAATGACTTTTGAATCTTTTAAGACAACGTTGTTTAACCCCTTATGTTCTCTACTGCCATTTTTTCTTTATTTTTCTGCTTGCCATTAATTTCACTATCTAGCAAAGGAAGACTTGCTTCACTTCATTACTACCTCACCCTAAACATGGCATTCGCATAGCCAGTCTGTCTACCTGCAGGTTTTTGGACAGTGGTCGGAAAACGGAGAACCCAGAGTAAAACCCACATGAACATGTGAGACTATGCAAACCTCCACACAGACAGGAACCCAGTAACCCTGAGCTGTGGGCTAGTGTTGCTACCTACTGAGCCATCATACTGCCCACTTATTACATGTCTCTTCTTGCTGTATACTCGACGCTTCTGCTTGCCAAGGTCTACCTATGCTAAATAGCATCCGTTTATTTATTCCTTACATAATCCAAAGTTGAGAATTACATACATATAATATGTACAGTATACTTCATGATCAGTAGGCACTCTGTCTGGGTGATATGACGATATAATAACAATATAATGATCATTTATGTCACAGTACACTTTTCTGAGACATCCCTGATGTCAATGAAATCTCTTACATTTTATTCGTAATAAAAAAATTCATTATGAAGTGACAAAACAACTGATTTGATATTAAGAATTTGTACTTACAAAAATGAGTTTGTTTTTGCAGATTTTTTAATTGTATTTCTTTACAGTATTACTTTTTTTACATTCATTTTAGAAATAATATTGTTTTTCAAATATATATATATATATATATATATATATATATATATATATATATATATATATATAATATAATTTTCTTCTTGCAAATCGTAGAAAAGTATCATGGAAAAGTATCGTGATGTTGCTCCCCAGCACCACATCACTTTTCTCGATTTGGCAAAAACTGCCTCCTTGCCAGTAGATGGCGCGCGTCTCTAGTAGTAAATACTCGCATCTTCCTAGCATCCTCCGCGGACCGAGCCCGCTCAGCCATGTTGAAGTCAAGTCTCTTACGCACCACATTCTTTTTCCCACCCGTGTTCCTGAAAGAAAAACCATCCGAATTACGATTGGCTGCATCCTCACTATTCTTACAGCCTATTGGTTGGGCTGACTACGAGTATCAAACAGTAACCAATCATCATCCAGAAGGCGGGATTTGACCAAATCCGGGTAGGAAAAAACGTTCTTTCGGCGGAGGGACTATAGCCCGCCATTGTGTAGACACTCAAGCTCTATAGAGAGACAGGGACACTTGGCTAACTCTCTAAGACATTTCCAACACCCTGCCGCATTGACTTAAAAAATCCGAAATTAAACACGCGGGCTCCAGGGAGAAAGAAATGTCAGCCAGCAGCCTTCTGGGACAGGTAACGAGAGGCACTTTATGAACCTTCTACGAGCGCCGTAGCTAGCAGTGACTCTCTCTCTCTGTAGTGCAGTGCAGCGGTAGGCCTGACCACCTGCTGTCCGACTCACTGGTCAATATAAATCTCTTTTATTTTCCCCTCTTTCCATCCTCACAACTCAAACCTTCATGAATCACCTGGACCCAATCCAGAGACCGAAAGGCCAAGGAAACAAAGGTAAGCACACACTGGGCAAGAAGGCGGAAAGTTGCGCTGTGGTTTTGTCGGCGTGTGAAGCTGAGGCTCCGCGCGTAGCGCTCATGCTAAACGCTTACGCTAACGCTTACCCGCCTAGCGCGTAGGCCTTGGTAGTTCACTCCGTTTTCTCCGACGCATTTAAACGCTCGCGCACTTCCCTCGCTTTGTATCTCGACACACTGTGTGTTTTTTTTCCTTTTTTCGGAAATGTTGGGTGTCCAAACCGCGCTCTGTTAGGAGCCCACGTTAGGGAGACAGTTAGCCGGGTAGCTAGCGTTGCTAGCAAGCGCTCAGGCCAGGTTTGGTGTAGTGAGGAAGTGCTCCTGAGTGATGCGTGGAGCGGCGCGGATCTCCACAGTTCTCTAGCTTGATGACCATCCTACGTGTTTTTAAACCCCCCATAAGACCTTTTTACAACTCTTAAGTAAATAAAAGTAACTTTTCTCGCTGATTTAGGAAGGGTATCAACGGGCATGGTTAATCGATTAATCGCTGTCCCGGTGTGGGGTGAATCTCACATGTCTGTCCAGATCTCGTACGAGTTCAGTTGGTAAGGGTGGAAGAGGATGGATTTATTCCCCCGGTCTGGGCCAGTGTGCCAGGGGTGTTTAAACTTTTTGCACTCAGGTCTCTTCCAGTAATCACCTCATAGCCAGTCTTATTAATTAACACAGCACTGATTTTGTATTATTTTTTTAAAATTTAAAATACCATGAACTATTCAAGTAGTCAGAGAATCCCTCTGCGTATGGAGGGTCTCGCAGGTTGACCTTCTTAAAGCTCTCTGTGTGAAGTTTTAACTTCCCGAGAAGTGAAACAAGCGAAACGTATAATTTTATAAATGTAGATTCGAAGCCTTTCGCATCAGATTAAAAGCGCTTGGGGTTTTCGTTTTGTTTAGTTTTTTCCGTTCCAGTTTATTAAAGTAAAAAAATTAATTCGTCGTGTTCTGATCACGTCTTTTGAAAAATCCATGTGTCGTTGACAAAATAGTATTTAAAGTGACCCGTCTTAAATACGTTTGTTTTACGGGAACTGTAAAGACACACACACGGTCACATCTCTCGTGCCTGAGGATTCATGTAGTTGTGTGTGTGAG
Source organism: Ameiurus melas (assembly GCA_012411365.1). Classification (NCBI taxonomy): domain Eukaryota; kingdom Metazoa; phylum Chordata; class Actinopteri; order Siluriformes; family Ictaluridae; genus Ameiurus; species Ameiurus melas. Next base: position 25,654,197 of record CM022761.1, read on the forward strand.
ATGTAAGAGTTAAGGCATGGACGGTGTGGCGGATGCATTAAAAGTGAGTGTTTTCACGTGCAGGAGAGAAAATCAGCTGACCAAATGAAGCTCGAGTTATTTTTTGCTCTAGTTAAGTATCTTCACCAGGTCATTTTGACCTGGACTGAACACGTGGGTTAAAACAGTTCGGTGTAAATGGCCACTTAATGACGTTTGTGATAACTGGAATGAGAGACTGACAGTGGCGATGGTCGTACTTTTGCATCATTAAATGATGTTAAAAGTAAATCCTACATCGCTTGTTAAATTATTCTGACCACGGGTTTTTTACTTTGTAAAACGGAAACGTTATTTTAACCTGCAGCAGGCAATGATTTTCATAAGTCTCAAATAGAAGGGCTGAAACCCGAGCGCGAGATACGTTTCTACCGTGTGATGCGCGGGTAGACTTGTTCATTTAGGTCAAATATTTTGATATGGATTTCCCTTCTCGCACATGTTTACGTGCAAATTTGTGGTTAAGGTGAAAGTGGAATTTGTGTGTGTGGCTCAAGCCGAGGTTTGAGCCGGTTAAAGCTGCCCGCTAACCTCTTTTCCTTTTTCTTCTTTCAGTGCAAAACGGAGCTGTTGCCCAAAAGGAGACTTTAAATGATGATGAGTTCGAGCCTTATCTGAACGCTCAGCCCAGACAGGTAGGTCCTGTTACAGATCCACACAATAGAGGGAGCCTGGAGATATAAATGGTGGCTCAACGATTGTAGCTCCTTGTTCTGTGCCTATTATCCTGCTTATTTTTTTTATCATTTTTTTTTTCTGCTTCCAACATGAAGGATGGAGGAATGTTTACACTTGGTCTATCTGGGTGATTTTCAGATTTATGGAGAAATCTACTCCTTGGATAGCTCACTCTTTGCAAATTGTGGGAAACTAAAAAGAGACCAGAGGCAGAAGTCCAGTAGTCATGTGCAACTTGTTTATTTAGTGATACAGCACAAATATACACTCATGTGTTGTTGTTTTTTTGTTTTTTTTTTGTATAGCAGTTTCCAAGATATCATATGTTTAGAAACGCAGATCAGAAACGGAAGAATCTCTGGGTTCCCCTGTAATCATTTTCTGTCTCTGTTTGTTCCTTATTTCGTGAACATGTACACAGTACATGTACACCTTAAATGCTTTCGCCCGTTCTGTTTGCCACGTGTTGCTTATAAATCTTCAATCTCAAATACTAAGTCTGCTTACTCCTACATTTATTTGTACCCTGAGGGCCAGACTCTTAAGGTGTTATGTATTTTCATCTACATATTGTGTGCGAAACTTGAATGGACACCCATTTTGCATGAGATGGCTATGGTATGGCATCAGCATTGAATTCTTGTAGATGTACAACACAGCATTCATCTAGCTTTGAAACGGTGGGATGTGGTTAATGAACACCAGAAACCGGAGTCAGTTGAAGTGTGTGACCGAGCACGTTCGGATTTAGTAAAACCTGAGGTCAGGCCGCATAATTTCTAGTCATGAAAATGAACGTGGACTCTCCTCTGGCTGGGGGTGCAGACTAAAGTATTCCTTCAAGGATATTAGTGAGTCGTGTGAGGACTTAATTTTTGCTTTGTGCAAGTTTAAACCTAGCTTGTATGTCCTGTGCTTTTTAGTGTTTCCCCATTTTTGTTTACGCAAAAATGTGTACGTTAATTAGTCGAATAACAATGAAATGTGCATGACCCACTAGGTCAGGGGATCTACCACTTAATAGTAAGTCTTTTAAATGTTGTGGTTTTTATTGATGTTTGTTTATTAACGGATTGTTTCTCCATCCTTTCAGAGCAATGCATATACGGCCATGTCCGACTCCTATATGCCTAGCTACTATAGCCCCTCCATAGGATTCACCTACTCGCTCAATGAAGCGGCTTGGTCCACAGGTGGTGATCCTCCCATGCCCTACCTGGCCTCTTATGGACAGCTTAGCAATGGGGAGCACCACTACCTCCCAGACGCAATGTTTGGACAGTCAGGAACTCTTGGGAGCAACCCTTTCCTGGGTCAGCATGGTTTCAACTTTTTCCCCAGCGGGATCGACTTCTCTGCCTGGGGGAGCAGCAGCTCTCAGGGACAGTCCACACAGAGTTATGCCTACGCACCCAGCTCACTCGGGGGTGCTGTGATCGATGGACAGTCTCCATTCACCGCCAATGAGCCTCTTAACAAGGCTGTAGGGATGAACAGTTTGGACCAGGGTATGGCGGGGCTTAAGATTGGGGCAGGAGACATGACGCCTAAAGTTGTTGGTTCTGGACTGCCTGGGGGACCTTTGAATCAGGTATCAGCAGCTCCCAGCATGCCTGCACCTTCCATTGCACCTGCCAAAGTGACATCCTGGGCGGATATCGCCAGCAAGCCTGCCAAACCCCAGCCTAAGATCAAGACTAAAGGCACATTGGGGGGCACAAACCTTCCCCCTCCACCAATCAAACACAACATGGATATTGGAACATGGGATAACAAAGGGGCGGTGCCGAAAGCAGCAACACCCCAACAGTCAGCACTGCCCACCAATGGACAACCACCCAATCAGGCCTCTCCTCAGCCAGCTGCACCTGCCGGAGGGGTGCCGCAGCTTCCCCTCACCAATGGACAGCTTGCACCCCCTACTGTTCCATTAGGTCAGCATCCCCAGGCTCCTAATGGACAACCAGGTATGGCTCCACCCCAACTTCAAGGCCCACCCCCTCCGCAGCAACCTTCTCAACAGACCCGCTGGGTCCCTCCTCGTAATCGTGCCAATGGCTTTGGAGATGCAGCAGGAGGGGCCAGTCAGTCCCCTCCCAGTGCAGGAATAGGTGGTGTCAGTGTGCCGCCAGAGCCACACCCGGTTCTTGAGAAGCTGCGTCTTGTCAACAATTACAATCCGAAGGACTTTGACTGGAACCCCAAGCAGGGACGTGTGTTTATTATAAAGAGCTACTCCGAGGATGACATCCACCGCTCAATCAAGTACAACGTGTGGTGCAGCACGGAGCATGGCAACAAGCGGCTGGACGCAGCATACCGCTCTCTGAGCGGAAAGGGCCCCTTGTACCTGCTTTTTAGCGTCAACGGTAGCGGCCATTTCTGTGGTGTGGCCGAAATGCGCTCACCCGTGGACTACAACACGTGCGCCGGCGTGTGGTCGCAGGATAAGTGGAAGGGTCGGTTCGATGTGCGCTGGATCTTTGTCAAGGACGTGCCCAACAGCCAGCTGCGTCACATCCGCCTTGAGAACAACGAGAACAAGCCAGTGACCAACTCGCGTGACACGCAAGAGGTCCCACTCGACAAGGCGCGGCAGGTGCTCAAGATCATCGCGGGCTACAAGCACACCACCTCTATCTTTGACGACTTCTCGCACTATGAGAAGCGCCAGGAGGAGGAGGAGAGTGTTAAAAAGGTAATCTTTCCCACTTGCGGAAGTGAGCAAAGTTGTCTAGACTGCTGTTGTTCCTGTATAAATAACTCATGGTGTGGGAGTTTGCAGAAGTGTTGACCAACACTGTCATTTTACCACTGCTCTCTATTTATCAGCTGGTACCAGAGATCGGTTTTAGACCAATCGCTAAAATGCCAACATTAAATGAATGTCAGTGGTGTAAGTAAAGCATTTAGGGGTGTTCTATTGCTCTCACTAGAGGTTGATCACAGGTGTTGAGTGGTGTTCTGTTAAAAATGACCTTTTTAGGATATTTGATGTTGTGCATGCAACTTGCTGACAAAACCCAACAGAGTTGAAGCGCACAAAAAAGAGTTTTGAATATTGCCACACTATTTGAATGTGTATTTTGGTTAGCATCTCATTTGACAGTACATGCTTTTTAATGATCTGAAACTCATGTGAGTTGTGCAAAAGCTTGTCAAGTCAAATCATCTGTATTTCTATAGCACAAGTACCAGCCAAAGAAGTGTTCTACAGTAACAGTGAAATGAAATGCAAGTAAAATGAATAAAATGGTAAAAATCAAGACACATCCACACATGAAGAGAGGGGAAAACAGAAAGTTAGACTCAGTCTTTTTGTTTTATATCTACAACTTTGTTGTTTGCTTAGTAAATTGTTTGACTCGAGTACTTTGAAATCAATATGAATTTCAATATGTATGTAGCTACATCAAATGATTATTTTGCTAATCGATTAATCTGTCGATTATATCTTTGATTTGATTCTTTGATTTTATTTTCTGTGTATTTGGGAGGGGCAAACTTTTTCACATTCTGCCTGATATCCTTAAAACATTGAGAAAATTGAAGGCTATGAAAAAGGCATTAACTTTATTTATGGGCTATGCTATATGGTGTGCAAAGGATTTAAAAAAAAAAATAATATATTTTGAGAACAAAACAAAAAAACAACTGATTGTCCAAAAAGCAGAAGTATATTAAAAATGCTTAAAGAAAAACAAAACTAAGTGTTAACTGGTCAGAGGTTGAATGTTCTGCAGTAACACACACATTCACTCATCTGAACACAGAAACGTGATCCTTTATTCTGTAAATGTACGGCACTTCTTACATTTACGTACTATTATGTTCTAACCCCGTTACAATTATTGCTCTCGTTAAAACACTGTTACTTTAGTTTATAAATATAGCACCAAACTATGTATTAGGTAAAAACGAATATTTTAGTCAGAGTTATCAGACTAAAATATCAGTGTCAGAGTTTGACTGACGCATACGCGAGTGAAGTTTAACGGAGACTCGCTCGCTGTCAGGACGAGACTTTATGTAAAATGGAAATGCTGGTGTGAATCTCTAACATTTACAGATGAGGATATAAAGGTATAAATGTCATTTCTGTGTTGAAGAAAACATGTCTGGAACACATTAAACAGCGCACGCATCTGTCACAGCGTCTGACACGACGGGCCACGTTAATGCACTTACGAGTTGGGTTGAAATGTTTTATTTAAAACATTCTCATGTTTTGGACAGCCCGGACCGTGCACTTTTCCTGCAGCAGCTCACTGTGTGACCCGCTGTTTTCCAGATGTGTTTTATTCATAGAAATGCGTTTTTCACTATTGTGAAGTGACGTCGCGGGGGCGGAGGGTGGGGGTATCCATGGTGACGTACAGACGCGAGTCCTCCATAATCAAATTTGTTGTCCATTATTGTAATTATTGAGTTTTACAGATTTTATTGATCAGTTCTTGCAGCCCTTTTTGCAATTGTAGAATCTCGAAATAAGATGTTATCACTGTACAAAACTGTTTCAAACGTCGAGTAAAACAAAAGACTGATGTGGGGTTTTGCATTTCAAAAATACCACAGGAGGATCTCATGATTTAAACAGATTATCGCAGTGTGACACTCCAAAGAGGAGCTTAGTATGATGGAAAGATTCATCTTCTTTGAGGTGTATTATAAACCTCATGTTAGCCCTGCTAGAGAGCTCTTTTGTTTTGTTTTTTTAGGACATTTCCCTCAACTTTCTGGGCTTGTAGAATTTTTATAGTATTTGTAGGGCTAATAACATTAAATACAAGTAGCATATTAAACGGTGTCATTTTGTCCGTTTCGTTATTTAAAGGCTATAAATGCATGCGGCATCACGGCGCATCAGTCAGTCATTGTGAAAACAATTCACCTTTTGTGTCCCTTGTGAATGTCATTTCAAAGTGCTCATTTAACTGCCAGTATTCAGAGTATTTCAGCACCGCTGCATTTTAGTGCTAAACGTTGTGTCTGATTGATTGGGAGGCAGGTGAAAAGCTGCAGTTTACGTTAGCTTGTGGAAAGTCTTCCCAGAAGAGTGGAGGTTATTATAACAACAAAGGGGGACTAAATCTGGAATGGGATGTTCAAGAAGCACATATGGATGTGATTGGTCAGGTGTCCACAAACCTTTGGCCATATAGTGTACCTACAGGCATCCTATCTGCATGCAGCTGCTAAACTGGGTGTACACGAGCCGCACAAATCAGTTGCATGAGACCATCAGTGCCTTTTTAATACGAGACTGAGATTATGATCACTATACTCCTGTGTGGTGGTGGTGTTGTAGTAGTAGTATTAATTTGCAAGTTAACAATGGGCTAGATACTAATTCTGTAGAAATGCGTTCAGCAGTTGTTGATATTTGGTTAATCAGACTGCTTTGCCCCTATTGTTAATACATATGCTTTCATGCAGCAGTTTGTTGCCTACAGTTTAGATGCATGCCTAAACACATCTAAATATTAGATTCACAGGAATTTAACTCTACATTTCCATGAATGTGCTTGGGCCCTGATGCAGTGAGCCAACCTGTAAATAAGAATTTGTCTTTGAAGCTGACCCCGTCTGACAAATTTTCTGTCTAAATTTTATTGTAAGTCTGGTTTATGCTTTGTCAGAAGTGCTTCCAAGAGCCAAATCTTAATGAACCTTGGAAAGCTCTGAGCATTTACAGTGCATTCCACTGATATTTGCACCCTTGGTAAGTATGAGAAAAGAAGGCTGTGAAAAATTGTCTTTATTGTTTAATCTGCTCTCATGGATATCAAACAACTGCAAACAAAACACAGGTTTATCAAAATATATATTATATAATATATTTATTCATAACATTTTATAGCAATGGGTAAGACCAAGGACCATAGCTGTGATGTGTGAAAAAGGGTTGTTTAGCTTCACAATATGGGACATGGCTATAAGAATATAGCACAAGCATTGAAAATGCCCATTTCCACCATCCGGGCAATCATTAAGATGTTCCAGTCAACTGGAAATGTTATGAATCAACCTGGAATTGGATGTGTGTCTATATTGTCTCAGCGCACCGTGATGAGGATGGTTCGAGTGGCCAAAAAATCTTCAAGGATCACAGATGGTGAATTGCAAAAAAGTCTCCAAAGCTGCGATCCGAAGTCACCTACGATCACCATAAGTTGTTTGGAAGGGTTTCAAGAAAAAAGCCTCTACTCTCATCCAAAAACAAACTCGAGTGTCTTCAGTTTGCCAGACACTACTGGAACTTCAAATGGGATCAGGTTCTATGGTCAGATGAAATCAAAATAGAGCTTTTTGTTAATAAACACCAGAGGTGGTTTTAGTGTACACAGAGAGGTAGCCATATTGAAAAGTACCTCATGCCCACGGTTCAATATGGTGGTGGCTCTTTTTTTCTGTTAGAGGACCTGTACATCTTGTTGGGATATATGGCGTCATGGACTCTTATCACATATCATCAGATATTAACTGAAAACCTGGCTGTCTCTGCCAGAAAGCTTAAACTGGTCCAGACACAAATTGTTTACTTATCACAAAATCAAGGTCCTGCCATGGCTATCCCAATCCCCTGACTTGAACCCCATAGAAAACCTGTGGGGTGAATTGAATAGGAGAGTCCACCAGCGTGGATCCCTTGCTGTGTATTCTCCAACCTCATCAGGTATTATAGGAGAAGACTCCGAGCTGTTATATTTGCAGAGGGAGGTAGCACAAAATATTGACTAAAAGGGTGCCAATAATTTTCACATCTATATTTAACTTTTTTTGTTGTTTTGCAGTTGTTTGTCCATGAGAGCAGAGTATTTGTGTTGTGGCTTTTGTTGTTTTAAATCAAAAGGTTTAACATTAAAGACAATTTTTCACAGCCTTTTTTGGTCATATTTACCAAAGGGTGCAAATATTAGTGGAGGGCACTGTTCGTTGTCCAACAAAGGATTTAGAAATATCAGCAAGGAATATATGAGTGTTTTCCCATTGTCTGTTCAAATAAAAATGCCATGGACATGATGGAAAGGAGAAGAAGACCATGTAAAATCCTAGTCTAATGGAAATTATTTGTTTGGTGTAACATAAAAAAGCCGCACATATGATGTAGGATCTGTGATTCAGGGCTTTTGAATTTGAGTGTTTGAATGCTCATGACTCTTCTCGTTCCATATTAAACTTAATTGTGAGGCCTTCAACATCGAGTCCATAAGAACTTAATCTTCTAGCAATAGTATGACTAGAGAAGTAATTTTAAAAGAAACAATACTTTTCTTTTGCTGTGGGGGAATGTGTTTAAAAATGCTATGAACTAACATTAATAAACGTGTTTAGGAGAGAATGTACAAAACATTTTCAGAGTGAGTTTCTCAGTTCTATTGGCTAGCCACTGTTGAAGTCCGTCCCTCCAGGATTTTTCCGATTGTAAAAATGAATGGAAAATCAAGCAAACTCCTAAAATTCAGAGGAGCTTGCAAGTTTTCAAAATAATTACAGATTTGGGCCAAGACGCATCAAGTGACATCACAACACATGTTCAGCCAAACGTGTACAGCTAAAAGGAAGGTCTAATTTACCAACAAATCTCACTGCAAAACAAGTTTGTGTAATTGCAAATTTACCAAGTAGTTTTCAACACCAAAAAGCATTTGTACATTTGAAAGTACTTTTGCCGTAAATCTACGTTTACATGAAACAACAATGATATAACCCGATACTTAGGTACTCTGTATACTTTAAAATTGTGTTTAATCTGGATAGTGTTACTTAAAAAAAATTAAGACGTGGTATCCCTGTTTTATTTGCATTATGGAAGTGCATTACAGAGCAACTCTTCGCACTACGTGTGGGGATTTCACCATTTTGTGCCAGAACGTCGCTTACGTCAATTTTAACGTATTGTGCTTTTAATATTCTATGGTTGGGTGCGTGGGGCTATGGGTGTAGTGGGTTTGTGAGCAAGGGCGGCGGAGAGTTGACTGACCGTTGACTGCACACCTTTTTATCCCTATCTGTGTTTCTCCTTGTTGTAATGTTGTCTGTTGTCTTCTACAAGGTACCAATCTCACTCTGATTGTTAGTTGAGGGGGTTTTGGTGTGTGATTCTTTTTTTTTAAAAATACACATAATAACATTACTGTTATTTTAGGTTACTCGGTTTTTGTTGTGTATCGAACAAAGCAATTGTAATAGTTCAATTCAGCAAATGCTTCAAAAGGTTTCCCCAAATTCAACTGAAAATTCAACTTGATTTCTCCAGTTTCAAAATTATTCAACACCTTCATGGCAAGCATCTTTAGTAATAAGTTGAGCATCCTTTTGCTGTTATGACCTGCTGCAAACAAGATGCATAGCAGGACACCAGCTTCTGGCAGCGTTCCTGAGGAATCTTAGCCCGTTCTTCATGAGCAATGGCCTCCAGTTCAGTAATATTCTTGGGTTTGTGTGCTGCAACTGCCTTCTTCATATCCCACCAGAGATTTTCTATAAGATTGAAGTCAGGTGACTGTGATGGCGCTGTAGAATCTTTCAGGACTTCTTCTACAACCGAGCCTTGGTGGAATTTGAGGTATGCTTGGGATCATTGTCCTGATGGAGGGTCCAATGACGCCCAAGCTTCCTCACAGACTGCGTGACGATTTCCTGATATTTCAATGAATTCATCTTGCCTTCCACACGCTGCAGGCTTCCAGTGCCAGAGGATTTAAAGCAGCCCCAGAGCATCACCGAGCCACCACCATGCTTGACTGTGGACCGTGTGTTCGTTCTTCATTCTTCCGCTGTTCCATTGTTCCGAAAAGTTCCAGTTTTGTTTCATCACTCCACAGAACAGAATCTCAGAACTTATGTGGCTTATTTATATGATTTTGAGACGACTTTTCTTGTGCTTTTGGGTCAGTAGTGGTGTATGTCTTGGTGCCTTTGTGAGTTCTGGCATGGAAACCTTCTGTGTTTAGTACGTGCCTTACTGTGCTCACTGAAACCTCATTGCCTGTTGCACCAAGTCTTGCTGCAGGTCTTTTGCAGTCACTCGAGAGGTTTTCACAACCTGCCTTCTCAGAAAACTGCTTGCAGCCGTTAATAGCTTCCTTTTGCTTTCCCACCCAGGTATTTCATTTATTTTCTGCCCCTAGCCAGTTCAGGTATTTCATGTGTTCCAGCTTAGGTACACCTGCTGCAACTCATGAAGCCCTTGATTAGTTGTATCAGGTTTGTTTGAGACAACACCTGTTTTGCATGTTTGTGCAGTTGTGAGGGATTCTATTAAGGGGGGTTGAATAATTATAAGTTTCATTTTCAGTTAAATTTAGGGAAACCACTTGAAGCATTTGTTGTGTTGAACTATTTCATTTGTTTGATTTGTTCATTGCGATCAGCTGAGTGTCTAAATTTTGACAGTAGACCTGATTTGCAATGGGGCAACTGTATCTCTTTATCATCTGTCTTCTTACATAGCATTAGCAGTTGCTTATGGTAGATTGTGTTTTTTGTTTTTTTTCATGGTTTTATGCATAAAGTTTACAGCTATTTTTTTTCTTTCAACTTGTGCAGGTGGAGGTCCAGGGGAGCGACCCATATTCGAGTAATCCCAGCCGGAGTCACTACAGACTGCAGGTAAGGCACACCTTGGACAAAGGAATGTTGTTCACTTTGGTTGCTTGTCAGACAGCCTGATGGTGGATAAAACGATAATCATAATGATATATGCAACACTGAATTCTCAATTATTCTCCTAATTTATGAACAAGACAGTATTTCAATTCAATTTTATTTGCATTGCGCTTTTTGCAATAGACGTTGTCTCAGAACAGCTTTACAGAAATATGTAAACACAGTATACAGATATTAAAAGTGAGAATTCATCCCAGTTGTACAAGCCGGTGGCAAGGGAAAAACTCCCTAAGATGTTAAAAGGAAGAAACCTTGAGAGGAACCAGACTCAGAAGGGAACCCATTCTTATCTGGGTAACAACAAATAGTGTGGAAAAAGTTCATTTTTTAAATTATTTATTTTTATATGAAGTCTTTGGCTTTAGAAGCAGCCGTAGACCCAGCAGTCTGGAATTGGAGAAGATAAGCGCTCCAATCAGAGGTAGGACATCCGAAAAGAATCAGGCAGGTCCAGAGATCAGGATCTCTAGTATCTCCATAAAATCGTGTGTGGCTTGACAGAAGGAGAGCGGGAGAGAAAAGATTATTAGGACTGTGCTTAGCGTAACAAGGTCGAGTCAGTGTAAGCTTGAGTAAACAAATACATTTTAAGCCTGGACTTAACATTTCAGTGTTTTGGATATTATAAGACTATATTTGATCAAATTCTTCAATGCGCTCTTTTGAAGGACACTAAGTACAGCATGCCCTTACCCAGTGCAACTTATAGAAGGGCTTTGTAGTGTCTAACATGAGGATGAGTTTTTCCATGCATGCATGTAGTGCAATGAATATGACTCTTAAGAAAACCATGGAGCTTACGGTCTGTTCTAAGTTAGTGCAGCATGAAAAGACGTGCTAACTAGAAACAATATTAAACTAGGCTCTCGCGTAGCTGGTAAACCTGTAATTGAATGCGTCGGAGTCCTCTAAGCTCAACAATATTAAAATCCATTATGTTAAATTATCCAGCTGGCCGAAAGTCACGGATTTAGCCAGCGCCAGCACATCCCGGTTAAACGAATGAAAGTCCAGTAAATAAGCTGATGTGTTGAAGCCAGGAAGCACTAAAATATACAGTGTAAAAACCACCCTGTTTCATAAGCACCGTTCTTCTAAATGATTACATGTTTGGAATTCGCTTAATTACATCTGAATCTCGTGATGGTACATTTTGCACCTTAAATTAGCTAAGAAGAATCGGAGACGTGTATAACGTCTGGCTCGACCTGATTCTGGTTTGAACCAGCAGGGAGTAGGCGGCCAGTGGAATATAAATAGCACAAACTGAAAAAATGTTGATGAATTTATTTCAAGCTGTAAAGCTGAAATTGTACATGAGGCTTTGGGGTTTATAGAACCGTAATTTCTAGAAGTTAGATTCAGACTTCAGCGGAAACAGCTGTATAAAACGCAGACAAAAAAACAAACAAACCTGGAGGTGTAGTAATACGCTGCCCTGTGGCTGGTGCGTTAAAATAGATTCGATATAAGCCAATGGTTCTGTTGCGGTCGAGACTCATGGGTATACTATGGCTCAATAAAATCTACATAATATATCTCATGGATATGGTGGTACTCATTTTTATAAATATTTGCAGCTGTAAATATCAGGAGCAATAAAACAAAACGCAGTGTGATGTATATTTATTTATTTATATTTATTTATTTATTGTGGTGATTTTACAGCCAAATAGCCAAAACTCTTTAGTCATTTGAGATTGTCTAGTTGAATTATATTTCTACACAGGCTTAAAAAAAAAAAAAGATAATAAATGTTAGCAGTGAGTGTATATGTATAAGGCATCAGCTATTCCAGTCTTTACAAAGCCCTGTATTTGTCATGAAGATTTATTTTCTTTGATTACTGATTTCTCTCACTTTCACTTGTCCCTAGGATCGTCAAGGACGTGTCAAGTAAAAGCCACTTGTTTTTGGGGAAAAAGACTGACATGGTCCTGCTCTCCCCAACCATACATCCAGATGTTTTCGCTGATTATTCTGGGGAAAGACTTAACCAAGGATTCAAAGCAAGAAAAAAATGAATGAAAAAAAAACCCTAAATGAAGACTCTCTTGATTTCTGTTGACTTAAAAGACTTACTTTGAACTTGTAGTAAAGGAAAAAAAACGATTATTCATAGGACTACAACTTAATTCTGTAGGATGCTTAGGTGATCATTTTCGCTACTTTTTTGTCCCATTCTTTTTTTTTTTCCGCTGCCTCTTTTTTTTTTTTTGTCCACTTTCCGTTTCTTTTTTAACTCTTCTGTTTTTACAGTCCAAGAGCAAGGCTTTTTCTGCCTCATCACTAAAGTCTATAGTGGATTTTTTTTTTTTTTTTTAAAGTATTGGATTCTAAGGCCCAGCCTCAAGAGGCAGTCTTATTTCATTTCTTTGTTAATCCCTTCCCATATCTTTTTTTATTTTTATTGGGAATGATCTCGTCAGGATGCACAGTGGGAGTGGCCTTTTCAGTGGCTGTTGCATTGTGAATAATTCTACAGTAGCCTGTGCGAAATGTCATTGCCTTTCTCAAAAAGGAAAGATGTCCTTATTTCTCTCTTTTAAGAGTGAAAACTTATCCTAATTAATATTCTGGACTTTTTTTGTTTTAGGCCTGGTGATAAGAGCGGGATTTGGTCAGGACAGTTTAAGTAAGCAAGAAAGAACACCAAGAAATATTAAGTTTGTCATTTGTATGATTTTTTTTTTTTTTTTTTTATTGGTGTGCAAAAATGGGGGCTTTTGTTTAAAAGTCTTTTCTGACCTTGTTTTTCACCTTTTTCCCTTCAAGTTAAAAATGTTGCTATGGGCTGCTCTCTTCCTGTCATCCATTTTTCTTTCTCTTCTCTGTTTCTTAAGTCAACATCGAGGTGGGCTATGGACCCTCTTTCTATTACTCAGTTCATGAAAATAAATGTGGTATACTCAGCACATGTTGCATTCTCCCCTTGTTTGACTACATTCATCACTTCCCCCACACTAACCCATGTCCCAAATCGCCTGGTTCCCCGCCTCCTTCACCCTCGATCCCTTCAGTAGCCGCCTGCGTACTCCACCCACCATTCCTGTAGTATGTTAATGTTCGTGCATTTAAAAGGGGTCCTGCAAAACTTCTGGCACTGATCAGAATAATAAAAAGCTGCTGAAAAGATGGTAGTGTGTTTCAGTTTTGTTTGGATGCAGTTGTGCACATAGCCAAAACAAAAAAAACCCACAAAATTTAGCATGCAGGGTGAGTGGTGGGGGTGTGATGAATCCATATGATCGATTTTGCTGCAACAGTGGCAAACTTCAAAGCCTGGTCATTGATATTGTTGTAAATTAAAAGGTTAGCAGATAACAGAGTTACGTATTGTGTGTTTCGTTGTATTTGATGTGTTCTTGAATGAGTGAGTGTGTGACAGACGTGAAATACTTTGCAGGTTGTTGGTGTGAAAGAAACACTCCAGACTTCTCAAGTGCTGGTTCTGCTGACAGCTGAAATGAGGTTATGTTGGTGAACAGATGACAAATGATGTATGATCTAATATTTCACATCGACTTGTGTGTGCGCGCGTGCAGGTGTTTAACCAGAGCAGACACACTAAGTTATTGGGTAGTGCCAGTTTTTGACCCTTCTCTGTTGAGAGACGCTGCCTTTTTTTTTTTGTATGTGTAGTATTTTTTAACAGTACACCTTGTCACAAAGCAGTTGTACAGTCATCTAGATGTAGATTGAAATTGCTAATATGCAAACTGATAGGTGACACTGGAATGGGAAAAAACTCAGACATGAGAGGAACCATAGTCGAAAGGGAACTCATCCTCTCCTGCGTGATGCTGTATAGTGTGATTTTATAAAGCATTATTCTTCCATGACCGTACACTATAACGTCCAATTGTACTTTACCTGTTGAAAGGATTTTCAATATGAGTGTACTGTGAAGATGAGCCCTGGGATCAGCACAGGACCGTTTTTGTTGATTCACATACTGCCCAAAGCAGATTATGTGAAGGTCTCACCATTCTCCGGAAGAAACCTTGAAAGAAGCCAGACTCAAAAGGGCACTAATTGTCATCTTGTGTATATTAGTAGGATTATACTGTACATCATTCCTCCTCGCCAGCTGAATACTGAATGTGGTGAAAGGATGCTCGGTGTGAGCATGTTGTAGATGAGCACAGGACAGTCTTTTGTAGTTACAGTAGAGGTTTTGGGGTGAAAAATATTTAATAATCACTGATCAGTATACTCCAACAGTAGTTAACAGCTAACAAAAACCATTATGGTCTTTACTTGTCTTACACAATGTGCACTTGCAGGAGATTGGTTAACTTGTTTTGTAGGTTTAAAAGTGCAGGGCTGCCATGTTTAGTTTGTCACCTCAGGGGTAGTCAACATACAGGATGATCTGTGTCTGCTGTTATCTTTTTACTTTCTTTTAGGTCAGTGCAGTCGAGATAGTGAGGAGTGGCAAATGGTTGGTGGATCAGCTGTACACCTTACAGTCTAACACAGTGAAGCAATTAATGTTATTCCATATGTAAAAAAGAATCATTTAATTTGCTTGTAGGTCGAAGTTATGAACGTAAATAGAAGTCATGCCTTGTTTTTTGCTGCACTACATGAGTTAATCATTTTTGTTCTTTCTTTCTTAATTTTGTTCTGTACATATACTTTGAGTAAAATAAGTAATTTGTTGCAACTTAGCTTGTCGGTGTTCAGTGGTAACAAGAAGGTTCTGGGTCTTAAGCGTCAGTTTGCCTTGTGGGGTAGCATGGTGGTGCAGAGGGCTGCCTCACTTTTAGGGGCTCCAAGCTCCAATTACTCTCTGCATGTTCCTCCTCCAGGTTCTCCAGTTTCATCCAGCCTTCCAAAGAAATGCCATGGGGTGAACTGGCTATGCCGAATTTGGAGTAGGATTCCTGTAATCCTGATAAATAAAGTTTTTAATGAAGATTAATTAAAACATCTGAATTTGCTTTGTTCATGTGTGTTCATATAATAACAAACGTTCTTCAAAATGTCTGGATTACTGAAGGTTTGTCAGAGCACAGCTTCCCAACCCTGATGCTGGAGTTCTACACGGTTTCATGTTTTCCCTGCTCTAACATACCAACGTCATAGGAAATGGTGTGAATTAGCTGGATCGGTTGCCTCGGGATCAGAGACAGCACTAAAATGTGAGGGGAAGCAGGTGCTCCAGGACCAGGGTTGGGAAACTGTGATTATACTAGACTAGTTTTCTACAAACTATCTATAGCTTAGTTAACAGTAAGTTATTTCTGACTGACATCTTTTAAGCAGGTTCTCACCACATCCAAGCAGCTAGGGGTCAGTATAGAACTCTCTGAACAGGGTTATATTGAATGTTTAATTGCTGTCAGTGTGGAGT
>CM022761.1:25674944-25764944 GCA_012411365.1 Ameiurus melas
CAAAAATATTGAAATGACCAAGACCTATAATATATGTGAAGGCAGGCGTTAAAAATAATGTAGGCTAGAAAGGAAAGAGGGGGGAGGGGGGTGGGGGGAGAAAACAAGCCAATCCACAATTGTGCTTAAGTAATAAAGCTTTATTTCAGGTTCATGCACAGGGCCCGATGCACAGAGACAGACAATAGTAGTCAGAATTACATAGTAAATATTGTTAGTCGGTGTTACCGGTGTGGTTTAACGTTAAGGCCGCTCTAACCTGTGTTGTTTCTGAGGTTATGCTGATTCTCTCACTGAGTATCTACACCTTCCATGTCTCTGTGAGCAGGGTGGTGTGTAATGGTTCTTCTCTTGGCATTCACCGCGTGCCTTAATTGTATTGAAATTAAATCAAGGTCCACTGTGAACACAAAGAGCTCAAACCTACGGTTCCATAGCTCACACCTACATCTACGTCTATTTCTTTCTTCCTGTTCCTTTCTCTCGTTATCGCTCTCTGTCTATGGCGTGCGTAATCTTCTCGCCCTCTAGTCTGTCATAATACCTTCTCTCCCCTCTTGTCGCCGTGATCGCCTTCCATGCACAAGCTCCTCAGTTCTCTCTATATATTTCATATACATTCACACCCAGCCCTGTCGAATAACACTTCCATTCAGAATGATTTCAAATGCATCCATACATCCATCATGATGCCATCTTCTTCCATGTTGTGTAAATACTGTGTGTGTGTGTATATATATATACATATATACACATACACATATATGAGAGAGCGTATGGCATAGACCTGCTTTTCCGAGGGATCTTGATCCTGATGTGAGATGAAATCTGAACGCCTTTCGCAGCCAGATGGCATGGAGTCGACTTCACTGCTTTTCCTTTTTATCTTTTAGCAACAGAGCATTATGTAAGAAGCAGCTCCATCACACATAGACACACAACACACACACACACACACACACACACGTTAAAGCATAGACCTGCAGGAATCCAGAGCACAAGCCACGTTCCTATGCATGCTAATATGCTAATATACAACAGAGAGAGAGAGAGAGAGAGAGAGAGAGAAAGAGAGAGACAGAGAGAGAGAAAGAGGTGAATTGTCAGCTCATTAAGCTTGAGCATCCTTTCAAGACTCACCTCAGCATCGTCGTCCATGTTGAAGCTCACAGACACACCGCAATGTAAAGCTATCCGCCTTCTACTGAAGGGAGCTCTACCGCTCTCTCACTCTCTCTCTCTCTCTCTCTCTCTCACACACACTCTATCTCTCTCTCTATCCTTCCCTACCCCCACCTTGTGTCTCTCGCTTTTTCTCTCTCTCTCTCTCTCTCTCTCTCTCTCTCTCTCTCTCTCTCTCTCTCTCTCTCTCTGCATTCCCTATTCAGAGATGCATGCAAAACATACAGCTGTTATAAACCACCAGGTTAATATTGTAACCCCAGTATATCTCTACACATAACACATAACATAACATAACATACAAAAAGAATATTAAATCAAAGTACATTACATATAGATACATTTTCCTTTTCATTTTTTTAACATTAAACAATTAAAAATCTGCCACAGCGATGGCCGTCTGAGACAGAGATCCCTGCACCACCATCTTGTCCTGCTTCTCTTTTCAAAAATAACTGCTGAATCCCGAGAAAGGAGCATATACTGTACGTCCCGTTCCCCCCGGGCGCTATTTCTGTTCTCCATCCGTGGAGAACCTCCTGCGGCAGTGGCTTCCAGATGATGTGCCTGACTTGACCGAGGAGAAGAACCAGGATGGCGCCGGGAATTTGAATGGATGGATGGGACAGGATAGAGAGGAGGTATGGAGGTAGAAAGATAGCCAGGTACCACTGTATCACACATGCAGGAATTAAAGAAAGAAAGAAAGAAAAAAAAAACACAGGTGGGGAAGGCGGGGTGTCATTCACCTCCAGTTGTCATTCACCTCCCTGAAAATATATATATGTATATATATGTTGGTTTAAAAAAAAAAAAAAAAAAACAAAAATCTCCATACCTTAACCTAAAAAAATCCTTCAGTGGAGTATGGCCACTCGGAGGAATAAATAAAGAGGAATATCTTTTTTAAATGGATATACATATATAACAGAGGCAGTATATATGTATAAAGGTCCACAGAGCAGAAGAGGGAGAGGTAGCATGAGGAAGAGGAAGAACATCTCACTTTCTCTCTCTCACACACACACACACACACACACACATACACATACACAAACTCAGATGCACTGTGCAGCGCGCACGCTTCAGCTCCAATTTATGCTCTCTGTTTGACACCACCCCCACCTCTCTAGGCACACACACACACACACGTATACACTTCCCAGCTGATCACGGTGGACGGATTAGACTGCGGGGACAGCTGGCAGGGATTACACGCGCGGGGGGGTCAGACAAGATGGGGGAAGGAGAAGACCTCTATGACAGGGATGCGCACACGCTCTAATGTACACACACTCATATACACACACTCCTGTACACACTCTCATATACCTCACTATGACCTTTTCAGTCATTGTGCAGGTGACATCATGCAGAAATAAGAAGTTAAATGTGTGTCCATGTTACTACTTTGTGCAAAGGACACACACACACACACACACACAAATATGTAGCACTATTATGTGTGTGTGTGTGTATGTGTGTGTGTGTGTGTGTGTGTTAAAGCCAGACGGTGATATTAAATGTATGTTAATATGTGCGAGGCATGTGTGTCTGCACGCTGGGGAACGCCAAATTCTGGAGGTGACCTCTGACCTCATATCACTCGATCATTTTGGGGCGATCAGCTGATTGGTGAAGGGTGGAGTGGGGGTTGAGGGGCAACGCAGCAGAGGCCCAATCTGCTATCCCAGCATGCATCTCCCTTCCCCCAAACAAACACACACACACACAATCGCTGACTCGTTCCAGCCGAAATGTAAAATTTATACGCTACACCAAATTACATTACAATCGAATGAAAAGTTGTAACTGATATGTGGTTA
The DNA here is from genome assembly GCA_012411365.1 of Ameiurus melas. Classification (NCBI taxonomy): domain Eukaryota; kingdom Metazoa; phylum Chordata; class Actinopteri; order Siluriformes; family Ictaluridae; genus Ameiurus; species Ameiurus melas. The sequence continues at coordinate 25,677,953 of CM022761.1, forward strand.
TTTACTGATGAAATGACAGCCATGTAACAGACCACGTTAACCATTTTTACCTGCAGATTTTTATTCATTGTAAATAGTTTTTCTTATTATAATAATTATTATGCTTTTAGGTTTGTTCTATGTAATGTAAAATGTTTATATACATTTTTTAAATGTCATTTTACTACTGGTTGTCATGGTTATATTTCTATTAACGTGAAGCACAAGTTGTGGAAATATTAGGTCCTGAAATATAAATCAGATTTATTATAAACATTATATTGGAGTATGAAATTGTAAAAAAAAATTTTTTTATATAGTATCAAAGACAAAAAAGGAGTTTTTTTTGTTTTCAATCTTAAATTGTTGTTGTTGTTGTTTTGTAAGATATTATTGTCACTTTGAATGTATTTTTATTGTATTAGTTTTTATGAGTTTGAAACATTTTGTGGTGGTAATGAAAACCAAACAGACGCAGGAGTGGAATGAACAGAATGCTATTATATCATATTATTATTATTATTATTATTATTATTATTATTATTATTATTTATCATATTAATACACCTTAACAATATGAATGGATATATTCATTTTTTTATTAATTAATTTTATTAAAATAAATATGTCCTAATCTTGGTATTGCTATTGGTGTACTGTATGTGTTCCACATCTACTGCTACAAAGTCTAGATTTCATATATGATAAACTCCTGTTTGAAAACTCATCTATTTGCATTTCAGTTGCATTCTGACATTTTATTTTACTGATGATGAATTAAATGTTATTTATTAAGATGAAAGCATAAAAAATAGAGCTTTGAAGAATGTATACATGACTTATTGCTTTGTGTGTGTGTGTGTGTGTGTGTGTGTGTGTGTGTGTGTGTGTTCCTTTTTGTAGGTTCTGTGTATGGGGTAAATGCCTGAAGCACAAAACCCACAAACTATGTATGATTGCCAACACACACACCCACATGGTTTGTGTATGAGGTAGAGATTAAGTCATTTCTGTGTGTGTGTGTGTGTGTGTGTGTGTGTCAGAGTGATAGCCTACAGTCTTAAATTTGGAACCCTTCAGGATTGTGATCCTGGGGAAACTAATAAAGGTTCTATGTGGCACATGTACAGCAGAGTGTTTCCCTAACAACAAGGGTTACTAGTAGAACCATTTTGGAATCTAAGAACTCTCCGTTCTTCAAGTTTCAAGGACCTTTACAGAAGCCTTTATTCTAAGCTTACATTTAGTCCTGTGATGTCTATAATCTGTAATCTGTTGTGGGATTAGCAAATAGAAGACGTCACTAAAATATGGTTTAACAGTTAGTTTGTGTGTGTGTGTGTGTTAGATGTTCATCTGCATATCACAGGCTTCAGCATATCAGTATTGCAAAATCAATGTTGCAAAAATAATTAACAAAGCATATATCATACATCTCGTGTGTGTTTGTGTGTGTGTGTGTGTGTTTGTGTGTGTGTGTGTGTGTGTGTAATTGTGTGTGCAGTATGGCGAAAATTTGAAAATATACTATTTGGAGGCATGAAGGCATTGTCGTGTGTGTGTGTGTGTGTGTGTGTGTGTGTGTGTGTGTGTGTGTGTGTGTGTTGTCCATTGTAACACAATTTGCATTTATACCATGACAAATCCATCCCAGTCCCAACATGAGTCATAAAAAGCTACTTTGATTGTCTGAAGGGCTTAAAGTAGAGATAATAATTATTCAATTTAAAACACACACACACACACACACAACACACACACACACACACACACACACACACAGTATCTCACAAAAGTGAGTACACCCCTCACATTTTTGTAATTATTTACAAAATAAAATATTTTCTTGTGACAGCACTGAAGAAATGACACTTTGCTACAATGTAAAGTAGTGAGTGTATAGCTTGTGTAACAGTGTCAATTTGCTGTCCCCTCAAAATAACTCAACACACAGACATTAATGTCTAAACCGCTGGCAACAAAATGAAAATGCCCAAAGTGTCAATATTTTGTGTGGCCACCATTATTTTCCAGCACTGCCTTAACCGTCTTGGGCATGGAGTTCACCAGAGCTTCACAGGTTGCCACTGGAGTCCTCTTCTACTCCTCCATGATGACATCACGGAGCTGGTGGATGTTAGAGACCTTGTGCTCCTCCACCTTCCGTGTGAGGATGCCCCACAAAAAATCATGAATAATAAATGCTGGTAAACAAACTTCACCACATGAATTTCAGGATTTAGACATGTATGATCACTGATGATTGATGGGGAGCAGTGTGAAATAAAGAATGTTTTTCGGCGACACCTTCAAAACAAGAAATTTTATATCATTCTTGTAACATTTTTATGATTCTATCATTCAATACACTGGCACCCTGTCCAGGGTGTACCCCGCCTTGTGCCCGATGCTCCCTGGGATTGGCTCCAGGTTCCCCTGTGACCCTGAAGAAGGAGTGAGTGGTAGAAGATGGATGGATGGATATCATTCAATACCAGTGGGGTTTTGCTCTAATAATAACAATTTAAAAAACAAACACATAGATACTGCATGCCAGTTGTATGTAATGGGGTTTGTAATGATATTTGTACATTTAATGTTGACTGAAAAAGCCTAAAATACACACAACATGAATACAATATATACCCATAAAACAGTTTCCTAAAAAAAAAAAAAAAAAAACATCAGACTTCACAGCATGTATTTTATATCACAATAGCAGTATTTTTATTATTGTGTTACCCATCACTGGTGGATTGGTCCAGTATAAATTATTGTTCACATGAACTGCCTACAAAAGCTAATTTTAGAAACTACACTAACTGTGCATTCAAGTCCTCCTGGGAAGTTCATATTTATGAGTTTATGAGTAATTACGAGGTCAGGTGCGTTCAAGTCTCTTTGGTCAGAGCACGATGGCGTTGTACCTTTACTTACTTAACTACAAGAAAAACTACAGCAAGGTTTTTCAACTCTACATCTAGAAAATGAAGAAGAAAGAATGCGCATCAGGTGTGTGTTTAATCAATATACGTATGAAGTCACTGTAAACTACCGCTGCATATTATATTGGACTGTAATTGTACAATGCTTTGAAATGAGCTTATTTTATTGTTAGTAAAAAAAAAAAAACCTGACAAAGACATGTCACTGCTAAATACCCATAAATAGCATGCTTTATATTTTCCTTTTATTATCTCTCTTTCTCTCTCAGTCTTCTTCTGTCATGTTCCTCAGAAATCAGCTTCTGAGGCAAGTAAACATTGAAGTTCAGCAAGTTTACCATCAACTACAGACGATGCATTCAATGATTCCACCCTGTTTTCTTACTGACACGCCCCCAACTTCGAAACTCCCAAGTTTCCCACTCATAATTATGACTTTGTAAGCAACTGAGAAAATGTCTATCCTGGTTATTGCTCTTATGAATTCCCACAATGTTTTGGTGCAGAACACTACGAGTGCGGTCTTCTTGTTGTGTTTTGAGTTCGTGTTTTGGTTTTGTTGTGATTCTAGTCTTATCTCCGCCCCGTCCTGTCATATGTTCATTTCCCAATTGTGCTCACCTGTTCTCCATTTAACTCTTAATTAGTTTGTCAATTTATACCCTGTTGTGTCTTTGTCTAGTTGCCAGCTCTTATTATGCATTTGCCTTGTTAAGGTCTAGGCTTTGTTTCTTAATCCCACGTTTTCTGCTCTTTCTTACTGATTTTTGCTTTTGTATTATGGATTATCCTTGTATAATGCTACCTGCCTGTGCATTGACCTACACCATGAACATTGATAATGATTCTTGGATTTCCTTAAATACACCACACTCTGAGTACACACACACACACACACATGTCTCCTGCCTCTGGCTATCACACATCGTAATTATGAGTAAACATTGTTATTATGAGGAAAACATGTCAGCAAAATGTCCTTATTACAAGAAAATAGCCCCTTATTGATAATACTGTCCACACTGTTCTGACATAAAAATCTCATTGGGATTGAAACCAAGCTTGAAGTAAAACGTAACTATTTCTTTCAACTTTGTCATTTGTCAGAACCAGCTGAGGGAAAAGTACAGAGACTCAATGCTTAAGTAAAATTATATGTACTGTATCATTATCTTAGTTCAGAGTGGAAGCAAAGATGTACTTGAGTAAAAGTCATAATGTATAATTATCAAGTATTCAAGAGTAAAAGTAAATATTTGTACTTCATTAACTGAACACTGACTACAACTTCATCATGCCTGAATAGCTAGTCATAAGGAAAGTATTCTAACTCAGACAAAATCAGACAAGCCTTTGATTTGGATTGCTGGTTAGCTAAGGTTTAATCACTTTTTTGGAATGAATGCGAAGGCAAATCATCAATGAAAACTAAAGTTAACTAGCTAGCTGATTAAACAAGCTAATTTCCTAAATGTAACTCACAAACAAATTTTTTGAGCTTAGTTGCGAAACTTAACTAGCTAGCTAATTTTACAAGCCAATTTAGAAAACAAGCTAATTTTTCTAACTTGAAGTTAACTTAACTTAACTTATTTATATTTTATGGTGAACTTTAAAGGCAGATATAAACATTTTTAATTCATTTATTCATTCAGCAGACACTATTATCCCAAGTGACTTACAATGCTAGCAAAGCGATATATTAAGTGGAGAACAATTCAAGTAGTGCTACCATGCAAGATTTTATGATTGAGTTCTAGAGAAGTAAGGATGTAAGCACCAGAGTAATTATTTTTAAAGTTGCCATTTTACATGTAGATAGTGACAGATTTTGCTGTCCAAGATGACAGAGAAGCAAGGTCCTATGTATCTATATATATATGAAAGGGTTATATATATATATATATATATATATATATATATATATATATATATATATATATATATATATATATATATATATATATATATATATATATTTATTTTTTTATTGGGGTAAAGTGCCCCCTTCCTCATTTCCTGTTCCTTTGCATGCTTGTCACACTTAAGTGTTTGACATCAAACCAATTTAAAAATAGTCAAGGACAACACAATAAACAAAATGCAATTTGTAAATGAAGGTGTTTTTTTAAAGGTGAAAAAATCCAAACCTTCTGGTGAAAAAGTGATGCCCCTAAACCTAATAACTGGTTGGGCCACCCTAGCAGCAACAACTGCAACCAGCGTTGCGATAACGTGCAATGAGTTTACAGCGTCCTGGAGGAATTTTGGCCCACTCATCTTTGCAGAATGTCCTAATTCAGTTACATTAGAGGGTTTTGAGCATGAACGGCCTTTTAAGGTCATACCACAACATCTCAATAGGTTCAGGTCAGGACTTTGGCTAAGCCACCCAAAGTTTCATTTGTTTCTTCAGCCATTCGGTGGTGGACTTGCTGGTGTGTTTAGGATCATTGTCCTGCTGAGAACCCAGTTCGTTTCAGCTGAGTACACGACAGATGGTGGACTCTCCTTCAGGTTCTTGGTAACAGCAGAATTATAGTCTTTATCATGGCAAGTTTCCAGTCCTGAAGCAGCAAAACCCCAGACCTCACACTACACCACCATATTTTACGTGGTTTTTTTTTGGCTTCACGCAGAACTTGACACACACCTCCAAATTCCTTGTCCTCGGTCACAGAATTGTCCCAAAATTTGGGTTATGTGTGTGAGAAATCGAGCTTTAGTTTTTCTCACATGGTTCTCCTTGAACGCCATGCAGGCCATTTTGCCCAGTTCCTGAGGGGATACTTTACCAAGTGCCTCAGTGGTTGGGGTGTACCTCTTGTGCGCGCCTTGGGGAATTTTGGTCCCCTTGAGGTCCCCGTCTGTCTTCCCTTTGTCTCCATGCGTCCCAAGCTCCTCCCTCGGGGCTTATTCTAGACTGCCATTCACCTTGTTTTTTTTTTTTTTTACAGTGTTGGGCGAATACCCTTATCCAGAGGTACTTACATTTAAGTCATTCATTCTTCTGATCAATTGAGGGATAAGGACCCAACAATGGTAGTTGATGAAAGTGCAATTGTTTAATAACAAGCACAATTACTTAAGTATTTCCCTGATCTGAATCAGTTGGTTACCATGTAGGCTATATTCAATGGCGTTAGCTGGACTGTCAATCATCATTTTGTCTTGCATGTGAGGGCTAATTGCATAAAAAAAAATCTGAAAATTGGACAAAAAACTGGATTTATCATAAAACCTCCCTCGGGTGTTATCGCTGTTTGCAGGACTACCAGGCCCAAAAAAAAAATCTAACATTATGGCTAAATCTAACATTTAACACGAGTCTAGGCTAACTTGGTGTCGCTAGCCAAGAGGAGGCACACCTAATGTATCATTGTATGGGTTTAGCTGCTACAGTATCATGCAAAGTACATTAGCTGTCCTTATGATCTGATCATATCATGTTCACATAACTTGGAACTCATATACACATTTACACACCATGGCTCAATATGAGAGGATGTTAGGGTTCAGTTTCAACCCCTTTACTGGTATAATATTAATAATAATAATAATAATAATAATAATAATAATAATAATAATAATTCCAAACCGCTCCAAATGGAGAATTATTCAGGGATAAAGAAAAAATATTTGAGGTTACAATCCCAAACGCCCAGGCCAGGTTACATCCCTTGCTATATTTATCCAATATCAGTGATTTCTAATAATAAGGAGATGTTATTCTTGCAACAATGAAAAGATACATTTCTGGTAAGAAAAAGATACTGATGGGGATTTATTTTTTTCTTTATTGGCAGCAGTGAGCAGTGAGTAGGTGGATTTGTACGCAGAGAAAGTTTGAACCTTCATCATAAGAAACCAAATGTTAATACATGTCCAAAATTGCATCACTATGTATTTAGTTAACCTTGCTTTTAACTTAAATTTTACATAAAGTACTTTGCATTTGTACAGCTGTGTATATCTCAAAACCAAAATGGCAAAGCGTTGCAATTTAACACATTGTAAAACTCTATTTCACCATTAGGTCTGAAAACCTAAACCAAACTGTTTTCGAGACAAATTTTTATAGCACAGTAGTGATATTTGCATGACTATATCACCCGTCCATGATAGTGAGTTCTCTAGCTTGTGTGTGTGAGTGCAGAGTGTAGAGTCAGAGTTGATTTTGGCCCGATCGATGCTCTGATCTCCCTCGGGGTCAATCACTGGTCGGCTTCAACGACCCAAATATCACTCTCAATTTCATTAGTGTGACCACATTCATGGAGATACAGCGTGACTGGTGTGTGTGTGTCTGAGAGACACTCGACTAACTATAAGTGGTGGTGTCTTTTGAATCCTCTTTCTTTTTCGAGGCTGCTTTTTTACTATTTCTCCATGTCATTTCATATTAATAAAAATTAAACTAATTTAATACCTAAACAGACTGCAAACACGACTCTTCCTCCCTGTCTCCCTTTCTCTCTTTCTCACTTATTCTCTCTATCTTATGTTCTCTGCCTCTTTGTCTCACTCTTACTCTGATAGCAACCCAGCAACAGCACATCACTTCTCCCAAAATCCCCTTGCTCTCTCTTTCTCTCCCAAAATCCCTCTCTCCACCCCACCCTACACCCCCACATGCAACAACCCAGTTTCCGCTGCCTCTCTGAAACAAATCTCTCCATGACCCACTTCTGCGCTCGTCCCATTTTTGTGCGTGTGCAGGGATGCGAGCTTCCTATGGCTTCAACCAAAGTAGAAGAAAACTATGGTTAAAAAAAATGAAAATGCTACTTTTATACAGCTAGTTATTTATCATTAATTTAACCGCATGGGATCCCACTGAACTTCACATCAGAAGCCTGTGCATAATTTATAATACGATAAACAATCAAAAATATTTTTTGTCATGTCTGCATATTATATTTACTGCTATTCAAAAATGCAGTTCTCCTTAAAAATGATGAAGGTACACACTTTGGGTTCTGGCGTGTCGTTTTCATCTGAACGTCCTGGTTTCATGTGCGTATGATTGATGAGCTGAGGACTATATGTATATGAATTATATATGCACTGTGTAAAAGGAATGACAGCTGTGTGTTGGAGTACTGCAGGGTTTAATCAGCGTGGATTTGTCGATGAGCCTTTTGAGTAAGTGCTGCATTTAGCATTTAAAGGGAAATTCCACTGTTTTTCAACCTGTAAGTTCTATCCACTGCATCTGTACCATATGTGGGATGTGTTACTACAGGACTGTGAAGACTACGAGCAGATGCTGGGGCATTTTTTTAAACATTTTCATGAATTCTTCAGTCAAAGATACATTTGTTAAATTGATAGCTTTTTTTTTGGCATATTTGGACAACAAACATTTGATCATCTTTGAAACTGCCTATTAATAAAGTTGATATACTTGAACACATCACATGGCTAATTTGCTTTTTTTAATCATTTATTCAACAGAAATATCAATAGATGTGATATTTTTTCTGTGGAAAAAGTAAGTACACCCTTGGCATAAGAAGCTAGTATCGCCCCCTTTAGCAGAAATAACTTCTTGTAGGTGTTTTGCTTAATTGTCCACCAGGCTTGCTGGAATTCTTGACCACTCTTCCATGCAATATTCTATCAGTTGCAAGATGTTTGTGGTATTTATTGCATGTGCTGCCCTTTTCAAATCTCCCCCACATCATTTCAATGGGATTCAAATTGGGGTCTATAATCCTCCATTTCTTCTTTTTGATCCATTCCTTGGTGGATTTGCTAGTGTGCTTAGGATCATTATCCTGTTGAAAGATCCAGTTTCAGTTCAACCTCAATTTTCGGACAGATGGCCTCACATTATCTTCAAGCACTCTTTGATATAATGCAGAACTCACAATTGAATCAATGAATGCAAGTTGTCCAGTCCTTGAGGAAGCCCAATCCATTACATTTCCACCACCGTGCTTCACAGTTGGTATGAGGTGCTTCTCCTGAAAAGCTGTCTTTGGTCTCTGCCAAACATGTCTGCTGTTACTGAGGATTAACAAATCTATCTTTGATTCATCTGTCCAGAGCACATTATTCCAAAAGGCCTGGTCTTTGTTTATATTCTCATTGGCAAACTGTAGTCTTTGTTTGTTTGTTTAGTTTTTATATTTTGTTTATTTAAATTGTGAAAATTACTACAAAATGTAAATTTTATGTGTATCACCTTTATTATACAATTCAATTCAGTTTTATTTGTATAGCTCGTTTAACAATGGAAATTTCACATCGCATTTTCCTTGTTATTTGTTCCAGTATATCACCTTTATTAACAGGCACTGTTTCAAAGAGGATCAAATGTTTGCTTGTCCAAATATTTCAAAAAAGCCAACCATTTCCATGGGGTGTACTTATTTTTTCACATGACTATATATGTATATATAAGCCGTAAATATGTATAATTCACCCTTTCAGAGATAGAACCACATTTTCAGAGGTTACATAAAGCCTCTCTCTCATGGACACCACAAAAATGCAACACCTCAAAAACTTTATCTCATTAATGTCTGCATCATCCTGAAGCCTTTATCTACCTTTATTTTATAAGCATTTATTTTTGAGTATAACATTTGAGGTTTTACATTTGCATTAAATGTGTGTTGGGCTTTCTGAGATGCTTTTCTGCTCACCATGGTTGTAAAGAGTGCTTATTTGAGGTTCGATAGCCTTCCTGTGAGTTCTAACCAGACTGACCCGCCTCTCCTCTGACTCCCCTGACTCCTCTAATGGCAGTGGTCACTTGATGGTTAAGTTACTGATCAAAAGGTTTGGGGTTCAATCTCCAGCACTGCCAACTTACCACTGATGAGCAAGGCCCTTAACCCTCTCTGCTCCTGGTGTACCATTTCATGGCTGACCCTGCGCTCTGCCACCTAACATGCTGGGACATGGAAAGAAAAGAGTATTTCACTGTGCTGTTTTGTATATGTGACCAGTTAAGGCATTTCCTGCTGTAGAACCACCGCTCACCGGGTATATTTATTGTTTTGAAGTGTTTATCCGAGGCTGCCGTATGTATATAATTATCCTTCTTAGACTTCCATCATGAATGAATTTTGAGAAATCAGGTAATTCTGAACTTTTCTCATTGAAGAGAAACACCTTGAAATATTTGCTTTTATCACACACATAAACTACAGAAACTACCAAGATTATATATATATATATATTTTTTTTTTTTAATCTCTACAGTATCCATTTAAAGCTTACAGGAAATGGTCGACTCATTTCGTGATGAATAAATGCGATACTAGTCACACTCCTAATAATAACACCACGTCAGTGTGATTGTCACACGCATCGGAGAAAAGCCGAATCAATTTTGCGGCCTAGTTAAGCAGAGAGAGGGCGAGATGGTAATTTTTAATAATCAGCCGTGTTAATGCAGCCGACCGTATGCAGTTACACACACACACACACACAATGTTTATGACTTTGTTACTTCCATGCCTTGTCTTTAAGAAATAATTGTTAGAACTGTGGAAAACCACTGGGAGGGATGCAAGTGGTGCAGATGCAGGTGTGATTTAAAGCCATTTTGTTTAACTTCTTAAACTCACTGGAGCTGTTAGTGGCTCTAGATTCACTCTGTTTCGGACCTACACTGACAGAAATAAAGATACAAAAGTGTACTTTTCCTTGGCACTGATCAAGGATGCAGTTTTTTTGTTTGTTTTTGGGTTTTTTTTGTGTTTAGTATGCATCTTTCACCTGGAAATGTGAATGTAGTGTATCGTTTAAAAAAAATGTGAGCGACATAAAGGTAAAGCTGCAGTATAAAAGCTAATTAAAGGTATTCCACATGCACCTTTCAAGGTAAATGGTTTATAGTAAAGATCAAAACATGTACAGTGGTGTGAAAAAGTGTTTGCCCCCTTCCTCATTTCCTGTTCCTTTGCATGCTTGTCACACTTAAGTGTTTCGGAACATCAAACCAATTTAAACAATAGTCAAGGACAACACAAGTAAACACAAAATGCAATTTGTAAATGAAGGTGTTTATTATTAAAGGTGAAAAAACCAAACCATCATGGCCCTGTGAAAAAAGTGATTGCCCCTAAACCTAATAACTGGTTGGGCCACCCTTGCAGCAACAACTGCAACCAAGCGTTTATAACGTGCAATGAGGCTTTACAGCGTCCTGGAGGAATTTTGCCCACTCATCTTTGCAGAATTGTCCTAATTCAGTTACATTAGAGGGTTTTGACAGAACGGCTTTTTAAGGCATACCACAACATCTCAATAGGTTCAGGTCAGGACTTTGGCTAGGCCACCAAAGTCTTCATTTTGTTTTTTCAGCCATTCGGTGGTGGACTTGCTGGTGTGTTTAGGATCATTGTCCTGCTGCAGAACCCAAGTTGTTTCAGCTGAGTACACGAACAGATGGTCGGACATTCTCCTTCAGGATCTCTTGGTAGACAGCAGAATTCATAGTCTTTATCATGGCAAGTTTCCAGGTCCTGAAGCAGCAAAGCCCCAGACCATCACACTACCACCACCATATTTTACTGTTGGTATAATGTCTTTTATGAAATGCAGTGTTCCTTCTACGCCAGATATACTTGGACACACACCTTCCAAAGAGTTCCACTTTTGTCTCATCGGTCCACAGAATGTTGTCCCAAAAGTCTTGGGGATCATCGAGATGTGTTGTGGAGAAATGAGACGAGCTTTGATGTTCTTTTTGCTCAGCAGTGGTTTTTCTTGGAACTCTGCCATGCAGGCCATTTTGCCCAGTCTTTTCCTGATGGTGGAGGCATGACGCTGACCTTAACTGAGGCAAGTGAGGCCTGCAGTTCTTTGATGTTGTTGTGGGGTCTTTGTGACCTCTGGATGAGTCGTCATGCGCTCTGGGGTAATTTTGGGCGGCCGGCCACCCTGGGAAGGTTCACCACTGTTCTATGTCTTCGCCATTTGTGGATAATGGCTCTCACTGTGGTTCGCTGGATTCCCAAAGCTTTGGAAATGGTTTATACCCTTTCCAGACTGATAGATCTCAATACTTTCTTTCTCAATTGTTCCTGAATTTCTTTGGGTCGGCATGATGTGTAGCTTTAGGTTCTGGTGGACCTTACTGTGTCAAGCAGCTCCTATTTAGTGTGCCTTGTTGTGAACAGGTGTGGCAATAATCAGGCCTGGGTGTGGCGAGAAATTGAACTCAGTGTGGACAACCACAGTTATAGTATGTTTTAACAAGGGGGCAATCACTTTTTCACACAGGGCCATGATGGTTTGGATTTTTTTTCACCTTTAATAATAAACACCTTCATTTACAAATTGCATTTTGTGTTTACTTGTGTTGTCTTGACTATTGTTTAAATTGGTTTGATGTTCAAACACTTAAGTGTGACAAGCATGCAAAGAACAGGAATGAGGAAGGGGCAAAACTTACACCATTCCTGCAACACTGAGTCTCCCCAGCAACAAGGAAAAGTACAGGTTGGAACCTTCATTTATTCATAATAATCTGAGTATAGATTACTACCTATAGTACATATGTACTGTATATAATTATGGGATTTGTCTATAAGTCATATACAGATATATATATATATATATATATTTTTTTTTATCAATGGTGATTAAAGACATCAACTTCACTCAATCGATGTTTTTTGTGATATTTTATTATTTACATTTGCTTATTAAACTAAAATGTCTGTACAGTATATATTGCACTGTATTGTCTGATATTTCTTTAAACTGGAGTCCCTCGGGGTTAGGGGTTCGAATCCCTCCTCCTCCCTGTGTGTGTGTGTGTGTGTGTGTGGAGTCTACATGCTCTCCCCGTGTGTGCTTCAAGGTTTCCTGGGGACTCCAGTTTCCTCCTCCAGTCCAAAGATATGCGCTTTAGGTTAATTGGCATTTCAAAATGATCTGTAGTATGGGAATGTGGGTGCGATTGTGCCCTGTGATTGGTTGGCAACCCGTCCAGGGTATTTCCCACCTTGTGCCCCAAGTTCCCTGGGATAGTCTCCAGGCTCCCCCACTTGTGTGTCATGCAACTACTTAAATGTTATATAATAATGTATGTGCACATAATACATATCACCTTTAAAAAGGTTCATTAGAGTGATAGCATAAAGGGAACCAAATCTTTTTTAGTTGTCTTTAAAAAAAATCTTAACTCTTGTGTGTGTGTGTGTGTGTGTGTGTGTGTGCGTGTGTGTGTTTGTGTGTGTGTGTGTGTGTGTGTCTGCTATATGGAAAAAGCACATGGGAAAACCCGACCTTGATTGACTGTTGTCAGGATCGGCGTAACGGCAAATCATTTTCATCAATTATCTCCCTCTTTTGCTCTCCATTTTGACTCCTCCTCTTCTTCTCCCTCCTCTCTTTCATTCTTTCTATCTAACCTTCTCTTGTTCACTCCCCCCCCCAACACACACACACACACACACATACAGCCAGACATTCTTAAACTCTTTCACTTCAAATAAATCCATGCATTCCCAGTTTGTCCGTTTGTCGTTTTATTTAATTTACAGAAGATTACACATACACACACACACACACTTGCATGAGCACATGGTGCATGGTGAAATGCCTGAACTTCACTCCTTGCAACTCTGCTTTCTTTATTTAGATTTTTTAAACCAATTATGTAAGGAGTGTTTTAATGAACGTTCATGGAAGGAGTCTCCAATGTTAGAAATAAAAATGTTCCTTTCTCAATTTTGTCTCTTACTGAGGGAGCGGCTTTTTATTACGTCAGTGATAACAGGAACTTGTTTCATGGCCCTTCCGCAACTCTAAATATCAACAGATCAAAAAGTATGATGTGTAATTCTTTAATCATTTGGAAAAAAAAAATATGTTGGCAAACAACTGTGGTACACGATGAATAAAACACTTTTATTCATTGGATGCTGGTATTGGAAAATGATCAACTTTGGGTGGGTAACTACTCTCCGCTTTGCCCCTCCAGAACCGTCCAATCCTCTTATGTCCTCATGTTCCGGGTGTCTTCACTAAAGGATCTTCTTTTCAGCCCAAGTCTCTGTCTCTCTCATCTTTCTCTCTATCTCTCTATTTTAAGCTAATGAAGCTTGTTGGAAGTTAAGCACGCTGTCTTGCGCCTTATTACACTGCTGTAATGCGGAGATGTAAAGGTCTGTGCTGTTCAGTCCCTCTGCTGCATTAACACAGTCCAAGCGCACTACATCACTGTGTGTGTGTGTGTGTGTGTGTGTGTGTGTGTGTGTGTGTGTGTGTGTGTGTGTGTAGAGCAGTGTCCTTTCTCCATGCTAAGCTTTCTGACCCACTCTACGGTTTTACGTAACCCTGCAGATACACATTAAAGGAAGTGCGTAGTTCTGATTAAACCTGCTTCTCTTCTGCTATTTGTCTGATTAACTCATTCTTAACCTAACTGCAAGCATCACTTTCTCTTTAATAAGGTTTCCATGTGAAGCACAGATAGATAGATAGATAGATAGATAGATAGATAGATAGATAGATAGATAGATAGATAGATAGATAGATAGATAGATAGATAGATAGATAGATAGATAGATAGATAGATAGATAGATAGATAGATAGACTTTATAAGAACAAATGATAATCTCAGTATCTAACATTATTAGATGGGGTGGGTAATAGTAAAGTCTGGTAAGTGAATCTTTAGGTTTCTTCTTTTTATTTATTTATTTGTTTGTTTGTTTGTTTAATATTGTCTCCACTCATATTTATAGTTTTATTGCATTTAGTTTTATTTGAATGAATTATATTTTCTGCCTCTCTCTCTCTCTCTCTCTCTCTCTCTCTCTCTCTCTCTATATATATATATATATATATATATATTACTTTATTCACTACAATTTTTGTCTCTTGCTCTCTCTCATACTTTCTTTGTCTTTTTCTTTTTATTTATTTATCTATTTATTTACATTTTTTTATAAATATATTAATTATTTTCCTATTTCCTTCTTCCTTTCTTTCTTCTCTGCACTTTTTCTCTTCCTCTTACTTTAATTTTTTTTTTTTATTTGCACACAAATATGTTTATTTTTTCTTATGGACTTCTTTCTTTATTCTCTGCACCTTTTCTTTCTTCCTTTTTCTCTCTTTCACTCTCTCTACCTCTTACTTTCTTTTTCTTTTTTATTGTATTTATTTATTTAGACATATTTTTTATTTGTACATAAATACATTAATTTTTTCTTTCTTTCTTTCTTTCTTTCTTTCTTTCTTTCTTTCTTTCTTTCTTTCTTTCTTTATGCTCTGTACCTTTTCTCTTTTTCTCTTTCTATTCATTCATCCATTTATTAAATTCATCTTCCATTGCACTGTGTGGTTGTTAAGGCGATGAGCATCTGTCCGTCTCTCTCGGGCTGCGGAAGAGCCTATCCTAAACAGGTTTTAGTTAAAGCCTCTTTCCATCACCAAGGATGATGATGAGGGGAGGAAGAGCCCTGGCACAGATTTACCGTAATCCCCAGGCAAGTGTCCCAACCTGGATCTGTAAAGAGGAGGAGAGAGTAGAGGGGGAAATCATTCCAGGTGGCCATGAGGACAAGAAGAGACAGTGGGGGAAGGGTTTGTGTGTGTGTGTGTGTGAGAGAGAGAGAGAGAGAGAGGGAGAGAGAGAGATGGAGTATTCAAGAGGGGACCAGAAGAATTTAAGAGTAAAAAAATCTAATTTCTTTGTGTAGAATATACAGCTGTTGTCGAGACAGATATGTGTGTATTGTGTCTAAAACAGATATGTGTGTATTGTGTGTAAAATCCTTGAGACACCAAAAGGTCATTTCATGATGACAGAGAGAAGGAAGTAAAAAAGACAGGAGGACATACATACCCAGAGAGAAGAAGAAGCAGCAACAATGTGGGATTATGGGTAATGATAATCTGTCCAGTGTATGTAGGGTAAGCGTGGCTTACCCAGATCTCTTTGGGATGAGAGCTTTCAAACCGGAGGTACAAATGGGGAAAATAGTGGGCTATAAAGCCGAGGTTCCAGCTCTTCAACCTAACAAGCACCATGCTAACGAGCTAACAAGCTAATGCGATAATCTGGGTGCAGGATCGGGGTGAGAGCTCTACAGGATCGGACTCTTACTCCACGGCCTCATGGTCCACTTACAAAACTGTGTCATTATCACAAAGTCATGGTCCACATTTTATATGTGTGTGTGTGTGTGTGTGTGTGTATATATATATATATATATATATATATATATATATATATATATATATATATATATATATATATATATATATATATATATATATATAACATATAAAATATATATACACATATTCCATAAAGATATTTATATATATATATATACACACACACACACACACACACATATTCCATAAAGATAGATCTAAATAGATAGATCAGGTGACTGTCAAGTATGCAGTAACAGAAAATATTAATTTGACCATGGGGAGATGCTCTATAAACACATTTATTGATGGTTTGAAGGCTTTGGATCAGTGGGTGTGAGAAAGAGACAAAATGAGTGAGACAGAAAGCAGGAGTGTTGTATAGGAATGATGCATGATTTATCATTTTAATTAAAGTCCTCAGTCAAGTGAGACCACCACTGTGACAATTACGCTAAAACACCAAACAGTCCATTGCCTTGTTTTGTCATTCTAGTCAGAAATGTGTGTATGACTTTAAAAGCTATTGTAATAAAAAGAAATAACAAAAAGAAGAAAGAACAATATAAAATTTTATTTACTTTAAAGCAGCATACAGTATAATCAGCACATTTTTAGACATCATTACTGGAGTTTGCCGTAGTCATGACATTTTCTGCTTTTGAATATAGGTCTGGATTTTACTGCAGGCATTTTAATATAGGTCAAAGACGATATGTGTCTTTTTTTGGTGTCTGAAGGCTATTCATTTTTACAGGAAATAATTAATGTGCATAAATAATGTATGGTATAAGTCCACTCTTACTTTTCTGCAGTTTCATAAAAGATTTACAGAAGGAAGTGACCCATTATGGGAGAAATAATGTTCTAGAGTTCAGCGTAATGGGCTGCATTACAACATCAAAAGCATATATATATATATATAAAAAAAAGTTCCATTTACTTATTTCTGCTACATGTTTGGTTAATTTTAAACACGTTTTTGCGTCTGAACCCTTATAATACTGTGAACAATGTGTAGTGGTGGTCCATCGTCAACAGGGCTGTTAGGGCCACTGATTTCATGGCAAATGTACGAGGATCAAGCAAGTACATGAATGAAATTAAATATAATCAATTTCTGCAAGTATGAGCTATAGCAAACAAAGGGAAACTGTAAATACAGGCATTGTATCTATGATTTCTGTTTCATCAGAAGTGTATAATGGCTGCACCAGGTAATTATTGTCATTTTTTGTTTTAAACTGTTTTGCAGATACTGCAAGTCAGAAATGCATGCGCACCACTGTGAACATGTTTCCCACACAACGACTGAGGAAAAGAAGCAGAATTAGTCTTTTCCAATGCCCAAAATTTGGGCCTAGTTTCCGGTCTTTCTGTGTGGTTTTGGACATGTAGTCAAGCTTGAATCCCCAGTTGCCAGGAAATCTATAATCCACGTCCACGCCGCGTCTTTATAAACCTAGCTTGCATCTCGACACGACACACACTCTGAATAATGTACGTTTTAAATTCACAGCTGAGTGCGTCACACTTTAGAAACCTAAATCGATTCCTAAAATGCTTACAGAGTTCTCAGGCAATAATTGATCGCAGAAATCTCAACATATAGGCCCAAAAGCTCATTTAGCCTCTTCAAGACTCGATGAATATTCGAATAGTGTAATTAGCATTAATTCACACACTTGTGCATTATAGCCTATGTAGTAAGTGCTGCACCAAATTCTGTAGTCAGTTTGCCTTTACTGGAATTGTGCAGACTGTGTATTGTGCATAGTGCCTAGCGTACTCTATAGCATGCACAGCTCTTCGACTGCATCCTGATGCAAATTAGAAAACGAATGCAAATATTTACATGTAGATAAATAATAATGATTAATTGCCTCTGCATGCAAATTGTCAATGTCTGCAGCCTATTCAGGCTGTCCTTTTTTTTTTTTTTGGAGGGGGTGGTGGTGGTCTGCTGCAAGTTAATTTGCATTCTGAACGGCTTTCTTAATGTGGCTATTTATTTTAATTTAATTTCATAGCCGCGCATACTGCACGGGAGGCTTTTTGTGTCAAAGTCGCATTAACCTCTGCCTGCTTAATATGCAGCTCCAGCGTCTCTCTCGACGCCATGAATATTCATCTTCATCGTTGTACTCTTCCCATAATGCCACGCGTGACGACTTTGAAGTAGAACTATGAATATGTCCATGATGAGACCCAGAGTGCACTAGATAGGGCGCGTGCTCAAGGAGTTTACAGCTGATGTAGGGCTCTCGCGCAGGCAATATGACGTCATTCGAGACGCAGCCGTAGAGTCGCTTACACAACCCGGAAAACATGTTTGTTTATCTCGGGAGGAGTGCAAACAAGTGTCTTTCTAGGATTTTTATTCTGAGGATCTCTTTGGCGAACTTAAGCATGGGAAGCAAGTCGGTTTTACCCACAAAAGACCAAGCTCTTAAAGGCAGAGAGGGGAAAATGGTCGTGGCAGGTAAATGATTCTGATGCCACAATAAAAACAGCTTATTACATGATGTAGCTTTAAACAACAACAATAATAATAAAAATAATAATAAACCCCAGCTCATGACATTGTATATCAAGTTAAAAACACACTTTCTGATTTTTAAACCAGCAATTCTTCAAAGATTTAAAACTACATATGCTGCAGTGTACTCATGTCATTCTCTTCTAACTATTACATGTTAATATGTTGAAAAGGTTCATTTATTAAAACTTTCATGCTTAAATTAATTATATGCACATCCAGATTTATTCTTTTGTTTTCTCCTTTTTTTTAACTCTTACAATTGCATTGTGTATAATGTATTTTGTTAAAAGAAGTAGTTAAACCCCCCCTTCCCCTTCTTCTTCTTCTTTCTTCTTCTTCTTCTTCTTCTTCTCTTTTTTTTTTTTTTTTAAAGTAAAAACCTCTTCACAGGATGCTTTCACATTACATTAACTGTAAATGCATTACATACATTATGCTTTATTGTGTAAAAAGATTAATGCATAATACTGGGGTGGAATCATCCATCCATCCATCCATCCATCTTCTATCGCTTACTCCTCTTCAGGGTCACGGGTATCCTGGAGCCTATCACAGGGAGCACCGGGCACAGGGTGCCAGTCCATCGCAGGGCACAATCACATACACACGCATTCATACACTACAGACACTTTAGACACGCCAATCAACCTACCATGCATGTGTTTGGACTGGGGGAGGAAACCGGAGTACCCAGAGGAAACCCCGCAGCACGGGGACAACATGCAAACTCTGCACACACATGGCTTTGGAGGGTTTGTGAAGTCTTTAAAAAAATATATATATATATATATATATATATATATATATATATATATATATATATTATATTATATTTGTATAGATGAAGTTTAACTATTGTGTAAGTTCCTTTATTCATTGTCCAGTAAGAATTTTAGGATAAAGTTATCCTATCAAGGGATCATTGAGCACAAGGCGAGAACACACCCGGGATAACACACCCATTTCAGTTGTAAAATTAATTGATTAGTCAGTTGAATTAAATGGGTTAAATCCAAACCTTAATGATTAATAACATATAAAAGTATGAACAGTGTCAACTTGAATATAACTGCAGCTTTAGTAACACAAGAACACGGCTGTTAACGTGGTACAAAATGTTTCTCAAATTTGGGTTTCTGTGGTTGACATTATTGAGCAAGTTAGTTCAGTGAGTTTCTGCTCTAGTAGGAGATGTTAGGATTCAGCTTCTCTGCATTTCACTTGTCTTGTGAATTTGTTCTTTGTCCTTCCCTTTGCACTTGGGTGTGTCCCTGCCACGAGGTTTGAACATGAATATGGTGCCAGGGATTGACCCAAGAGCAAAGGTCCTTAACTTTGCTGATTTGCGAGATAGTATGCTGTATATATACACCTTCTATTTTCACACGAAGAGGCAATTTGACAGACATGTCAGACAATCAACTTTAATCCCAAGCTAATGCTGCAATATTCTGAGGAGCTTGCCGTGTATCAAAATTACAGCAGATTTGGGCCATGTGACATCATCACGATGTGCGTTCAGCCAAAGCCCTCTTCCATTCACATGCGTCGAACATGAGTACAGCTAAAATTGTATAATTTACCAACAAACATCACCGCGAAAAACTATTTTGTGCAATTGCAAAGTCGTCAATTCACATACTTTTTTTGAAACCAAAAAGTAAAAAAAACTCCACAAATTTCATTGTAAATTTTGAAAAAAGCAGCAGCAACGTCGAGCATTTTTGGCCGCAACAATCACACATGCACACACACATATTTATTCCAGCAGCTCATTGGCAAACATGTATAATTACCTTGTTTACTCAAGTCTGCTTCACATAACAGTCTTTTATAACCTTTAAACACTTTTAAATTGTGTGTACTTTTCAATCCAGTAACTAACTATCTCCACAAATCTTATTGTGTCACAATGTTCCGAAGTTTGTTTTCCCACTGCTAAGAAGTAAGGAGAGCCAATCAGATTGCACCCTTCATCATTCAGCTTGTGGCCAGAAAAGTGTACAATCATGAATCACCATGATGGTGCAGTCGCTTTTAGTGTTGTCACTGTGACGCTTGTAGTTATTTCTTAAGCTGATAGAAAATAAATTGACTGTGTAAAGGCAAGTGGACGAGAGGGTATTAAAAAAGCGCTCGAAAATCAGAGCTTGAGTTTTTGCTACAAAAAATTGCTACAAAAAAGTTCCAGTCGGCTGTGGCACAGGTACCCAGAATGCACCTGATCACATGCTGGTTTCCCCAGAGATCACGAGACTCATTTTCAAAGACGGACTGGCACACGTCGCATACACTGCAGTCTGAAAACACTAAGTGGACTGTGTATATTTTACTTTAGAAAAAAGGAAAGAATAATTTTTTTTATAGGGTTGATATTTATTCCTAATGGTTTTAACTACTTTATGTTATGACGCTATACAGCCTATTTGGATAACTATTTATGTGGCACCTTTTTAAAACCTAACACCTGCTAATGACTAAGTTAGGAAGCTTCTCCATGTGTTGTTCATGATCATCGCTAGTGTTTTATTTAAAAGTTTTTTGTTTTTTTTTGCATCCTTCCACATTGTTTTAGAGCTGAGCAATGCATTGTGGGAATTTTTAGTACCATGGCACTATTAGAGGACCATCTGTGCATTTTGCGCATGAAGGCTCCACCCACGTCGTAAATTCCTGCTCCGTCTGTCGAAGCAGCTCATTGTCACAGCATGGCGGAAGTTTCCGGGCCTCCACCTCCCATGGGTGTGTGTGGGGGGGTGGGGTGGGGTAGGGGGGGTGTATGTGGCAGGAGCTCTGGGGTCTAATGCAGGCAGTACCTGCTGTTCTTTTTATGGCTGGTTATTACAGTGAGATTCTGGAGAACCCATATGCTTAGTGGGTTTAAAGCTCCAGAACAGTAGTGCAGATTTGTTCGCAGTGGTCAAGGTCTTTAAACAAAGTGCCACATAATATCGTCACACCTGAGGTTGTGCATGCTGACCTGATCCCAAGATTTTATATTTTGCACCTGTTCATTTGGCTTGTCATAGCCAGACCCTCGACATGGTGTTTCCCAATGTACAATAATGAGATGGATGAATATCAGTTTTTATTTGTCTTCATTTTCTTTCCTTAGTATTATGTGCACAAAAACTGCAGTGAAATGAAATCTCAATGTAGCATAATGGAAGGACAAATGCCTCCTGCTTGTTCTTGGCCTCCAGGATAACCCTGGCTATCAGTTTGATCATTCACAGTTGTCCGGCTGGTGTGTGTTTGTGTGTTTTAACTTCACTCATCAAACAATACTAATTTTATGTGGCGTAGTGGTTAACATGTTTGCCTCGCACCTCCAGCTGTGGGTAGTTGGTGGGTGGCTTGGGGGTTTTGTCTTTTCTTCATGTGCTTCAGGGGCTTTCTCTGAGTTCTCCGGTTTCCTCCGTTCAGAGGCTTATTGGCACTTCCAAATTGTCTGTAATGTGTGAACGTGTATGCGATTGTGCCCTGCAATGGGTCATAGGTCAGTGTTCTGACCATGTCATTCTTACAGACCCTTCTATGTGGTGCTGCTGAGATGCACACCCATATTCAGAGCTTTGTTGTTTTGAGAATGCTTGGTTGATCCCTAGCAGGATATAGTCTGAAG
The DNA here is from genome assembly GCA_012411365.1 of Ameiurus melas. Taxonomy (NCBI): domain Eukaryota; kingdom Metazoa; phylum Chordata; class Actinopteri; order Siluriformes; family Ictaluridae; genus Ameiurus; species Ameiurus melas. The sequence goes on from CM022761.1 coordinate 25,700,182, forward strand.
AAAAAACTAAAGGTTTGAGCCATGTTAAAGCTGTGTATTTCTCTGGCAACCTATCAGAGGAATGCTGGTGGCTGAAAAGAACGTCTCCCCATTACCATATATGCAGAAATGTAATAGAGATTGAACAGGGTGGGGCTTCAGTAAGCCTTCAATAAGCCAAAAGTCAAAATCCCATCCAGGATTTCCAGGATCCATCCAGCTTCAAAAACCTTTCAAATGAAAGACCCTAGCAGTGCAGATTAATTCTACACACTGTATGTATGTATGTATGTATGTATATATATATATATATATATATATATATATATAATATATATATATATGTCCCATCTCTACATTCCAGTGACTCCATTGCCGTCTACACATAAGAAAATGGATGCACGGCTGACCTGCAAAAGCTCTCTGTACTGCAGGAGCAGTTTGATGCAGAGCATGCTCTGCTGGACATCGATTGTCTCATGGAGCGGCTAGGCAGAATTGCTCATGATGGCTAAGAGCTTGGTCTGCAATCTTCTCTCCATTACTGTCTTCAGAGTCTCAAGGCTGAGCTTTAAAAGTGCACCAGCCTTTCTGACGATCTTATTGAGTCTGTCCGTGTCGTTTGCCTTGATGCTGCTCTAACAAACAATGGTGTAGACCATAACCGCTGACTAACTGTAGAAATGCTGTGATGCCAATTATCAGAAAATGAAGCGCTTTTGTAAGGGATGTCCCTGCTGATCCTTCCAGGTATAAATAATTAATGCATGTACCACCTTCTTGAATACACCCATGGCAGGCTGCTAAAGGTTTGCATAACCTCTTGTGTTACAGTTATAATGGGGTGATTTGTCCTGAAAAATAAAGAAAAGCAATGAAATATTCTAGCTCGCAGGTACTCAAAATTTTACAGTGAAATGTAACCGGAAGACAAAAAAAATGTAACATTTTTAATTTCTTAAATTTCCATAAATTGTAGAACTCTTTTATTTACATCGTCATTAGATTCCAGTTATTGTTATTTATTGTTATAATAACTTGGTGAGTTATAATAATGGTGAAGTGTGGTGACTCAGAAAAAAGGTAAGTTGTGGTTTCTACTGCTGTAACAAAATTAGAAAATTGCTGACCTCCTGGCTATACTTCACAGGCCCCACTTTGACAACCATGCGTCTAGCTTGTAGTGAGTTCAAAGCTTCCATGACCGACAAAGATGACAATCCCATGGAATATTGTAACTTACACTGATCAGCCATCACAATAAAACCGCCCTCCTAATATTGTATCGGTCCCCCTTGTGCCGTTAAAACAGCTGAGTCGTTGAAGTATGGGCTCCACGTGACCTCTGAAGTTGTGCTGTGGAATCTGGCACCAAGACGTTAGCAGCAGGATCTTTAAGTACTGTAAGTTGCGAGGTAGGGCCTCCATGGATCAGACTTGTTTGTCCAGCACATCCGAGAGATGCTCGATCGGATTAAGATCTGGGCAATTTGGAGGCTGAGTCAACACCTTGAACTCTTGTCATGTTCCTGAACAATTTTGTGCAGTGTCTCAGGGTGCATTATCCTGCTGAATGAGGGGTGTACTTGGTCTGCAGCATGTTTAGGTAGGTTGTACATGTCAAAGTAACATCCACATGAATGTCTGGACACAAGGTTTCCCTGTAGAGCATTGTCCAGAGCATCACACTTCCTCCGCTGGCTTGCCTTCTTCCCATAATGCATCCTGGTGCTATCTCTTCCCCTGCACGCACACACTATCCACATGTAAAAGAAATCATGGTTCGTCAGACTAGGCCACCATTTTCCATTGCGCCATGGTTCAGTTATGATGCTCACGTGCCCATTGTAGGTGCTTTTGGAGGTGGACAGGGGTCAGCTTGGGCACACTGACCGGTCTGCTGCTGCGCAGCCCTATATACCATCATCCCTCAGGTTCTACAAGAGAAATTCCTCATTGTGCAAGTACCTGGCTTCATCAGTATGTGGATCACAAAGTTCCTTTCCGACAGAAAATAATCTGTAAGAATCGGTTAGAACCCGCACTGGAGCACTGACGTTGTCCTCTCACCCCTTTTATATTCACTCTACTCAAATGACTGTGTTTTCAGTGTTGCGTCTGTGAAGTTGCTCAAATTTGCAGATGACATTATTGTGATTGGTCTCATCACCAAGTCAAAGTACCACCAGGAGATTCAACAACTAGCCTCCTGGTGTAGCCAGAACAACCTTGAACTCAACGCTCCTAAAACCACTAAGACGCACAAGACACGGGATCTCAGAAGGGAGACGCATACCTCATCCATCAACAAGAAAGCTCTGTAAAGGATTTATTTCTTACGGCACTTGGCAAAGTTCCATCTACCCCAGGCAATACTGGTGCAGTTCTATGCTACAATTATAGAAAGCATCCTTACCTCTGCCATCATTATCTGCTTTGCTGCAGCCGCCTTCAGAGAAAAGAGGAAGCTGCAACACTCTACTGCAGTCTGTCACTTGAAGACCTGTACATCGCCAGGACAAAGAGGCGAGCAGGAAAAATCATCAGTAATGTGTCCCACGCTGCTAATTACCTATTTCAAAAACTACCATCAGGAAAACGATTACGCACCCTGATAACAAAAACTACTCGCCATCGAAACGCCTTCTTTCCACTTGCAATTTCTGGTATTAACCAGGTTGTCAAGGCAGCACTCAATAATCACTACAATGCTGACCTGCCAGTATCAAGCAATCTTGCACTAAATGTCAGTGTCTTTGCTGTTTTAAATGAAGAAATAGAGGCACAGATTTGAGTGTGAGTGTGGGAAAATCCATCAGTCGCCATAAAAGACCGCGTTTTGGCCAAAATTTGGTTTGTCTGCATGTTGCATACCTTGACACCTTAACTCTACGAAACCAAACACATATTTCCCCAAAAAAGACCATCTATAAGGAGGCAGTTTCAGAAATCCAGCAGTAAAAGCAGTCAGTCTGCCTAAAGTTGTCTCAAATGTTGCTAGCTAAGTGTGATATCCTCACACAGTGAATGTCAAAGTTTCATCAAGTTGTTCGATAGCTGTGTGCCATAATGAAACCGATACAAGCTTAATCAATTAATCAGATAAAGACTGTCCAAATGGTTAATAGAACTATATATAGAACAACGTGTACCATGTGAAGGATTTCTCAGGCTGCCACATATAAATTCTAGCAAAAGACTCCAGATGTTTTCCTATTCTCAGCATGCACTTACATTTATAATTTAACCTAGACTGTATCACTGTTGCTAGTCCTATAAGATTTTAGCTTGCACCTGTATATAAGAAAGGCTCTGCGTCTGATGGTGGAGTTATTAAAAATCGTCTCTGTGTCATACTATAGTCAAGCAACACAATATGAGACCACATCCTTTCTGTGTTCTTCGTTCGTGAAGCTGTGTGTGTTATGCGGATGGCTGAGTGTACGACTCCGGCCCATCAGAATTCTGCTGCAGTTCCTCCAGACCTGCATGCCTCCATCTTGCCAGCAGTAGCTGAGGATGTTTGTGTTGGCGGGGTGGGGTGATTGGAGAGGGAGGGGGCTCTCTCCATGGCAACCGGAAAGGGTTGCCTGGATACGGGTGTGAACAGAACATGTGGTGTGTGGACTGAGAAGGCTTGCTTCATGGTGAAGTAGATGTGAGTAACTGCAGTGTCCTGGGCTGCTGTATGTGAGCATGTAGATCACTGCTTGTCCGTCCTGTGTGGGGGCACAAAATTTAGGAAAAATGGCATCAGTTAATCAGAAGAAGATTAGTTCAGACTTACAGAAGTGTCTTGTTGTAGTGGCAGGCTGGCTGCTGTTTGTTCCTTGTTTTCATCATAACCTCGACGGTTGACTAAAAAAATTAAAGCCAATCATCATAGACGTGTCGAGTGCCCACGTTTCATAAGCCTATCAAATCCTGGAGGATAAAATCAAGTGTTTGAATTTGCATTTGAACCAACATTTAGCATGTGAAGGTACGATGAATGTCACGGCTGACGTAGCCATATAGACACATTCTGTAATTATCTAGACCAGCACTTCATTGAAGGTGGCCAGTTTTGCACAGAACATCCTTTTATGAAGTGCACTATGTAGGCATGCAAATTGTTTAGACCAAACCTGTGGTGCAAATCATGGGAAGAAGATTTTCACTTAATGAAAGTTATTGAAAAGAGTTATATGTGCTATTTTTGTATTGAATGCTGAATCTGTAATGGTGAATTTAATTGGGATTGGCTTGTGCGTGGTGTTGGCTGTTGGTTGCAGATTTTAAGGATGCCAACCAATCAGCGCGCTGCCATATGCTCAGCTTATAGTCGTAGTCAGCAGTGTGTTATGTACATTGACAGTATAACATTCAAGCGGTTAAAAGCGGTGGGCGATAGGCAAAAAACCAGTCCAAGTATATGTGGACTCGCTAGTTGTTGGTTGAGTCTGGTTAATATTCTGAGTGAAGATTGAGGGGTTTGTTGTACTCTTCTCCTACTCCATGATTGCTACAGTTTCTCTTTTGAGATTTGTTGGTTGTGTTTACCCAAAATCACAAGTTCCTCACCAATATCACTCTCCTCAGCTATTTTAATCCACCTCTTCCCAAAACCCAGCAGTGCCAGAATGTTCCGGAAGATTCCAACGGACACACGGCGCTGTGCAGGATCTGGACAATGTGAACGTAGCCAAATTTCCACCTGCGGTAGCAACCTAGCCAATCAGAGCGCAGCCATATGCCCACCTTATAGCGCTGTTAGTCCGCAGTTTGTTGGCATTTCTCACTGAATGTAGATTGACAACATGGCATGTGTTCAACACCAACGTGGTGGACGCCAGGTGAAAAGATAGCCATGCGTAACGGTAGTCCAACAGAATGTATTGTCCTCTGTATTTTAATGACCATTCTGTCTTCGTAAGTCCTTGGTAGGTGGTAAAAAAAGGTGGAGTCCTTTTTGATTCCCTTATATGAGTACATATTGTCTGAGAAAATAGCTCCAATCCCGATTTCTTCCAGCGTAGCGTTCTTCTGTGAAATAAAAAAATATATATATGTACAAACGTGGGTCGATTTCATCTGTTGTTTTCTGAAGTTTGTCCGGAAAAAGAGAACTCCCATTTTCAAATTGCGCCGTCCCCTCTTGCAGTATTCTTTTGTCAGGCTCTCCCACCCTGTTTCTGTTTTCTTTCTCTCTTTCTCTCTGGGCATTGGCAGTGTTTGGTGGGGAGGTGTTGTGGTCTGGGTAAAGGCGTTGGCACCGACTCTAAGCTCATGGTGAAAGGAGACCGAATGGCTTCGCCTGGACTGCCGCCAAAACTCCATGAGAGGAAAACAAAACACAGTATGGAAGACAACGTGTGTGTAGAGAGAGCGCACGCGAGAGAGAAAGAGAGGGGCATTATGGGAATGTGAAGGGAGGAGGAGGTTTAGCGAGAAGTGTTTGTATGAGAGAGAGCGAGAATGCTTGCGAGATAAATAAAGCGTAAGACAATAGGCATTATGGGAAAGGAAAGGAATTGTAACGAGGTTCAATCTGCTGAAATTCAAATTCTGGTATTAGATGCTATTTTTATTTATTTACATGAATTTAAACATGATACATAACCATTATGAGGACGAGATTTAGATTATAGGTCCTTGACAAAATAAAAGTATTAAATATTTTATTTTCAGCTTTTATTTTGACTTGAGTGGAAGTATGAAATAGCGTTATTGGTACCACAAAAAAGTCCCCAAGTGTTTTTCTTCCTCTTATACCACAGAAATTTGGCAATTTGCAATTACAGTTTTTGTATTTGTGAATGAGGCATCATATATTTGAACCATTTAGATTTTATGTTGTGGGACATGTGCGAAACAAGTTCCTGTCTTCAGTAATTACGTTTACAATAATCTGATATTAACTCTGATTAAGAAACTACTATGTAAACAGATATTATTAATGACCTTAATCTGACTAAAGTTATACTTGAAGTAAACACAAACGGAATTAAGACGTGTGGAGTATTCCTGTTTTAGTCGCATTATCGACGTGCATTACAGACATGTACACACCTTAATCACACTATTAACGTCATGTGGGAGTTTTCACCGCATTGTGCGACAGGACACGTACACACGACAGCGCTTGACCGTTTGACGGTAAACAAGAGAGCACGGCTGCGTCCGAAACCGCACACTTACCCACTACAGTATATAGTAGGAGAAATACATGTATTTCAGCCACTATATAGACTTCTATAGGCTTCAAGCAGTCATCTATTTGCATGTATAGCATGACAAATAATTAACCGCACTTGAAGCTTAAAATTTAAATTATGTAAAATTAAAAATGAAACACCCTAAACTGTATACGGTACCATAACAAAGACCAACTGTATGTCGATACGTGAAATTCTGGAGGGAACGACGGATGGTGTGGCGTGGGGACGTAATGACGTGTGAGGTTAATCACTCTATGTTCTATAATATGTAAAACAAGTACATGAAAGGAGTATTCTAAAAGCAACTCATGTAAACACCTTAATCAGAATATTGTCTTAATCAGAATAAGGTCAATAATTAGATAACTGCTGTCCATTTAAACGTAGTCAGTGTTATAACTATAAACAGCCGTTCCCTCATCAGCCTGTCTTTCTTACTCTATCTCTTTAAATTACTTAGACAAAAAGGTGGAAAACTTTAAAATTATACTCCTTACATTTCCTCATTACATTTCTTAAGTAAACTATTAGAAATCAACAACAAAAACTATCCACTGTGATTTACTGCAGCTGTTAAACTGCATCAACCACTTTATTCTTGTAAATATGAGTTGGATATTAAAATATTAGCTTTTGTTACATCCATATCACAGAAGCCTTTAACATACAAATGAGCATAGTTTAGTTATTTAGTTTAGCGATTGTGCATTCACAAGCTAAGGTACGTTTTTGTTAGGTAAAATATGATAAGATAAAAATTTTATTTATTCCACACTGGTGAAATCCCCTTACGGCAGCTCAATTACACACAGCAGATAAGAAAATACACATTCAATAGGAATAGAATCGAAAAAGGCGTGTTGATAAGTCATGGCAAGTAGAATGTTTTATAGAAATGTTTGTTAATATTGGGCAAATAGATCATAATGATAGCAATGATATTGTCCATGTCATGCAGCTCTAGTGTGTGATAGTCTGATGTGGAATGTGTGTATATTCCGCTTGCGAATAGAGATATGCTCCGTTTCGATCCGTATTGCTTGTGAAAGGGGGGGTATCCATGTGTTCATAGTATTGTGGAATGTGTAAGCCGGTAAGCAGACTGCTTTAGGCTGCAAATCACTTCAGTCTCATTTGCCTTAATCCGTGCCACATCTGTGCCATTTTTCTTGTAGTTCCAGCATGGCACAGTTGGCAAAGACAACCCAACTACCCTGTAAATATTTTGTTTAAACCTCCGAATTTCTTCGTGCACTTATGTTCACTCTGTTGGGAAGTCAGGTTCTGGCTTTCATAGTTGGATGCCTCTTTTGTGGGTGGGGGGGTTGGTGTTGTTGCAGTGAATGTAATGAATGAAGTTACTCTAAAATAGGAACTGTAGCCTGTGTGTGTATTTTTATTGTAATCTGTTAAGTGTCTCTCAGTGTGGAGGCCCAAGCTTTGATCCTGCTTAGCTTGACCAGACTGAGCAAATCTGCACTAATCCTCCCAGTGCTATCCCTCACACACACACACACACACACACACACAAAAATGGGCTGACCCAGCTTCCTCTGTCGATACTTGTTTAGGGAACCTACAAACCTTCTTAAGACCCGGCCCACATTTGGACTGCTTTAAGAGCTGTTACACAGTCAGACAGGTGAGTTTGGTAATCAGTTGTGTAAATATAATAACAACTGGTGTTGCAGCAGGTAGCTACCCGGTCCCTGATTCGATCCTAATTTCGGGTTGATGTCTATGTGGAGTTGTCCTCGTTCTCTCCGTATCAATGGAGTCTGCTCCAGGTTTTCTGGTTTCCTCTCACCTCCCAAACAATATGCCAGTCAAGTGGATGAGTGTGTGAATGGGTTTATATGTGGTGCCCTGCAACAGACTGATGTCTCATGCAGGATGTTTTCCCATCTCGCGCTCGGTATTCCCGAGGTTAGGCTCCAAATCCACTGCAACCTGCGCCTGGATGAAGTGCTTGCTGAAGATGGAAAAGTCTCGTTTTTGTTTGCGCTTAAGTTCAATACTGTAATTGTTAAACAATGAACTTCAACGATCTTAGATTTCCTTACACTGTCTAAACCGAGTTTCTCCAGTGTTGTCATGGTAACGACATGACACCATGCACAAGCTCCTGATGTCGCTGGTTATTGGTTTCGGATCAGCAGTATTTTGGGGTGTTGGAACCAAACCGAACTCGATGCTCCATACCATCTCTCTATCTGTATCTCTCTAGCGAAGCATGCAGTCACAGGGAAGCCCACAGTCGAGCCATTTCCTGATGGGACAGAGATGATCATGTTCGGTGTGTTGCAACATCACACTACTACACACTGCACATAATCCAAATTTAAACTCGCCTATAATACAAAAAGACATTTTCCCTTCCTTGCCACTAGATTATTACATATAGATCCAGTTCATAGTTAACATTTATGCTCTTTTATTTATTGATTGATGTATATTAAATAGAATTCATGTCCAAAGTTTTAATTCTACAGAATAAATATATGAATTAGGTAATCGTATGAATATGTACTCAACTATAAATAAATTAGTTGATTGTCTATTGTTATTCAGTAATTCATTAAAACTCTATGTATTAATAATGTAATACAGTGGAGGGGAAGTACGATTTGGATGCATAAACATTTTGTTCAGTAAATATATTTCCTATATTCTCACAGGTATGGGTTGTTTTTGGGGTGCAGAGAGACGCTTCTGGACTCTTCCTGGTGTGTTCTCTACTCAGGTAGGATATGCAGGTGGATTCACCCCCAACCCCACCTACAAGGAGGTGTGTTCAGGTAAGATGACCACAACCCCTACATACAGTGCCTAGCGAAAGTATTCAGCCCCCCACCCCTTGGTGTTTTTCCTGTTTTATTGCAATACAACCTGGAATCAAATTGTATTTTTATTTGGATTGGAAGTGGATTGGAAAAAAAATACCTTGTTTAAAAATAAATAAATAAAAAGTTGAGAGTTCATATATATATATATATATATATATTCACTGCCTTTGCTATGAAACCCCTCAATATGCTGGTCTAACCGATTATTATCAGAAGTCACATAATTAGTTGATTAAGGTCCACCTGTATGCAGTCAAAGTGTCACATAATGTGTCACATTGATGTTAGTATAAATACACCTGTTCTGAAAGGCCCCTGAGTCTGCAACAAAACTAAACATGCAACATGAAGAACAATGAGCTCTCCAAACAGGTCAGAGACAAAGTTGTAAAGAATTATAGATCATGGCTGGATTATAAAAAATCTAATAAAATATCCTGAACTTTGAACATCCCATGGAGCAGCATTAAATCCAATATAGGAAAATGGGAAGAATATGACAGCACTACAAACCTGACAAGAGAAAACCGCCCACCAAAACTCACAGAATGGCCAAAGAGGGCATTAATCAGAGATTCAACAAAGACACCAAGGTAACACTGTAGGTAACAAGGTAACACTGTAGGTAACAAGGTAACACAGAGTGGGGCTTTATGGGGAGGTTGTGGTACAGGTGGTTGAGCGGGTTGTCCACTGTAGAGTTGGCGGTTTGATTCCCGGCCCGGATGACTCCACATACTGAAGTGTCCTTAGGCAAGACACTGAACCCCGATGTCAAGTTAGCGCCTTGCATGGCAGCTCTGCTACCATTGGTGTGTGAATGTGTGTGTGACTTGGTGAGACGCAGTGTAAAGTGCTTTGGATAAAAGCGCTATGTAAGTGCATCATTTACCATTTACCATACATGGAAGAGTGGCCAGAAAAATGCTTAAAGAAAAAAAATAACAAAAACATTTGTAATTTGCCAAACCAGACTCCGCAAACACATGGAAGAAGGTTCTCTGGTCAGATGAGATTAAAATGTAACTTTGGCCATCATGGTGAACGCTATGTGTGGTGCAAACCCTACACCATTCCCAAAGTGAAGCATCATGCTGTGGGGATGATTTTTATCGGCAAGGACTGGAACACTGGTCAGGATTGAAGGAAAGATGGATGGCACGAAATACAGAGGAAAATATGTTACAGTCTTCCAGAGATTTGACAAATACTTAAATGCATGCTCAAGATTTCAGTTTTTTTTTTACTTGTTTGTTTTTGCCTTAATTATTGTTCGTGTCACAAAAAAATATTTTGCACCAGGCATGTTGTGTAAATAAAATGGTATTCCCCATCCCCCCCCCCCCTCCCCCGAAAGTCCATTTAAATTCCAGGTTGTACTGCATCAGAATGGGAAAAAAAAGGGTGGTGTGTGTGTGGGGGGGGGTACTTTTGCAACGCACTGTACATGCTGGCTGAGAAATCGGGGTGCGAGACATATGAGATGCTTATTCATGGCATTTTCTCTGTCTTTGTCCTTGTCTCTCTCCTATAATCCTAGCAGCTTTCTGCAGTGAACCCCCCACTGTTTCCATTCCACCCCATGACCTAGTTGCAGGCAGATACAGTGTGTGTGTTTGTGTGTGTGTGTGTGTGTGTGTGTGTGTGTGTGTGTGTGTATGAGCGAGACTGCATGTTTTCTGTCTGCTTTTGCAGTGTGTCATCACATACTCTACAGATGTTGTAGAGAGGTATTAGTATGAAAAATGTTTTCTATGAATACGGAAAATGTGAGAAAAGTCATATGTGACCCGGTCTGCAGGTCTAACGGGTCACACGGAGGTGGTGCGAGTGGTCTACCCTCCTAAAGATGTGAGCCTGGAGAAACTGCTGAAGGTGTTCTGGGAGAGCCATGATCCCACTCAAGGTAATACACACACACACACACACATGTACTCACCTAAACATGTCCCCTGGATAGAACATGTACGCACATGTGTCTCATGAGAGGTATGTGCGCTTTGGGAAGGGTCTCAGGAGGTAGAAGCAGACAACAGATTGTGTTTGTGTCTGAGTTTGGAGATATGAAATACACTATGGGTATGCATTATCATGGGTATTCATGCCCACTGAGTGCATTTAGCATCTTCCATCTGCAGTGAGTCTGTGTGTGTGTGTGTTAATGCATCTTGCAGCTGAGACCCAATAAGAGATGAAGAACGATAAGCAAAGAAGCCCTCAAAAACTGCCACTTTCAAACGAAAATGCTCTGCATCACAAAAGTCATAAAATCGAATCTGTGTTTTTCAGTTCTTCATCTACAGCATCAAAACCATACACACACTCACACACATCACGTACCCACATACTCTCTTCCACCTTATTTCTTTTACACCCATGACTTTCACTCCATCACTCCTGCTCGTTCCTTGTTTCCTTTGTTGTTGTTGTTGTCATTGTCATGTGACAGGAGGTATAGAGCATTCTGTTAGTCATCACCCAGAAACACACGTTGACAGGATATCGAGAAAGGAGAGAGGATAAATGAAAACGGAAAAAGTTTCAGCAGAGGTGCCAATATAAACGGTTTAGCATTTTGCATTTATTATTTTTGACCACTTGATACAGGGATACACTGAAAAAATTTCTGCTTTTTTAAAATCAAGCATCAGTCAGATTAAGGCAGCCATTTTATAAGGCAGAAATTTCATTATATATTTAAATTAAAATATAGCAAATATTCGTCTAGTGACATGTGGTATGTCTTTTGTGGTAAAACCATGTTTTTGCTATGTTTATGTTAACACGTCTGGGTTCAGTGAAACATTAATAAAATATCAGTGAGTTTCCCCTGCAGGACCTTCTGTGAAATCAGGGCCTATTTTAGTTCTTGGCTATAGCTCCAAGATAAATTGTGTTACTCACAGTCAATGTTCGGTCTAACACAAGGTTCACAGACTCCTACCCACCTTTTAAAGACCAACGTTTATCAAACAAGGGACAAAGATTGTTTGGCGTGTCAAAAAACGTCACATGAGTGCATTTTGTTTTGCTTCTGTCGGAAAGCCATGCTGCTCGCGGCAATGGCAAGAAAAAGCTCGAAGTGTGAAATTGCAAGTGCAGCTGGTTTAAAAAACTACATTCTTGTTAATATCATATTCCCCCAGCAAAGCAGAGGCAATGTGAAATAACAAATTCAATCTCGACCTCCTCGGCCAAGTAATGAAACGTCTTATGTGGTGTTTTTCACAGTCACGGTGCAATCGAAACACAAACCAGGATCGGTGTAGTTCTCAGTCAGGAGATTTCTGGATGTTCCAGACCCTCAGGACAAAACCTTATAACTTTCTGTCTCGATCTCTCACTTTATCTCACGCTTTCTCTGTATTAATCTCGCTGTGCTGCTGCGTCACCTCTCCACTTCTCTGCTGTCGAACCAATCACATGTCGGGTCCCAGTTTGGCCGAGACGATAAAAGTGCTCAAATTATTTGCTCAAGTAAAAGTTCAGTTTCTCATTTCATTAAAGCTTCCGGTAAAAGTTCAAGTACAACTTCAAATATTTCACTGGAGTTAAAGTAGAAGAGTGTAAACTCTTAAAGTTGCTTCAAGTGTGAAAGTACATCTACAAAAAAAGGTTCACAAAAGAGAAGAACATTTGCCTCTATCTCATTAGATCTCATTCTTGGTGTCACATCTGTTAAACTGTAGATATGTTAGGAAGTAAATCGACTCCTTAAATATCTGAGGCTAAAAAAGGCGCACCTGACTTTTCCAAATGAAAGTAATTGAAGCTTAATGAGTAGAAAGTGGTTTGTGCAGTAAGAAAAAATGTTCAGTGAAAAGAAAAATTCAAGTGAAGTGAATCTGTACTGGTTTTTACCAGGCTGACAGTTTGTTACATCCCACCTCTGCTATTTGGAAAAAAATACAGTATTTTATTTTTAAATAAATAAAGTAACCCAAGGGGTTTAGTGGTTAGCACGTTTGCCTTTATCTCTGGGGTTGGGGTTCGAATCCAACCAGCACTGCATGTTCTCCCAGTTTTTTTTTTTTTTTTTTTTTTTTTTTTTTTTTTTTTTTTTTTTTTTTTTTTTTTTTTTTTTTTTTTTTTTTTTTTTTTTTTTTTTTTTTTTTTTTTTTTTTTTTTTTTTTTTTTTTTTTTGTGTTTGTTTTTTTTTCCTTTCAGAGCCTCTGCCCCTTGGCGTAATTGAAATGTATGTATCAATCAAGTATTTTAATCGCATTGTATCAGATATCACACACTAGCATCTACAGTGGTGCTTGAAATTTTGTGAACCCTTTAGAATTTTCTGTATTTCTGCATATGACCTAAACTTTTCACACAAATCCTAAAAGTAGATAAAGAGATCCTAATTTAACAAGTGGGGAAAAAATACTGTACTTAGTCATTTATTTATTGAGGGACATGATCCAACATTACATATCTGAGGGCCAAAAGTATGTAAACCTTTGTTTGTTTTTTTTGTTTTTTTTTTGTTTGTTTTTTTTAACCTGGTGTGAGTCCCTTGTATAACAATAATTGCTACTAAACGTTTCCGGTAACATTTGATCAGTCCTGCACATTTCAGCCCGTTCCTCAGTACGGAACAGTTTCAACTCTGCGATGGTGGTGGGTTTCCTCACATGAGCTGCTTGCTTCAGGTCCTTCCAAAACATTTCTATTGGAATTAAGCTCAGGACTTTGAATTGGCCATTCCAAAACATTAACTTTATTCTTTAACCATTATTTGGTAGGACGACTTGTATGCTTAGGGTCGTGGTCTTGCTGCATGCCCCACTTTTTCTTCAGATTCAGTTCACGAACAGATGTCCTGACATTAGGTAAAGACATGGGATGTGAAAGACAGGGTTATTGGTTACATGTCATGCTGGCTTCTTTTCTTTGACCTTTGACCTGTGAATTTGCAATCCTCTGTCTTGTGAGCCAACTGAAAACAAGAAGGTGGTCTCTTTGGTTGGAAAGAAAAGGACAATGTAGCCATCACATCAGACTTTGTCCTTGCTGTTTTCTTACTTTTGCTTCAAACAAGCCGTGTCAGTTCCACATCAGTTCTCTAGTAAGTTCTTTATTCCGGATGTGAAGGAAATGGGTACCAACAGAGTGGAGGGAACAAACCTGCAACGGTAGCAAGGACCATCAGCCTTTGAACCTTTTGAATCTTACACATGGGGCCTAGTGTTAGCAGTTCAGAGTGGCTGCAGATATTTCCCTGGCTAGAACTCAGCCAAGACTTAATGTAAGTTCTGCAAGGGCATGAAAACATGCTAGGCAGTTCTAAACATGACGCAGTACTATAGCACAGCATAATATCTACTCAAGTCGCAGGCACTTGGTGTTCTTTGATTAGATAAAGCCACCCACGCTTATTAATTATTCATTATCCCGGCATATCCTAGAGGGGGAAATATAGCCTGCAGAAAGTTGCTTGAAGTTCTGCTCCTGGAGGTGTGCTTCTGCGCTGTTTGAAAATCAGAGCCTGCAGAAAATTCTGCCTAATCAGGCTTCTGAGATGTGACTCATTAGAAGAGATGTACTTCCTGGCTCTGAAGGTCATCCAGGTCATTAAATATCTGCTAATATTGATGTAGGTTGTATTGAAGATGTTTCACTAGTAATCTGAGTGCCTTCATTAGAAACCGACCAAGAGCCTCATAGGTGCTGTTTTGTGATTGGCCGATTTTAGTGCAGGGATGTGGAAACATCTCTGTAGGCTGCTTCGCCATGCATGCATAACTCAAGCTTCATCCGTCTGCATACACTCGCGTCATTGCGCTACAACGTGTGTGTGTGTGTGTGTTCCTCTTACATGTGATGCATTAGTCACTACATTGCATTTAACCTGTTTTGAAATGGAAAAGGCTCACGGGTGTGTGTGTGTGTGTGTGTGTGTGTCTCTACTGTGTCTACGCATGCACGAGTCTGTTAGTATGTGTATGTGTATGTATGAGTGTGTGTTTCTTCTCTTTGCCTTACGAGACCCGAGTATTCAGCCGCTGTCTCCCAGTTCAAAGGGTTCTGCTCTCAGCGGCGTGACTTGCAAAGCAGCCAATCACGGCTCGGATAGCAACATTGCTAACCAATCATACGCTCCCAGCACAGTCTCCTTCGTAACCCCAATCACATACCCAGCAACACTTGCTCTGGCAGTGGCTCTAGGCCATGCATGACACAGACACACATGTACCTGCCATATGTTTCGGACATGCATGGACTCCCATGTCATGGACTGTGGCTATATGACACATAGTATAGGAAACTGAAAGACTTGTTGGGGAGAGAGAGAGAGAGAGGTGTAGTATTTGCCCATAGCAAAATATGGATAAGTGCAAAACTGCACACACAAGCAACACACACTCGCATGACTGCTTCAGCAGATTATTACTTATCTACTTAGAAGGGAACTACCCCCAGCCCCCCGCTCCCACTGGACCCCAAAAGTCTGGCACTTGGTCGGACTAAGATAAGAACATCTTATCTTTCTCCTCTCTTCTTGTCTCTCCCCCTCTCATCCCGTTTTTCTTCGCTCTCCTCACTACCCCTCCCCAGCCACTGCCACAGCAGTTCTGTCGTTCCAGGATTGTCCGATCCCCGAGGCGGCCTGCTCATCCTCGCACTCCCCTTTTATCACTTAGTCACTCTGTGCATCTCTTCTTCCCTCCCCCTCTCTGTCATTCTTTCAGCTTCAGTCAAAAAAAATACACCGTGATGGGCTCCTTCTTGCTTCTGTGTTGTTTTTTCCTTCTCCAATACTTAGCTTTCTTTGCATCTCTTCTTTTTAGGTCATATGAGAGAGAGAGAGAGTGCGCGCAAGAGAGGGGGGGCTTGAGTATTGCTTCGGATTGTGGAGAAGAAAACGGAATGCATGGTGTGCTTATTTATCTCTGAATCCAACTGCTGTTCTGAAGACAGCTTTATTCAACAAAAATGTGATACTGATAATCATAAACTGCTGAGCTGTTGTCAGATTTGTATTTCCCAATCTCTCTCTCACACACACACACACACACACAGGCGCTTCTGCTGATCTGGAGGCAGCTTAATCAGGTTTAGGCAGGTTTAATTTCAAAGCATACAACTACTGACCTGGAATCAGTGTATATCAGAGCTCCATAACTGCTTATCTGAAGTCAGATTTATTCATTAAAAAGGAAAGATCACTAATTTCTACCTGCTGATCTGGATCGTGTTCATAAGAGCTTTAATATGAAAGCATTATAATAACTGGCTTAGTTTACAGTCAGTGTTTAGAAACGTGCTTGTTATTAGAGCTCCATAACTGCTGATCTGGAGTCAGTTGTACTTGATGAAGCTTTAATCCTTTAACGTCTAGTCTCTGAAGATAATAGGAAAAGTGTATACTGTAGCGTCGTTTCAGTAATGATGACTTTCAGTCTGCGCACATCCTAGTTAATTTAAAGGGTTAAACATAAAGTTCACCTGAAATCATAATAGGGTGTTTCAAATTAGGTGTTTGAATCGCGCACCTTCCCTGTGTGAACAGAGTTTGCATGTTCTCCCTGTGCTTCGGGGGTTTCCTCGTTGTACTCCGATTTTCTCCCCTGGTCCAAAGACATAAGTTATAGGCTGATTGGCATTTGCGGATTGTCCGCAGTGTGTGAACGTGTGTGCGGTTGTGCCCTGTGAAGGGTTGGCACCCCTGTCCAAGGTGTCCCCCCGCCTTGGGTAAGCTCCAGGCTCCTCTGCGACCCTGTGTAGGATAAGCGGTATAGAAGATGGATGGATGGATGTCTGTTAAGGGATGGGAGTGTCTTAAAAATGACACGTATACTAGTCACAACACAACTTGCACTTGATCGTTAATAGGTCACATGACCATAACATGGCTTTTATCTGTGCTCTATAGGAGCTCAAAAACCTACCTAACCCCCCCCAGAAGCATCACTTCTCTAAAACGTCTTTTTAAACGTCTTCCATATTTTATTGTACTGTGTTTCGAACTCAAACAATACTTGTTTTTTTCCTTGCTACAATCCTCGTTTTCCAGAAGATACAACAGGATCTGTACCAGCATGACGGATTCGGACGGGATTAAACGCCCAGCGATTCAAAATACCCAGTATCGCTTCCATTACTCCACGTCCCCATGTAAAACATGAGACCCCATGAGTCCAATCCAATCAGAGCATTACTCTCAGTCAAACTGCGAACATTATTAGAGCCTCCTGATCTGATGTGAGCTTTGTTTAATATTGCATTCATATCAAATGAATAATTACTACTGACCAGCCGCATTCAATACTGTGCGTATTGATATCAGCATCGGATATTACCGTCCTGCAATCTGCAGTTACAGTTATAGGTTTTCAGTGACCTTAAAATCAGCGAGGTCTGATTATGTGTTAGTTTAGGACAGCATTTCTCTTCTTTATAAATGCATTAGCTTATTATAATTGTGATATTCTTTCAAAAGGGTGTGTGCGGTAAATACATAGATACCAACCTGTGTGTGTGTGTGTGTGTGTGTGTGTGTGTGTGTGTGTGTGTGTGTTATAAATATATATACATATATATATTATGCCTATTATGTGAAATGTCTTTTAAAGAAGACTTAAAGACTCATAGCAGTGATACATTGATGTTGCAGTATGTCTTGCAGAATATGAAAACAAACGTTGTAGCTTGTTTAATTAGTCCTTTTTTCTTAATCACAACAGTGCCGTGGCTTATCCGAACACCCACAAAAATAATTAAAATGTGCTATTTTAGGAACTCATTTGCATGTTAGAGATGCCTGCGATATTAGTACAGCAAAGGCTGATCTTGATCCTAAATCATTAACGGATGTATATTGAAATACATATTGCAGTTTATTTAGGGTCACAATTTAATCTTTAACCATGTCATATTAAGTGTATGACAGTGTGTTATTAATATATTGCCTGCAATGTGCAGTCTTAGCATGTGGCAGTATAATCCCGACGTTATATCATGCATATATAATGCATGCAGCTATAGTCCATGGCTTAATGTTTCGGGTTTGTTTTTTGTTTTTTTTTTAAGGATAAGATGTGCCATGATTTTGGAGCAGCTTAGCCAACATCGAAATCAGTTTTAATTCTAAATCTCTAAATCGCGCTGGTTTTTTATCTGGAAGTCGGTTTTCATTTCAGTGCACTGAGTTTGGGTGCAGCATACTGTCTATCAGCGCAACCCCCCTGTCGAGTAAGACAACAAAAAAAGGGACGCCCTGTTTCTAAAATAAGAACCCCCCACCTTCAATTTGACGGGGTGCAGCTTGCAGTCGGCACGTGCCTCATGAGGGGTGACCCTCGACCTTCGTCCCTCCCCCTACAGCGGGGCTAAAGAAGGCGGAGTCATTACTGCGCGTCAATCACTCAAGCTCAGAGAGGTAGTCAGAGCTAATTTATGGAGATTGGATATGGAGAAAGAGAGCGTGTGTTTAAGTGGCAAACTAATGCATTCAATCAAGGAGCGAGACAAAGAGAGAGAGGGAGGAAGTGATGAAGTAATAGAGCAACCGTTTCAGCCAGAGATGGAGGAAGTCCGAGGGAATGAGGGTGGAGAAGGAAGGAAGGGTGGTGTAGTAGCTGAATCAACAACTATAAGTTCGTTGTAGGAACTGTATGCAAAATGTATGATAGTTGCTGTTGTGTGTTTCTCACACTGAAGGTCATGAGGTGACTAAAGAGACAGATATAATTATAACTAATACAATTATATATCATGGATCAAAGTATAAATTCTATTATTATACGATCTTATATTTGCAATATAAGTGATTTGTGTGAAAGTGTTGGTTTTTTGCAAGTCATTTATTTATTTTTGTTTATCTTTTTCTTTTTTTCGATATTTTAAGTGCTTCAGTTGAAAACAATAAAAATAAAATAATTTTAAAGCTTAATAGCTTTGTAAAGAAAAAAATATCGGATGGATATCGATATAGACTGATGCTCAAGGTTTTAGTATCGATATCGGAAAAGAAACAGTGTCATCGTGCCATCTCTAATATATAAACATATATAATGTGTGTGTGTGTGTGTGTACACGGTATGGATGTGAATACTGGATGTTAGGTGTTTTATGTGCAGTGTTGTCCTGAAAAGTACGTTTATAAAACTAAAAAAATTATATAAGGCACAATTTCAACTGAATGACTTCGTTTTCCTTATATAATATAATTTTTTTTTTCTAAAAGTTATATAAGGCGTTCTTTTAGCTATATGAGTTTATGCACCTGTTAAATCACACTTTATGAATTTAAAAACCACCGAAAATGTTTAATTCTAATACGCCTTGTAAGGACTTGGCTTTTATGTAAAATGCTATACTGATCACGCTAATACAAATCTAGATTTCAATGTTTATTATTAATTATTATTATTAAAGATGCGATATTTAATAACGTAATACCGTATTTGTTAAATTATTATGCAGTAAGTATTTAAATCGTTCTAAACATTGGTTTGAGGTGAATGACAATGAGAGACAGACAGAAACGGAAGACACAGAAATATATACAGCACCATGTGTTATTGGAGTCTAATCAGTGTGTGTTACCATGTCACTGTTAAATAAAACCAGTGACAGAGATTTAGTCTACAGAAAGACTCTCTCTCTCTCTCTCTCTCTCTCTCTCTCTCTCTCTCTCTCTCTTGCCCTCTCATCTTTTTCTCTCCTCTCTCTCGTCCTCTCTCTGTCTCTCCTCTCTCTCTCTCTCTCTCTCTCTATCTCTAACTTTTGGTGAAGCGAGTGATGTATATGCAGTGCCATCAGCACTTTTGTCCATGTCTTGTAGTGTGATGGACTGTGTGTGTGTGTGTTTGTGAGAGAGAGAGGGTGTGTGTGTGTGTGTGTGTGTGTGTGTGTGTGTGTGTGTGTGTGTGTGTGTGTGTTATGTAAGAGGAATAAAAATAGCTTCCATTCTGCAGTGCTCCCTCTTAGCTTCACGCTCTTGCACGCACACACTGCATCACTGCACCTGCGGGAGACACACACACACACACACACACACAGAGGTATGAATTTAAAACACACATGCAATGAACAGACACAATTGTATAAGCACATCAGAAATATATTAATATACACTCACAAGATTTGAAAAGGATCAGATCACACCAGCATGAACTTCACAATACACACACACAGAGAGGATGAATGGATGGATAGATAGATGGATGTCACAAAGGGAAACAGGAAACTAAATGGCACAAGCAGAGATGGAGATAGTCATTAGGCATGATATAATTATTTACAAAACCTCTCTAGTGGATTTTTAATATTTGGACGCTTCTCTACTCTGCACATATCTGCTCACCTCTGGCCTTGTAATTACTGCCGCTCATATGGGAATTAAATCGTATGTACATCTATTTCATACACAGACCTACCGATACACTACCATTGCTCCACAGAAGAGAAGCAGGCTATGCGTGTGTGCATGTATGTGTGTGCATGTGGGGTGTTATAGATATTTAATTGTATTAGAATTTACATAATGTGTTCGTTTTCAGAATTATAATGATACAAGTGAGTTTGTGAGTGTGTGTGTGTGTGTGTTTTAAGTTTTTAGGAGTGGGTGATATTAATAAAGTATCATTTATTAACAGAGTGTTCATGTGCACTCTCACACACTCTGGGTGTGTGTGTGTGTGTGTGTGTGCGTTGAGAAATGAGTTGTGTGAATTATTCAGGCTGTACAGGGCAGCTCTCATATATAATAACTGAAATCTTTGATGGAGGCTTGAAAAAAAAGCCCTGTGTGAACATGAAGAGAATGTGTTGGTGAAAGAGACTGCTCATGTCATGAAACATCCATGTCAGTCATCAGTCAGCATATTTCTTTGTAGATGCATGCTTGTTGCACTGATGTGCAAAAAATTGCATTGAAATGAACAGTTCTAGTTATTTTACAGGCTTTCTGGTTTCCGTATCGGACCACCACTAGGGGGAGACACAACAGAAACAGAAGCTAATGCCGCAGGAAGAACTTTTCTGAATTGAATAGAAATATAACCGATCAGGCCACACACACACACACACACACACACACACACACACACACAATATATATATATATATATATATATATATATATATATATATATATATATATATATATATATATATATATATATATATATATATTATTATTATTATTATTATTATTATTATATGTTCTTGAACTCCGCACCCTTTCAAAATTAATTTTGCATTTCTCAGATTCACCAAACACTCAAATTGCACGTCTACTCAGTGTTAACATTGCTGAACCTGTTCTCCTCTTCCACCAATCATGCTACTGTTTCACAATACGCTTTCTAATTAATATTATAGCTTATAGATATTTAAATATTATAATTTTAAGCTCAACTGTAAAATAGTAGACCATCCTGGTACCCTTGAGATACTCATCTCGGCATGCTACGGTTGTTACGGTTACACACTAATTCTAATCTCTGCTACTACGAGCGTGTGTGCTGCGGATCGTAGTTCGAGGTGACCGTGTCTGCGAAAGCAGTGTAGGAAACCGAGTCCGGCTTCGGTTCCAACTTGGACACGAGGTTAGATAAAACCTGAATATTTTGGCTTGTTTACAAAAATGGATTTTAAACATTCAGCACAAGCATTCTACCATCAAATCTGCTGCTAATGCAATCAGAAGTATAAAAATAAATCTTTTTCAATTTCAAAATATGCACAATATCTCAGAAGCGTGTGTTGTCACAATTTATTCTATACTTTCCATATTATACTGTACTTTTATGTTAATTGTGAAAGGACGAGCAACGAAACCAGACAGTCTTGAGGAAGTCCATGTGATGCTGATATACAGTAGATGGTTCATATTGACTGTATACACTAGTGCTATTTGGGCAATATAGAATAAATTGTGCCTCAGTACACGTTTCTGAGATATTGTGCATATGTATTTATTCCTATATACATACATTTTTAGAAGCAGTTGATTTGAGGGTAGAATTTTCCAATTCTTTCGAGTAAACAAGCCAATATATACAGGTTTTATCTACTCGGAGACGGACTCGAGTTCCCACACTGCTAATATCGCCCACAACTCGTCGCGCGCGCGATGGACGAGGAGTTTTGTGACATTTGCGTCGCCGAGTTCAAGGACGTGTTTTAGAGAGGTGTGTTAATGAAATAATAAAAGGGAAATCAAATAAATCAAGGAAATGGTCAATTAAATTATATTGTAGAAAATGATATACTAAGGAATAATAAAATGAAGAAAATGTGAACTGCAACGAGGGGTTTGTATACAGTGACGGTGTGCGTAACTAGGCAACAGCGTTCTCTTCCGTTACATGACGTGTTAGTATGTCCTAGTACTTGCATACTTTTGTATGCGCACACGAAAGTATGCACTTTTCTTCACAAAAAGATTTGACACGTTTAATATATAGTGTAAGCGGGCGAATTGAGATGCAGCATCACTGTCACGTTTCTGTTCACCTGGATACTACTCATGCATACCTGGCTTTAATCACACACACACACACACACACACACACACCCTATAAATTCAGAGTCTGGACTTTTACCAAATGCATTGTATCACTCGGTGTATTCTTACCTGACATACCAAGCCTTTATCTCTGTTCAGGATATTCTAGTTTTTGACCCATGCTCATTAATCTGTTAGTTTTGTGTAGTTTTGCCTGTTTATTTATTTATTTATTTATTTATTTATTTATTTGACCCGCTACCTGTTTTCGGACCATGATCATGTATGACGTTTTGGTATTATCTTCCAGTTTCATGAATAAAACCTTTTACTTGCAGCCGTCTGTAAAACCTTACATTTTAATGCACGGGTGTCAAACGTACGGCCCGCTAGAGGGTTCAATCCGGCCCGCAGGACGAATTTTGAAAGGGAAAAAAAATATGCACAAAAGACCAGAACTTGTCATTTTTAATAAAATGCTATTCCTAAATTAACCGCTAGGGGGTAAAAGACGCGGCACAACTCTGGGACTGAACAGCAGATGGCAGCAATGTGACGTCTGCTGTTTGTTATCATTGAGTCCTCTACTCCAGTGGTCCCCAACATTTTTTGCTCCACGGACCGGTTTAATATCAGACCATATTTTCACGGACCGGCCTTTAAGGTGTGGCGGATAAATAGAACAAAATAAAATGATAGGACCAGCATAAAAACTGGGGTATTTTAAAAATAAAATAATAAACGTGAATCCAATGTGAAATCGCATTTTTCAGATCCAGATAGTAAATAAAATGGAAATAATGTAAGTTATTATTTCTGTGCGGCCCGGTACCAAATGACCCACGGACCGGGGGTTGGGGACCGCTGGTCTACTCTATTTTCTACTCGTCCCCACACCCTCATTAGCCAAAATGTCTGCCAAAAAGCAGAAAAGTGGATACAGAGTGTAGAGTTTTCCATGAAAAATGGACCGCTTCCTATTTATTCATAGAGATGAATGGGTAATAGTTTTTTTTTTTTTTAAATGTGTAATTTAATGTTAGTCAACAGCTTCAGTACAAAAGAGTTTGGTTTGGTGGAATCCTATTGTTCATGCAATGCATAAATTTTAAAGTGAAATATTATATTTTTCAGTTCCAAATACCTGTGAAGTTTTTTTTTTTTTTTTTGCATTTGTACAAACACTGTGAGCAGTTCTAATGCACATATATGTGAATAATAATCAGAACCAAATTTCACATGTTTGTCTTAAGAAATATTTCATTAAATATAAATGTCTTTGCATGAAAACAAAGGTAAAAACATGGACTTCTTGTTATTTATAGGTGATTATACTATGATTTTACTGGCCCGGCCCAATTGACATCTAATTAGGCTCTATGTGGCCCCTGAACTAAAATGAGTTTGACACCACTGTTTTAATGCAACGCTACGCTTTTGCTGGCAGCTGTTAGGAAACTCGTACACCATTGTTCAGAAGTTTGAAATTGCCATTTTAGTTTAGATAGATCTATGAAATTAGTGTAATATAATCCAAGTATTTTGGGCTGAAGAAAAAAACTAAAACATTGTGAACATGATTTACCAAAATCTGGAATGTGCATTCCCTTTTTTTGTTGTGATGCTTTTTTTTTTCTTCGTATCATTTCTTTCCTTCTCCTCCTGGTTGTCAAATAGACAAATAAATAAATGAAGGAAGGTAAGATTCGCATTACTTGTCATTGAGTGCGAGTCTGTCATTTGCCAGTTATTGTGAGACGGAGGTGGCTGAAAAATCGGGGCACTTTTATTTATTTACATTTTTCTCTGCTTTTCATTTTCAACCTTTCATTTGTAGATTTTTCATCTTCGTGTCACTTCTACATCCTGATATCTGTAAAGCTGCTCTGTGACGGTGCCTCTTGTTAAAAGTGCTATACAAATAAAAATGTTTTTCAAGTGAACCTATAGAGTGAATGTGAAGTAATTGTGTGTGTGTGTGTGTGTGTGTGTGTGTGTGTGTGGTTTTATAAGCTGGTTAGCGTGTTGCATTCGGTCGGCGTGTCGAGCTCAATGAACTTAGGGTCGGATGGGAAGGTCAGTGACAATCCCTCAGGGTCAAACACAGAATCAGCCAATCAGAGCACAGTGTAGTGGCTTCTGACGAGCAGAGCTCCAGAAGGACCTGGAGGCAGCATGGCCACCATCCAACACTGAAAGAGAAAAGGGGAGAGAAAGAAAGAGAGGTAGAAGAGGAGAGGAAAGAGTGCACGAGTATAGAGTGAAAATGAAATGACAATAAAATCCTATTGTTGTTGTACAATCATTATTGAAGGTCAGTTAGAACAGTTTATGGAGGGAAAGCACTCTGTTCTACACAACATCTGATCAGTGTGTGTGTGTGTGTGTGTGTGTGTGCAGGTATGGCTCAGAGGAATGATAAAGGTACACAGTATCGCTCTGCTATCTACACATACAGTCCAGAACAGCAGGAACAAGCCATGAGGAGTAAAGAGACCTACCAGCAGGTAGACACACACACACACACACACACACACACACACACACCCTTTAGATGCCTGATTACACAGTGAGGTTTCTACACATTTATCATATACACTATAGATTTGCATAAAGTCAGTACATTTACAAAACTGGCCAATTGTGTACTCTAAGAAGCTTTTTGCATCTAGGGACCCTTCAGTGTAACAATTTTCACAGACCTCCTTATTTGCACTGCACATGTGTATTTTTTTTTTAATCCATTTTTTTTTTATATGAGGTCTATTAGATAAATATGTACTGTTGTAGGTATTTGTTTGATTCCTGAACTTTCCACCACCCAAACCTGTTAGTCAGTGTTAAAACAATGAGAACTTTTAGAATTTTTTTTACAATTATTATTATAGTATTTATTTGTTTATTTGTTTGTTTGTTTAGCTCTAATTAAACCCATTAAACCCAGTGTATCCATGTGACCCAGTCAAATAGACCCTTATAAGTCTAATAATTCAGTGTGTATAAATAAAAGACTTGGGGTATCCTGTTATAGGAAATTTCCTGTTAACGTGAAATGAATAAACAAGTTGTTGTGATGTGACTTGAGATGAAGCAGAGTCACTGTTACCACCACGAAGTTGCTTTTCCCATAACAGGACATACTGAAGTGTTCTATTCCACTTAAACTGCATTTTTATTATGTCAAACTTTCTATCGATATATATTTACATTTACAATTGTGGAACATCCACAGATCATGCTCTTGGTAGTTGACTACTACCTTTGTGTGTATACTGTCAAAACACATGAAAGAGATGCGTGCAGTGTGTGAGCTCGGGATCGGTTCGATCACAACCGATGCTCTCTCTCTCTCTCCAATAATCTTAATCCCTTTCTCAGTTATAGAGTAATTTCCTTACACTTAAATTGGCGTTTTTTCAAGTCAGAGTAAGCCAACCATGAAAAAGAGAAATTCCAATCTGATTAATTTAACTTTATCCGAATGATACATTTGTAATGTGACCTTTAACCGACGCGCTAACCGACATGCACCGACGATCACCCTTTCTTTTCTTTGGAGGTGTGGGGATATGATGCGATACTTTTTTTTTTTTTTTTTTTTTTCTGATTGCCACAGTGACCTGCCACTCACGAGGTCACGCTCAGTGACTCTTAAACGTAAATACTTCAGATGGTGGGGGGAAGTTGCCACAGCAACGAGTATGCTTTGTGGCCTTGGCCTTGGGTGGAGCAAAGGTCAGAGGTCGTGCTCGAGGGAGGGAGGCAGCTGCAGTTTCACGTACGCAATCAGATCGGGGACCGAATCTGACGGCTGCTATCAACGGTCACACACCCACACACAAATCATGTGACTCAAATTCAGTGTCCCACAGTTGGTGTCCTTGCCACTAAATGAAAGGGAGAAATAGGGAATGAAAAGAGGAAGGAGGGGGGAAAGGTGAAAGTGAAGGAGGGAAAGGAACATGGCCAATATCAGTATAAAATATTGGACCGTTGAAACTGTGGGGGAGAATATATATTTACACCCACACACACACACACACACACACACAGACAGACCTCATATTTTCATTCTCTCTCTGTCTGTCTTTTTTTTAACAGTTTAAAAAAAAAAAAACAGCATGTTATCAAAACTGGAAATTCATTAACACTGTTACAAATCGCTGCCACTGGAGACTCCTTCTATAAATGTTAAATATACATATTACAGAAGATTTCACCCTATCAACAATTATACGTTTCTCTTTGTTAAAGAAAATGCATGTCTATCTTATTATTAGACTTTTACTAGACTATTATTATTAGACCAATTACTATAGAAATGATAATCTATTATTAGAGCTAAGAAATTAATTTTAAAAAACCTGTCATTTGCAGACTGAACTACTGTTCCAGAAAACAAGTCAACAGAGCTTTTTCTAGAAAATTTATCCGATCAGATTTGAGAAGTCAACAGCACTGCGCTTTAAGTCTCATAAATCAATGTCACTTGTCACTTAAATCAAAGTCAATGGCACTTACTTAAGCAAAGAAAGTCACAAAGAGGCAACACAGATTTAATTCAGATTCTTCTTTGATTATGAACATTAATGCTCTATTGTTTTTATGAAAACTAGATTTCTTTCCATTTCTTATTCTTATTTCCTGAGGTCCATCTAATAAAATGTGTCATCTTCACCATCTTCAGCTGGATGTCTAATGGCTTCATATTCACTTTATAAAGTATGCCTACTACATAGGGAATAATAATCCATCCATCCATCTTCAACCGCTTATTCCTTCTTCAGGGTCACGGGGAACCTGGAGCTATCCCAGGAAGCATCGGGCACAAGGCAGGGTACACCCTGGACAGGGTGCCAGTCCATCGCAGGGCACAATTACATACACACTCATACACTCATTCATACACTATGGACGATTTACCAACCTACCATGCATGTCTTTGGACTTGGGGAGGAAACCGGAGTACCCAGAGGAAACCCCCGCAGCACGGGGAGAACATGCAAACTCCGCACACACATGGCCCCGGCGGGAATCGAACCCCAGACCCTGGAGGTGTGAGGCAAACGTGCTAGGGAAAAATAATATCAATAATAATAATCATTATAATAATAATAATAATAATAATAATTGGCACGGTGGCTTAGTGGTTAGCATGATTACTCTGTGCCTCCAGGGTTGGGGGTTTGATTCCCGTCTCCACCCTGTGTGCATGGCGTTCGCATTTTCCTCCCTGTGCTTTGGAGGTTTCCTCCGGGTACTCCAGTTTCCTCCTCCAGTCCAAAGACATGCGTTGTAGGCTGATTGCCATTTCTAAATTGTCCATAGTGTGTGAATGCATGTGTGATTGTGCCCTGCAATGGATTGGCACCCCGTCTAGGGTGTCCCATGCCTTGTCCCCTGAGATCCCTGAGTTCCAGGCTCCCTGCGACCATATGTAGGATAAACCGTACACAAAAAGGATGGATGGATGGATGGGCGCTATATGCCCAATAGAAATCAGTTTGTGATACTATTGACTATTCGTGAAACTGACATGCGTTATCACTTTTAGCACACGTCCTTTGTTTTTTGTTTTTTTTAAATATGTAATGTAAATTTCAAACCTTTGACTGTTGTGAAATGTTTGTTTTGTGGGCATGTTTTCAGCACAAATAGGGAGGCATCAAATGTTCGGCAACCGGAATTATAAGTGCAAAGGCAGAATAAATTTGACCAAACAATGACGTGTTTGATGATGCGACCAAATAGCCTAGCAACCAGAGTTAGATGCGTGAATGTCACGATCTCGGCGCTCGGAGAGATGAGGAGGCGCGCGCATGCACGAGCTACATTCACGAGTGCTCAGCGAGCGCATGCTCTTCGGATGTTGACAACCATGACATTGTTTACTGTGGACACGTGCCTTTGTTTTGTCATTGGTTGGTGTTTGGGGGTGTGGCTTTATTGTTTTCAGCTGTCGGCGCTTAGCGCTGATTATATTCGGGATATATACTGCTCGCGTCCCTGTACACGTCGCAGAGTATTCTGTCACGTCGCGAGACGAAAGGGAGTAGAGTACGGAAGCAAGTGCAGGTAAACGTATTTATATAAGGGCAGGCAGACAAATCCAAATCGTAATCCAAAAAAACGTAGTCATGACAGGCAAAGGGTCGGGCGATGGGCGAGCAGGCATAAACGGGGCAAAGCAGAAATCAAAGTCATGGTCACGGAAAACAGGGTCAAGACACAAAACAAGAACCATGAACTAGTACTATGGACTGGGATCGGAAAAACCAGCGGGGACTATATGAACTAATCTATAGTTTAAACTAACTAAATCTATCAAGGAACATAACATTAACAACATATCTAACTATACTATATCTACTATAATACTCCGCGAGGTGTACAGGGATGCAAGCGGTATATATCCCCAATATAATCAGCCGTATAGAACCGAATAGAATAATTTTTTTTTGCACTCTTGTCTTTAATGCACTTTTTAATGCACCTTTTTGTTGTTGGCTACAGAGTGTTACATTCTTTCAGCAGTCAGTTATAGGCCTCACATCGGCTATTCAAGGGGGGCTCAAAGATGACCACATTAAAATATATTTATTTTACTCATTTATTTATTTAAAGTTATATTGCGCCTTGTTGGTAGCCTATGCCTGCTGGAATGAAAAAAATATGTTGTGTTAAATAAATATTTTGAAATTGTAGTTTTTGTAATTGATTTTTTCTTTGAAAAGCAAGACAAAATAGTAAAAAGCACATTTTGACAATTTAATTTATGCAGTGGTGAAAAAAATGCTGTTCGGTATTCGGCCTTCAGCCAAGTTTTTCATTATATTCGGTTTCGGCTTCGGCCAAGAATTTTCATTTTGGTGCATCCCTAAGCACAACCCAGACGGAACTCCTCCTGAAATGCACAGATTTCACACCATTTTCATTTTCATTTCCAAACCGTGGCCCCAGTTTTATATTTTTCCCATCAGCTAAGCAGTGACGAGCTGTCATCTGCACACTTCACATTCATCTGTCCGGTTTCTCTCGTTTCCTCTCTTGCCCGCCCCACTCCACCCTACCACCCACCCCCTTGCCCTCCTCTTTTTTGGTCAGCATCACAAGTGCATCATTGTGGGTTCGAGGGACACTTGTGCTGAATGAGTAGACGTGACACTCGCAGGCAGACAGGAACAGGGAAATGTATTCATGGTGGTGAAAGAGGATGATCTGGTACTTTAGATCTTTAGAGCTGATGTTCCTCAGACAGCCTTGAGATTGATAATGCCCATAAAAACACACACACACACACGCACATTTAGTTTTAGATAAATAAATGATTAACCCGTAACGAGCTCCAAACTTTATCATTTAAAAGGCAGAGTGAGCGAGCGAAGGAGAGTAAAGGGCAGAAAGGCTTATTTAAAGGCCAGCGAGAAGAAGACTAATGAAATGTAGAAATTTGCAAAACATCAAAGGGTATTTATTCAGAATTGAGAGACGTGGAGAGAGATGGAGCAGACGAGAAAGATCATGAGATTGGTTTTCCACAGCGATGCTCTACTTGTCGAGGGGGTGACTCATTGGAGATGGAGGTTTGACCTCCAATTAATTACCTTTTTTTTTTTTTTTTTTTGGATTTGTGGGGTGGGCTGGAGCATTGAATTGCACCAGTTTCTTAGAGTAGAGATTTTGGAGGTTTGAACTTGTTTCATGGGTTTAATGCGTGTGGAAATGATTTGTGTGGTGAGGCATATTTAACAAATGTTTTATGTTAATAGGGTAGGGGAAAGAGCAGAGTAGAGCACAAGATTTTTTAGGGCTATGTTTTAAAAAAAAATAAGGCCAGCTGTGTGTGCAAGCGTGTGCTTATGTGCTTCTATGTGTGTGGGTGCTTGGATGTACACCTGAGTTTGTGTGTCTGTCGGGGTGAAGTGCTATGGGGGAGTGGGGGGTTCATGCATATGTGCGTGTGTTTGTGTGCTGATAAGAATGACGCTCAAAACAATCTGGTGTGTGTGGTGGGGGTGTTTGGCTTGAATAGGGGGAGCCATGATCAGTTCCAGCATCTGTGCGTGTCAAATATTGATATAAAGAAAATTACCACTAACCTAAACTAAGAGTCTTCCTAAACTAAGAGTCCTTGCTAACCGACTGGTCTTGGTATACGAGTCACTATTAATTGATTCATTTTGTTCAAATTTTTATACTGAGTACTTATTAATGAATCTTTTAGCCTAGTCCCTATTTATAGATTCACTGTTAACTGAATCATTTAGTCCAGTATTCATATGGAATATGAATCATTCATTGCAGTATTTAGATATAGGGAAAATTCAGTCTTCGTGTTCAGAGTTATAACTAATTGGATCGTTGTAGACTAATATACAAATAATCAGTTGCTGCTATACAGATTATTTAGCTTTCATATACAGAGTCAGCAATAGTTTTTTTTTTTTTTTGTCTAATTATTTTGTCTAATATGTATATACAAATAGCCCTAGCTCATTGCTCTAGATCTTATATATGCACTCACCACACTCACCATTAGCTGAATCATTTAGCTCACTATATATACAGAGAGTCACTACAATTTGATTCATATATTCCAATATTTATACACAGAGTTCTTGCTAACTGAATCATTTTGTCGAGTCTTGCTGTTCGGGAAATCACAAACATTCAACGCTGCGCACATAACACACCATAACACACATTGCTTTCGCTTTTCGAATAGAAATCAAAACCTGTCTTGCTCCAGAACACCCCGTGCACGAACGCATTCGATTCAGCTTGGTTTGAGTTGAATCAGCTCTAAACTGTGCAGTGCGTTGTCTCCTCCAGTCCAGCAGAGATCTTATATTAGACATCTGGGAGCTTAGATAAAAATGAAATGTTTTTAAGAGTTTCCGGAATAAAATTTAATTTCATTGCAGCAGTTTGCTTGTTTACGGTCACGTCCTGTATACTAAAATTTACAGCTCATGGTATTTAACTTCGGCTTTTATTTCAGTACCGAGTCGTAATCTTTTCATCCAACAACCACAGTCCAGTTGTTTTTCCCTGTACTGTAAAATTGATGTACATATCTGAATAATGCTCTAGATTTATTATTTTTTATGGCATTCTTTTGTTGTCTAATAGTAATGGATGTCCACACTGACACCTAGTGGAGATTTGTGGAACTACAGAGTGCTTGGTTAAATTTAAGATCTTTTTTTGTTGTTTTCTTTAAAACGTCCATCAGTCCTTCCACTGTAGGAGCACTTCTGCACTGTTCTTTTTAAAAGCTGTTCTCTTTTGTGTGTATGTGTGTGTGTTGGGTTTTCAAAGCTGCACAGAGTGTTTGAAGCTGGCGTGGTGTTACTCCCTCTGCAGACTAAGCACTCCCAGTGGACTTCGTTTGATGTGACCCCTTGAGGGAACTAGTGCTCTACACATTTTATGCTTTTTAGTTCAGATTGC
This sequence comes from Ameiurus melas, assembly GCA_012411365.1. NCBI lineage: Eukaryota > Metazoa > Chordata > Actinopteri > Siluriformes > Ictaluridae > Ameiurus > Ameiurus melas. The sequence goes on from CM022761.1 coordinate 25,732,110, forward strand.
ACTATGTACCTTTTGAGCAAATAAGACACGCACGCATACACCCCGGAGAGTAGGAACTTGTTCAGCTTTCGAGTTAAGAGTGACATCTCTCCCCAAGTCGCATTTCTTCTATTGATGTCAAACTTTTTTCTGTTTATCGAGCTGTTTTCTCTTTGTAATCTTTTCCTTTTTCTTGCTCTTTTTGTTTTCTGGTGGTTGTTGGTTTCTTTGTTTTGTTTTGTCCAATTCAAAATTGGCTTCATTGATATTAGTGAATTCTACGCTAGTAAAGCTCATATTAATAACATTAGTAGTAGTAGTATTATTAAACATGCATGTAGTGCTTTATCTCACAATGCATTAAGTACAGGATATTTAACAGGTAGGTGGTAATTACATGGAATTACTCATACTTTGCATTTTGAAATATGAAGTAAGTCATTGGAAAGCTGCCAGGTTTGTACAGCAGTAATTAATGCAGCAGTGCAACGATAATATTTAATAATATAGCAATTACATGGAATATTCGGTGCTTACTTTCTATTTTAGTTACTATATTCAAACTAGAGATAAGTCCTACTAAAATGATTGACACATATATAACTAAATAGTATGTAATTAGAGGTGGTTGGTGTGTAATAACATGTGAAGAGTTAATATTATATAATCATTCAGCTGAACGTAAAGGGGTGCTGATGATTAGTGATGCGCTGAAATGAAAATCGCCGGCTGAACTGACAGCTGTTAACGTCCTGGCTTTTTTTGGTACACAGTACACATGCAACATTTTATTTTAATTAGGTTTTCAGACATTCCTGCCAAGGTTTACAGGAATTCAAGAAATTAGCTATTTAAGGAAAAAACTTAATAATTTTGTTGAAAACATCACAGAGCCATGACTGTGCTTCACATACGTTTGTTTTGAGAGTTATGTCAGAATTATGTCAAGACTTGAGAATGAAGCATTATGTACTGAAGTATACTGAAGTATATTTTTCATTGGCTGTCATGTACACACATTTTTCCAAATTGCAAAATCTGAATAGTGTTACTTTTAACTGCATAGGTTAAGGTATGAGTAATTATAACGACTGTGTGAAGCACCGAGTTCTGCCGTACAAACCTAGTCGTTTTTAAACCTGTTGCTCTGTATTTTACTATTCAACTAGTGTATAATGTAGAGTGTACAGGCTATATTGGGTATTACTACAAATTTGCAAATGACAAATGTATATGTAGTTACCATACTGTAAAGTAATTGCTTCCCATGATATAGGTTTAATTTTTTAGTTTATGTCTTGAATTTTTTTTTTATCTGTCTCTCTCTCTCTCGCTCTTTCGTTTTTCTCTCTCGCTCTCTCAGGCTCTGAAGCAGAAACGTATGGGTGAGATCACCACTGAAATCAGACAGGACACGGTCTTCTATTACGCTGAGGATTACCATCAGCAGTACCTGCACAAGGTGCCTAATGGCTACTGCGGGTTAAAGGGCACCGGGGTCACCTGCCCAATCAGCTCCAACAAGGACGGACTTTGATTCCGAGGTCGCTAGGGAGCATGCCACCTTTTCTAACTCAGGTGTTTAAAGCTTACAAATGAGGAGATACAAGAAAAGCGATATATCAAGCGGAGAACAATACAACTAGTTCTGCCATGCAAGATTTATAATTGAGTGAAATAGCTATTAGTATTACAATTAGTATTAGAAATAATATTACAATGCAGGCGTGTAAAATATAATTATTCATATGTAATACATGTAGCATATGAATAATTCTATTTTACATACAGTACATTTGAAATCAGTTATGTACGCTAAACAAAGTAAAAAAAAAAAAAAGGTTTTCAGGCTGTTCTCTCTCTCTTTCTTTCACTCTCTCTTTCTCTCTCTCAGACATGGGTGTGTGGTTACCATAGAACACAACACTAAAATCTAAATAAATATACACATTAGTCGTTCCAGGTATAATTATTGCAGTTTTATAAGGAAATGAGCTGTAAGTTTTCTTGAGCATCTTGCATTTTATTTTTGCAGCAAAACCCAGCAGCCTTCATTGTCTTTCACTCTTTAAAAAAATTATAATAATAATAATTTGGTCTCTTACATAACATTCTGCTTTCTTTACTGACATAAACATTTTTCTGTAAGATTTCATTTTGAGCTGGAAAACCAATGTTTGGAAATCGAAAATGTTTTTGTACTGACTCGATAATGTAGAAGTCATAAAATAATGATTTCTTCTGTTTTTGTGTATGTCTCATACTAAATAGTTTAATCTTCAAACGAAATATAATATAAAACAAAGGCAACCTGAGTAAACGCGCAATACAGTTTTTATTTTTTATCATTGAAGCAAAAAAGTTATCCAACACTTATTATTAATGTTAAAAACTATTTGGCCCCTTAAGCATAAAATTGGGTTGTGCCTACTTCAGCATCAATAACTTCAACCAAACGCTTCCAATAACTGGAGCTCAGTCTTTCACTTACTTCTAGGACTTACTCCTATACTTTAGGTAATTGTGTTGTTGCATAATCCACTTGCGCTTGAGTTTCCATTTATGGACTGAACATTCTCCTTTAGGATTTTTGGTAGAGAGCTGAATTCATGTTTCCCTTAATTATTGCAAGTTGCCCAGAACCTGAAGCAGCAAAGCATCCCCACACCAGCACACTACCACCACCATGCTTGACTGAAGGTATGATGATCTTTTTGTGGAGTTCTGTGTTTGGTTTACGCCAGATGTTACGGGACTCCTGTCTTCCAAACAGTTCCACTTTCAACTAATCAGTCCACAGAACATTCTCCCAAAAAAGGTTTGAGGATCATCAAGGTGTGTTTTGGCAAAAATTCAAATGAGGCTTAATCTTCTTCTGGGTTAGCAGTGGTTTTCATCTCGCCACTCTTCCATGGAATCCATTTTTGCCCAGTGTCTTTCTGATAGTGGAGTCATGAACAGTGACCTTTATTGATGCAAGGCCTGTAGGTCTTTTGATATTGTCCTTGGCTCTTTTGTGATTTCCTGGAGTTGCTGTGCTCTTGGAGGAATTCTGGAAGTTCGGCCAGTTCATGGAAGGATCACTACTGTGCTGAGTTTTTCCATTTGAAAAAAATGGTAATTGACTCTCACTGTCGTTCTTTGGAGTCTTTAAATTAGCTTTTTAATCCTTCCCAGACTGATGTATTTCAATCACCTTCCTCATCATTTCTGGAATTTCTTTTCATTTTGACATAGTGTGTTACTGGTTTACAGGGTATTTTGTGTTTATTCAGACCTTTATTTTATCTTCTGTTTTGTTTTCATTTCTGAAGCAATTTCGTATGATATGTATATGAGATATACACAAAAAACAGATGAAATCTGGATGGGGCAAATACTCTATCTCAGCATATATGTACTAGATTGAGATTAGTTTGGAAAACTCTGAAGTATTTATTTAATGCTGAACAGAGATCTAAGTGGAATTGATTTCCTGTTTGAATATTAAGAGTGTGTGTGCTCTATGGTGAAGTGGATTGTCTTAAGTTCATCTCAATTATGTATGCCATGCTAATGATAATTTCAAAAGTGACAAATGTGGTGAGACTTGATTAAATTACACACCCATAACAACTTAAAATTTGCCTAAATATTTTTCTCTTTGCTTTTAAAAAATAAATATTTTATGCAGCTTAATAGACCTGATGTTCTTTGTGTTTATTTTACTGTGTTTAAACTGATCAGCTCTTTACTGGGGTGTGTTAAAGCAGTAACAACATGCATCTACATTTTACATACACGTAATATGTGCAGTGAAGATTTTAGCATGTAGGGAAACAACTCTGCCTTGAAAAATAAGCATGCACAGCCTCACAATGGTGTCAAAGGCTTCGAAAACAGAATATGTATGCCAGCGTATAAGATAATCTATAAATTTTCATTTAAAATTCGTTCAATAAATGATCACATTAACAAGCTGGGCTATGCGAAGTACGGAATTTCACTGTGCTGTAATTATTATGTGACAAATAAAGGCTGCTGCTTCTTATTAAGATAAAATTCTCTTTCGTATTATTTGTTATATTTTATCGTTACCACTAGATGGAAGTATATTCCAACTCTTAGGTCATATTTGCATGCATTGCAAGATATCCACTCTAATTTCGGGGTTTTTTTCTTCTTCTTCTTCTTCTTCTTCTTCTTCTTTCCCAACCTGTGCCCCAGACCACTGAGTGACTACTGCTTTATATTGAAATGCATTATTATCTATGCTAAATAATAATTAAATTATTTTCTGGTGCTCAGCATTTATCGAAAAATGTCAAATGGGCCAAGGTCGAATATTTACGTATTTATATATACATATAATTGCAGCAAAAAAGAAAAAGAAAAGTAGCGCAGAGATGAAAACACTGTCATGAATAAAACTTACTCAACAAGTGGCTTGAATGTGAAAATCATGTCTGATACTTGGGTGTTTGTAAAGTGAAAGGTTAAGTATGATGCCCTCTAGTGGCTGGCTGCACTCTTTTTCTTTTTATACCCAGTCCAGTTTTTTTTAAACATGCAAAAAATATATATATACAGTGGTGTGAAAAAGTGTTTGCCCCCTTCCTCATTTCCTGTTCCTTTGCATGTTTGTCACACTTAAGTGTTTCGTAACATCAAACCAATTTAAACAATAGTCAAAGACAACACAAGTAAACACAAAATGCAATTTGTAAATGAAGGTGTTTATTATTAAAGGTGAAAAAAAATCCAAACCATCATGGCCCTGTGTGAAAAAGTGATTGCCCCCTTTGTTAAAACATACTATAACTGGTTGTCCACACCTGAGTTCAATTTCTCTAGCCACACCCAGGCCTGATTATTGCCACACCTGTTCACAATCAAGGCATCACTTAAATAGGAGCTGCTTGACACAGTAAGGTCCACCAGAAGATCCTTAAAAGCTACACATCATGCCGAGACCCAAAGAAATTCAGGAACAATTGAGAAAGAAAGTAATTGAGATCTATCAGTCTGGAAAGGGTTATAAAGCCACTTCCAAAGCTTTGGGAATCCAGCGAACCACAGTGAGAGCCATTATCCACAAATGGCGAAGACATGGAACAGTGGTGAACCTTCCCAGGAGTGGCCGGCCGCCCAAAATTACCCCAAGAGCGCAGCGACGACTCATCCAAGAGGTCACAAAAGACCCCACAACAACGTCCAAAGAACTGCAGGCCTCACTTGCCTCAGTTAAGGTCAGCGTTCATGCCTCCACCATCAGGAAAAGACTGGGCAAAAATGGCCTGCATGGCAGAGTTCCAAGGAGAAAACCACTGCTGAGCAAAAAGAACATCAAAGCTCGTCTCAAGTTCTCCACAACACATCTTGATGATCCCCAAGACTTTTGGGACAACATTCTGTGGACCGATGAGACAAAAGTGGAACTCTTTGGAAGGTGTGTGTCCAAGTATATCTGGCGTAGAAGGAACACTGCATTTCATAAAAAGAACATTATACCAACAGTAAAATATGGTGGTGGTAGTGTGATGGTCTGGGGCTGTTTTGCTGCTTCAGGACCTGGAAGACTTGCCGTGATAAAAGGAACTATGAATTCTGCTGTCTACCAAGAGATCCTGAAGGAGAATGTCCGACCATCTGTTCGTGTACTCAAGCTGAAACGAACTTGGGTTCTGCAGCAGGACAATGATCCTAAACACACCAGCAAGTCCACCACCGAATGGCTGAAGAAAAACAATATGAAGACTTTGGAGTGGCCTAGCCAAAGTCCTGACCTGAATCCTATTGAGATGTTGTGGTATGACCTTAAAAAGGCCGTTCATGCTCGAAAACCCTCTAATGTAACTGAATTAGGACAATTCTGCAAAGATGAGTGGGCCAAAATTCCTCCAGGACGCTGTAAAAGCCTCATTGCACGTTATCACAAATGCTTGGTTGCAGTTGTTGCTGCTAAGGATGGCCCAACCAGTTATTAGGTTTAGGGGGCAATCACTTTTTCACACAGGGCGATGATGGTTTGGATTTTTTTTCACCTTTAATAATAAACACCTTCATTTACAAATTGCATTTTGTGTTTACTTGTGTTGTCCTTGACTATTGTTTAAATTGGTTTGATGTTCCGAAACACTTAAGTGTGACAAACATGCAAAGGAACAGGAAATGAGGAAGGGGGCAAACACTTTTTCACACCACTGTATAAATGTTATGTGTTTTCAATCTAAGTGTTCATTTCATGTTAGCATTTCCGATATATGCATATAAATGGATTAAGTGTATAGTCATATAGCTTTTACAGTCTCTACTGCTCACAGTCTACCTCTAACAGTCTCTACTACTCATAGTCTACCTCTAACAGTCTCTACTACTCATAGTCTACCTCTAACAGTCTCTACTACTCACAGTCTACCTCTAACAGTCTCTACTACTCATAGTCTACCTCTAACAGTCTCTACTGCTCTGACTCTACCTTTAACAGTCTCTACTACTCACAGTCTACCTCTAACAGTCTCTACTACTCACAGTCTACCTCTAACAGTCTCTACTACTCACAGTCTACCTCTAACAGTCTCTACTACTCATAGTCTACCTCTAACAGTCTCTACTGCTCTGACTCTACCTTTAACAGTCTCTACTACTCAGACTCTACCTCTAACAATCTCTACTGCTCAGACTCTACCTCTAACAGTCTCTACTGCTCGGACTCTACCTCTAACAGTCTCTACTACTCACAGTCTACCTCTAACAGTCTCTACTACTCACAGTCTACCTCTAACAGTCTCTACTACTCATAGTCTACCTCTAACAATCTCTGCTGCTCAGACTCTACCTCTAACAGTCTCTACTGCTTGGACTCTACCTCTAACAGTCTCTACTACTCATAGTCTACCTCTAACAGTCTCTACTGCTCAGACTCTACCTCTAACAGTCTCTACTGCTCGGACTCTACCTCTAACAGTCTCTACTACTCATAGTCTACCTCTAACAGTCTCTACTACTCATAGTCTAGCTCTAACAGTCTCTACTACTCACAGTCTACCTCTAACAGTCTCTACTGCTCGGACTCTACCTCTAACAGTCTCTACTGCTTGGACTCTACCTCTAACAGACTCTACTACTCACAGTCTACCTCTAACAGTCTCTACTGCTCGGACTCTACCTCTAACAGTCTCTACTGCTCGGACTCTACCTCTAACAGTCTCTACTACTCATAGTCTACCTCTAACAGTCTCTACAACTCATACTCTACCTATAACACTCTCTACTACTCATAGTCTATCTCTAACAGTCTCTACTGCTCGGACTCTACCTCTTACAGTCTCTACTGCTCGGACTCTACCTCTTACAGTCTCTACTACTCACACGCTACCTCTTACAGTCTCTACTACTCTGACTCTACCTCTAACAGTCTCTACTACTCACACGCTACCTTTAACAGTCTCTACTACTCTGACTCTACCTCTAACAGTCTCTACTACTCACACGCTACCTCTAACAGTCTCTACTACTCAGACTCTACCTCTAACAGTCTCTACTGCCCAGACTCTACCTCTAACAGTCTCTACTGCTCGGACTCTACCTCTAACAGTCTCTACTACTCACAGTCTACCTCTAACAGTCTCTACTACTCACAGTCTACCTCTAACAGTCTCTACTACTCATAGTCTACCTCTAACAGTCTCTACTGCTCAGACTCTACCTCTAACAGTCTCTACTGCTCAGACTCTACCTCTAACAGTCTCTACTGCTCAGACTCTACCTCTAGCAGTCTCTACTTCTTGGACTCTACCTCTAACAGTCTCTACTACTCACAGTCTACCTCTAACAGTCTCTACTGCTCAGACTCTACCTCTAACAGTCTCTACTGCTCAGACTCTACCTCTAACAGTCTCTACTACTCACAGTCTACCTCTAACAGTCTCTACTGCTCAGACTCTACCTCTAACAGTCTCTACTGCTCAGACTCTACCTCTAACAGTCTCTACTGCTCAGACTCTACCTCTAACAGTCTCTACTTCTTGGACTCTACCTCTAACAGTCTCTACTACTCACAGTCTACCTCTAACAGTCTCTACTGCTCAGACTCTACCTCTAACAGTCTCTACTGCTCGGACTCTACCTCTAACAGACTCTACTACTCATAGTCTATCTCTAACAGTCTCTACTACTCACAGTCTACCTCTAACAGTCTCTACTGCTTGGACTCTACCTCTAACAGTCTCTACTACTCATAGTCTACCTCTAACAGTCTCTACTACTCATAGTCTACCTCTAACAGTCTCTACTACTCATAGTCTACCTCTAACAGTCTCTACTGCTCGGACTCTACCGCTAACAGTCTCTACTGCTTGGACTCTACCTCTTACAGTCTCTACTACTCACACGTTACCTCTTACAGTCTCTACTACTCTGACTCTACCTTTAACAGTCTCTACTACTCACACGCTACCTTTAACAGTCTCTACTACTCGGACTCTACCTCTAACAGTCTCTACTACTCAGACTCTACCTCTAACAGTCTCTACTACTCACACGCTACCTCTAACAGTCTCTACTACTCACACGCTACCTCTAACAGTCTCTACTACTCGGACTCTACCTCTAACAGTCTCTACTACTCACATGCTACCTCTAACAGTCTCTACTACACACACGCTACCTCTAACAGTCTCTGTTACGCAGTGTGTATAATGCTGCATAGGCAGAGTTTCAACTTGTTGTTATTCGCACACCTGCAACTGGTAAAAACCACTGAACATGGCACCTCTACTTGCAATTTCAACTTGTCAACTTGGTGTGATCATCTCAACTACCAGTTTGTTCCCAGTTTAAGGAGTGACAACAGTGTAACGCCCCCTTCTCTACTTTAAATTAAATTAGTCTATATTGGTATTGGTTTTTGATCAATTTCTATTCAGACTCAGTACTTTGATAAGTCGGTAACAATGACCATACTAATCACTGTTTAAGAGGTAAACATTAGCATTACCTCACAAATGTTAGTTGGCTAGCTAGTTGCTAACGTTACTCACTATTGTTGTTGTGCTGCAATTTCAGTTCAAAATGTAGCACGAACGTTTGAAGTTGACTATAGTAGAGCGGAGCCAGCAGCTATTCAGGCCTGTAAGTGTTAAAGTGAAACTATTACAGTAGCTTTTTATGAGGTTTACGTGCTTTTGTGGAGGCGTCCATGTTTTGTTTTGTCTTTACACTGTCATCGGGAGCAACTTGGGGTTCATTGTTTTGCCCAAGGACACTTCAGTATGTGGAGTCACGTGGGCTGGGAATCAAACCGCCAACCCTACGATTAATGGACAACGCACTCTACCACGTGAGCCACAGCCGCCCACCTGTCCCCGTCCCTGTCCCCGTCCCCCTTCCCATCTCGACTACTCTGCAAACATGACCTACAGATACACAGTGGGATAATAAGAACTCACCATGTTGTCCACCATGCATCCACTCACCCATAGAGTGCTTTAGAACTCAAGCTCCCTTTTCCTCTTCAAAAACACTGGCGATGAAGATGATGACGTCATCACGTTATCTATCATCTCAGAGTCTGTATAATCTCACACACACACACAGACTTGCACACACTACATATTTCAGACAGCACCTGCGAGAGCAGACAGATTTCTGGGAAACAGCATGCGCATGTATACATACACCCACACGTTTACTCACTCACACACACGTGAGATGTATGCACCTCACATCTAGAGAAGAATTAGGCTTGTCTACAGAAATAAGTTTTGTATGTTTCAACACATTTTCACGCATGCCTTTTTACATTGTGAAATATCCAGTGTTCAAAAGCTGTGTGTCATGAGATCATGAATTAAACAGTGCATGTGTTCTTCCTTACATGAACAAATGAACACACAACAGCACCGAAAGTGTGTGTCTATTTACATTTCTTTTATGCAGAATTGTTCAAATACACACATATACATTAGGCCCACAAGTGCTGCATATTACATTACTGTACGGTTAAACACACACACACACAGGTGGAGTCAAATCTAGAAAAAGCTTTTTTGTCGACCGCAGTCTGATTTCCTTGACTCTATTTTTTCTCTTTTATTTTCTTTGTGTCTGTCTCTTCCTGACACCTGTGTGTAGGTGTGGACCACACTGCAGGTGTGCTCTCTCTCTCTCTCTCTCTCTCTCTCTCTCTCTCTCTCTCTCACTCTCTCTCTCTCTCTCTCTCTCTCTCTCTCTCTCTCTCTCTCTCTCTCTCTCTCTCTCTCTCTCTCTGACACACTCTCTCTCTCGCTCGCTCTCTCTCACACACTCTCTCTCTCTCTGTGAGGTTATTTTTATATCACTGAGATATCAGATAGCTCGCATTTCTCATTTGCCTGTGTATGCTTGACTTGCGAGTCTATGTGCTGTATAAGTTCAGGTCTGATCTCATAATATTCTTGTTTCTCAATCACAGATAAATAAATGTTCCACCTTACGTAGTTATTAAAGCTCATTTTTGCATCGAATCTTTTTATAGTCTGCTGTACATTTTAGTTGGACGCTTTGAACGAAACACTTCTTTCCGCTCGAAGATGATGAAAGAAAATTAAAGGTTTTCCGCCAGTCTTTCATATTTAGCTCTTTTCCACTGACGTGGTAGCGCTCTGCATCTTTGCTTATAATTTGGAAACGTAACCATTACGTAATTAGACGGCAGTGTCTGAGTGAAAAGTGTAAAAAAAAAAAGAAAGAGTTGTCATTTTTGGATGTTGTACTGCAGGCTTGAAGAACAAAGTCAAATCTGTTAGTATTTATACACAGCACACGGATATAGACATAGATAACGAGGGATGTTTTTAGTTTGTCGTTCTTCGGTGTAATCTCTGCTAGGGTTAGCATTAGCAGTGGATCTGCTAGTTAGTTTGCTGCAATCGGCAGTCAGATGCGTATTTTTTCCACGGACCACAACAGTATTTAACGTAGCTTTTTTTGTTGTTTTTTTTTAACATCAGCGCTCCAAACCTCATCAGCGCTCAAATTGTTTTTTAATGGCAACAAATACTGAGTTGGTCCAGTTGTCATGGTGATGCAATGACACCACCCCAGACCCCTGACCTTCTCTGTTCTACACCAGTATTTCACTGCTGAAGCTAAAATGCTAGCCGAGTATCCACGCGTTCATGGTGGGAAAGTGTGGAGTGTTTGTAGATCTAGATCACATCAACTTGTGACTGTAAAAGGACTCATTTCCGACTCCAGTCTATTTTTGGAAGATGTTACACTATTTTAGCTATTCTATATACTATAATGTTTATGCTAAAGCCGTTGTTGTTGTTGTTGTTGTTGTTGTCATGTAATCTTTACAGTGCCAGGTAGCAGGTGTATCAACCTGGGATGTTTGGGAGCAGCTAGAAATAACGCACAACATTCGATTGATCATCGCAGAATTGTCTAAACAATTGACAGAAATGCTAGCTACCTCGAAACAGTTATCTACCTGAGTAGCAATTTTCATTAATAATGCCTGTTTACATCGCCATAGTGTAGAATGGAAAATCTGGAAGGTTCTATTGTCTGCTGCATAAAAACCATTTTACACTTTTGATGCTCATGTATTGTTGGTACTCATCGTTGTTACTCTTGGTACTCATCATTGGTCCTCTTGGTACTCCTGGTATTCATCGTTGGTACTCGTTACTCTTGGTGCTCATTGTTGGTACTCTTGGTACTCCTGGCACTCATCGTTGGTACTTGTTACTCTTGGTGCTCATTGTTGGTACTCTTGGTACTCCTGGTACTCGTCATTGGTACTTGTTACTCTTGGTGCTCATTGTTGGTACTCTTGGTACTCCTGGTACTCATCGTTGGTACTTGTCACTCTTGGTGCTCATTGTTGGTACTCTTGGTACTCCTGGTACTCATCGTTGGTACTTGTTACTCTTGGTACTCATTGTTGGTACTCTTGGTACTCCTGGTACTCATCATTGGTACTCGTTACTCTTGGTACTCATTGTTGGTCCTCTTGTTACTGCTGGTACTCATCATTGGTACTCTTGTTACTCTTGGTACTCATTGTTGGTACTCTTGTTACTGTTGGTACTCATCGTTGTTACTCTTGGTACTTATCGTTGGTACTCTTGTTACTGTTGATACTCATCATTGGTACTCGTTACTCTTGGTTGGTCCTCTTGGTACTCATCATTGGTACTCGTTACTCTTGGTTGGTCCTCTTGTTACTGCTGGTACTCATCATTGGTACTCTTGTTACTCTTGGTACTCATCATTGGTACTCTTGTTACTATTGGTACTCATCGTTGTTACTCTTGGTACTCATCGTTGGTACTCGTTACTCTTGGTACTCATTGTTGGTAGTCCTGGTACTCCTGGTACTCATCGTTGGTACTCGTTACTCTTGGTACTCATTGTTGGTCCTCTTGTTACTGCTGGTACTCATCATTGGTACTCTTGTTACTGTTGGTACTCATCGTTGTTACTCTTGGTACTCATCATTGGTACTCTTGGTACTCATCGTTGGTACTCGTTACTCTTGGTACTCATTGTTGGTACTCTTGTTACTGCTGGTACTCATCGTTGTTACTCTTGGAACTCATCGTTGGTACTCGGTACTCATCGTTGAACTCTTGGTGCTCATTGTTGGTACACCTAGTACTCATTGTTGGTACTCATTACTCTTGGTACTCATTGTTGGTACCCTTGGTACTCTAATCGCATCGTAAATAATGTCACCACTCCACAGCCTACAGAAAACTCTTCCTACTTTCACATAATGGGAAATGGATATAGATTTCCAAGGATAAAGGTACAGATAGCATGACTATCTGTATCACGGCCCTGTCAAGAAGAAAAGCACGGTGTTTCTTTTGTGTGTGTTACCGAATGTTAACTAGCTAATATCTAGCGATGCTTGGCTTCACTGTTGCTAGTGTAATATTTAAGCTGATGTCTTACAGAATAATAAATTAAAAAAAACATAAAGTAGTAATCAGATATTCACTGATTCCGTGAGTTTCATCAAGCCAGTTTTTTCTGGGCAAAGAGAGATTGCATTGTCTGTCTCTTTCTTTCAGTGTCACCCTCCTTCCTTCTTCCTACTGCTCTCTTTATTTTTTCACTCTCTCTCTCTCTCCTTCTTGCTCCCTATTGCTCTCACTCTCTAATGGTACTGGTGGCTGGGTGTCACAGTGTGAAGGCAGTGAGTGTGACAGAGCCAAACTGTCCAGGTGCAAGTGTCTCTCCCATTGCTACACACACACACACACACACACACACACACACACTCTCTCTGACGCATGTGGCATGGGATAAGACAGTCAGCAGTTATTTCTGTGTTTCCTGTCTCTCTATCACAGGTGCAGGAGAGAGAGAGAGAGAGAGAGAGGGAGAGAGAGTCACACGCATGCAGTGCAACCGGACACGATGACACACTCCAGCTTACCCAAGCAGAGGAGTGTGTGTGTGTGTGTGTTTGAGAAAGATTAAGGAGAGGAGGAGTGGTGCTGACTCTATTGAAGTGGAGGTCAAATGGCCCTAAAAGGAAACACTTATAAAAGAGAAAGAGAGACAGAGAAGAAGGAGGTGGAGAGACCAACTGGTGCTTCCCACCGCCCACAGTTCGCAGATGTGCTGTCCAGAAAACAGTAGCTTCAGTGGGCAACACAGAGAAAGCTGTGTGTGTGTGTGTGTGTGTGTGTGCACGCTCTCTTACCACCAGTACAGCATGAGGAATCATGACAATATGCATGTGATTTATTTCCCACATTTAAATCTAGGGATAAACTGAAAAAGGTTCATTATCACGGCTAAAATATTCCTGAAAAAAGAATCCTACAGAGATAATATTGACAGGTATTTAACACATTATATGCTATTTTTATATATATATATATATATATATAGCTAGCCTACCCCAGGGAGCATCGGGCACAAGGCAACGTACAAGGCAACCTGGACAGGATGCTAATCCATCGTAGGGCGCAATCACATACACACTCACACACCCATTACACACACACACACAGATATATATATATATATATATATATATATATATATATATATATATATATATATATATATATATATATATATATATATATATATATATATATATATATATATATTATATATATAATGTATTATGTAAGGGAAAACTGAGCTAGGGGAAAAATGTGATGCAACATGAAGCAGAATGCATCACCGAAGTTGATGTATTCCTCTCATTCCACAACGATTTGCAAACACTAAAATTTTTTTATTTATTAAAAAGCGACACATCATACTTTTTTTTTTTTTTTTTTTTAGCAACAGATACTTGTTGGTATATTTAAATATAAATACATGAACATAACACTCGCTTCTTGTATATCAGAGGATTTTAGACTTTTTCCCCATTCCACATCATACTTTTTATGCTATTACTTACGTTATAGTAGCTATAAACAATCATTCTGTCATCATCCTTTCTTTTTACTCTCTCTTGATGCTAATAAGATAAAGGGTGCGTTTCAATTAGCGGCCTAGTTCAGTAGTCAGGGTACTGATCAGTAGGGATAAGGTTTTAACGGTATTACTAATCTTACCGATACTGCTTATCGATCCGGTATTTTAACAGTATTCTTATCGGTATTTTGACTTGTGTTTTTTTTTTATATAAACATTTAAAAAAAGAAACATTGAGAACAGAATGAACATTGCTTTATTTATATTTTTTATATGAAATAAGTTTATTATTATACATCTATTTGTAAATGCACCAGTGTGAAGGCATTTTTTAAGTGTTTAAGATTTATATACTGCAGAAACAAATACTCTAAAGATTTATATGTAGGCCATTTGTAAAGTAATTGAAACTGATATGCATTTACTAGCCTAAATGATTACATACTGATTTATTTCTTTATTTGGCATTTTCAAAACAAGTAATTATATGCTGAATGCGTAATGTCCTTTCTCCCAAATGAAATCAAGATCATTTCAACATAACGTAAGCGAGTCAATTAGTGCGATATCACATTTATTTTAAACGGCGTGAACGACGTTGATCCGACATGCCTTTAATGAGCAAAACGGTGTCGGAGATGAACATCGTTTCGATGCTGTGAGAGACCTCGATTGTGCGATGATTAAACGTCATTGTCATTTGGGAAGGTTGCTAGCATACGTACCTGACGTAGATGGAGCAACCAGAGACGAGCAAGCGAGGCAGTGGAAAACTTAGTATTTCTTTGAAAACAAGCAAAAAAAAAATCCCACAGTGCAATTGTTGTAGCTCTCAAATGATTACTTATGTTAGCGGTTTGTAACTTTATTTGACGTTCTACAGTATATATTTATATATATATATATATATATATATATATATATATATATATATATATATATATATATATTTGTTTGAGTCTAACAACTTTTAAGTGTTTAATGGTTTTTTCAAAATCCACTAGCTAGCCTATGATCCTACTTGAAAGTACCATCACAGAAACATGTGACTAAGCTAACAAATTTATATGACGTATAATGTCAGAAAGATATCGGTCCTGCCTGTTGGTCTGCACTTATATAGCGCTTTTTTAACGTTGGCGGTTCCAAAGCACTTTTCACTGTGTCTCATTCACCCATTCCCACACACACACACACACACACACACCAATGGTAGCAGAGCTGCCATGCACGGCGCTAACTTGGGTTTCAGTGTCTCGCCCAAGGACAATTCAGCATGTGGAGTCATGTGGTCTGGGAATCAAACCGCCAACCCTACGATTAGTGGAACACCCCCTAAACCAACTGAGCCACAGCCGCCAGTTCATAAATGCCAGTGGTGACATTTTACAACAGGAGAACATAGTCAAGTCGCTGGGAATTGAGTCATCAGGGTCCCTATGTGTAGTGACCTAGTGTACCTGATATACTGACCTAGTGTACCTGATGTACTGATTCACCACCTAGGGAGCTATTGAGATGACTGAGATGCACCCAAAGAAATCCAGCCATTACATATCTCTGACCCTGGAGACCCCTTACATAAATGTTAATCCCTTTACGAAAAAACTTGACCATATCAAAGACTTGTGTTCGCTTCGTAAATGGTAATTCGCAGGTCTGAATGACGTCATTTTCAACTTTGGTGCATTCCACATACAAAGTGGAAAAGCGTGGACGCCTCTGTGTGTTGTTAGCAACAAACTTGCCAGCTAACTGTACTGAGTGATGTATATTTTCCTCCTCAAACAGTGTACTGTGTAGTCGATGTCATAGATTTAAAAAGCAAAGATGCATTTTGAGTGATCTTTTTTTTTTTACGTTTCATTTTTATTGAACATTTCTGCTGAACACTTCTGATGAACATTTCTACAGAACATTTCTACATTTCTACTGAGCATTTCTGCTAAATATTTCTGCTAAACAATTTTGCAAAACATTTCTAATGACCAGTTCTGCTAAACATTTCTGCTAAACATTTCTGCTATACATTTCTGCAAAACGTTTCTGCTAAACATTTCTAATGAACATTTCTAAAGTTGAATTTTTATTGAAAATTTCTGCTGAACATTTCTACACAACATTTCTACATTTCTACGTTTCTTTTTTATTAAACATTTTTGCTGACCTTCTGATGAACATTTCTGTTGAACTGCTAAGCCTATCTAAATCACCTTTACTGTTCTGTCCTCATTTTGAGTGATCTAAAGCAAATCTTTCTATATACAGTTGAACTCATTTAAAGTTAAGATGTTCTACTTTGTTTACTGCTGATGCTGTTGGCAGCCATGTTGATTTGACGTCACTCCTTATAGGTGAGAAGGTAATGTGTAATTTTTTCTCTTGGCTTCTTCTGATTGGAGGTTAGGAATTACATGTTGCGACCTCGAACCGAACGCAGCATTAGATTATGTGGCGCGTCTGCCGTACAAGTCGTTACTACATGACCAATGACATGTTAGTTTGAGCACATTAGCATAAAACTGGGATTTGAATTACATCTAGAACTATTGTCAGAGCTGCTGTTATAGAAGATTCATCAGCACTTTCACATTTGATAATTCAACAGCACTGTGATATAAAATATATTCTAAAAAGGGGTGGTTTAGGTTCTGTAATCCGAGTGACTGAACGATGTTATAAACCTTTGCAAAATGTACGCAAACCTGTGACTGGATATTCATGTGTCAGGTTTCAAACCAATAAAACGACTGCAAGTAAGTAGTGCTGTCGGATCCAAGTCCAGTCTCTAGACATGTTCTGTATTGACTTGGACTTGTCTCTGAGTTCTTACCATCATTTGCACTTGGATTCGTCTGAGATTTTGTGATGTCTTTTCTTTTCGCAAGTACAAAGTTCGATAAAGTAATTTGTTCTTCTAGAAAAGAGCCTGATCATTGGCACAATGCACAAATAAACCAAACCAGTTTAGTTTTAGTTTTAGTTTAAAGGCTTGGCTTTGATCGATTTCAGTCTCAATCTTGACTTGCTCTCACTTTCATTTGGTCTCGTGACTTGAACTTGACCCCCTTAAGACTCTGGTCTTGTGCTGGACTCGACACTGCCAGACTTGACTAGAGACATTGTCCAAATGATACCTTTAATCTTTTGCCTATAGCAACTAAAGCTTACTGTTACAGACTACATTGCATGGAGAAAGAAGTGTTTATTGAGAATATTATTAATAATAAATTCAATTATTTATTGAACCCTGGATTTTATCATATTGTTTTTGTCGCATATTGTTTAATAAAAGCAATAATAATAAGCCACTCGAGGGCTTGTTTTCCCAGGATTTTCTCATGGGTAAGGGAGTTTTAGACACAAAATGAGTTGAAATAGGAAGTACAGAAAGTGTGCTTTCAATCAAAACATTCTTCTTGAGAGCATGAGGATTGTTGGTGAATCCTCGCCGATACCTCAGTATGGTTTACTCTCTGCAGCATTGCCCTATTTTTTTGTTAAGAAATATCAAAGTGGAACACCCTGTTGCCTAGAGAACAATACAACCAGATATCAGCACAATGAGATGTTGTTTTGATGTGTGGTTACACAAGATTGAGTCGCAAATCTCACGAAAAACACACAGACTTTGCAGCGGGCTGCATGGTGCAGGCTGCAGAGGTGCGTGGGCGAACTGCACTGCGTGGGACGTGTGTATGTGTGTGTATTAGTGTGTATCTGTGTTCATGTGGGATGTGTGTTTGTGCGAGTGTGTGTGTGTGTGTGTGTGTTTGTGGGACTGGGCGGTTTGGGTACAGGGTGCACAGGGTGCAATTCTCCAAAAAGTGTACTCACACACGCTCAGATTAGTGGAGACTCTCTATCTTTGGTCCAGAAGTCTAAGTCCAGCACCAAGGAGTGGTTTTAGTACATCAGTTATCACATGCTAGTAAATATTTATGTTAAAATACTTAATTTTTTATTCAATTGTGCAGTAATTTTTTATGTGAAACTGAACTTTATCAAATCCCTTCGTTTATTTATTTATGTATCTTTTATGTTTAGTGTATACATGTCACTCTATATAAATATATACACACACATACACTATATACTCTATATATACTTTTTTTAATACACAGTATTTTGTGTGTGTGTGTGTGTGTGTGTATATATATATATATATATATAATAGAGAGAGAGAGAGAAAGAGTGAGACACACTAAACATAAAAAATATATAAATGTATTTATATGTACACTTTGCTGTTGGTTTTTCTTTGTGTTGTACTTGCTGGGGGTAGGATTCGCTTTTAAAATGTACCATTCACAATTACAGGTTACAGTTTTGACATTAAAAAAAAAAATTTGAACCCTAAACACAAATCTAAAAAATGAAATAAATTTTAAAAAATTAAATAAAATCTCAAATCATCTTATTTGGACAATTTTATTAGGACAATTAGGTCAGAAGTGAAGCGTCCAGTATTCCCAGAGAAAACTAGATGCTTTCCAAGACGTCAAAGAAATAAAGTTTTTATGTTCTACTCCAATAGCTAGTTTTTATCAGTGATGTTAATACATGATGTTTAGTACAGTACGTGCGCAGTGTAACTGTTTAGCTAACGTTATAGCTTGTTAGGCTACTCTAACGGAAGCTTGCTGATAATTGTTAATAGGAATCTGCTGTAGCTATTTCAGTAGAACATAACGATTTCAGATGCACCTACAGTTCATATCTTCCCTTTTTTCCATCTTCCAACTGCTTAAATGCTGAGTTCAACCACTCTGAAAGCATCTACTTTCACTTGGGAATCCTGGACACTTTTATTTGACTTAATTTACATAAAATCTGTATTTTTAAGAAAATCATAAAATCTGTATTTTTTTACTTTTGTAGTTAGGATTTTTATTTTTAATCACACTATAACTTGTAGTTTCTAATTCTATGTTTTTAAAGATGGCAAGAATGTGAATTTGTTAAATATACTAAAGAAAAAGAATTTTTTTTTCTTTTTTCTTTTTGTTTTCTTTTTGGACAGCATGAATCATACAAAATTATGGTTTGTTTTACAAATAGCTTTGACTGAAGTCATGAATATGTAAAAAATATATACTGTATGTATATATATGTGTGTGTGTTTGTGTATGTATATATATATATATATATATATATATATATATATATATATATATATATATATATATATATATATATATATATATATGTATATATGTATGTACAACTGGACAAAATAGTATTCATTTTTTAATAAAAAGTGAATACTGTCATTCTTGGAAACAGATTTTTGGATATGACTGTGTATGAATTAAATTATTATATAAAATGTTCTTATAAAATAAGAATAATACAGTATAATATAATAGATAATTAATATAAAATTCCACTTTAATTTGTGGTTTTCCTATTTTTCATGAAAGATTTGTATGGTCACTTAAACAGTCCAGAAATGACTCTAAAGTTAGACATTTTGTTTGTGGCATTAAGGCATAATGTGTGTATCCATATGTATGCATACACACATTCATACACACACACTCCAGCAGGAAGAGAGTGGGTGTTTGGGAGCAGCTGCATGGGAGAGACATTGAATTTGGTTTCCTCCAAATGAACATACACACACACAAAAAAAAAACACATACGTATATAAATGCATAGAGCAGCCTCAAACATATTCACATGCTCACCTACATCTCAGTCTCTAATCTTAGTCTGTATGTATCTAATCTAAGTTACAAGAGCAAGACAATTGTAGGAAGAGTCATGAAGCAGTCTTACAACACAATCGTATGGGCTGAAGAACAATAACATCTATAATAATATATTAGTAATATACCATAAGCAACAGTAATACAGGCCATGGATCACCTCAGCAGGTAACAATAGCTGTAAAGAGAAAACACAATGATAGGCGTATACACACAGGCTCTCGGAGGGAATGTGCTGAGTGTGTTTCAGGGAAGGAAATGCGTTGAAGAGCTCTATAGATGGACCAACTGTGTTTGGAAATAAGTAGGTTAATAAAACAGCAGTCTAAACGCTTACAGTCAGGAGCGTGCACTCAAATTAAAACCAAAACAAGACTTAAAACGTGTTATTAATCTGAATAACGTAGGTGTTTTTTGTCTACGTACAAAGTACACTATATACAGTATATACGTGTGTGTATATATACAGTGCTGTGAAAAAGTATTTTTAATTTAATCGTTTTTTTGTATATATCTCATACTAAACAGTTTTAGATCTTCAAACAACTTAAGACAAAGGCAACCTGAGTAAACGCACAATACAGTTTAATTTTTTTTTATTGAAGCAAAAAAGTGATCCAACACCTAATGTGAAAAAATAATTGCCCCCTTAAACTTAAAATCTGATTGTGCCACCTTTAGCAGCAATAACTGAAGTCAACCAATCCCGGGCTTCATTGTAAATCCATTATCTAAATAATTTTACACCACAACGATGACAAATGATATAGAAATTGTAATAAGCTTACAATGAGCTTTTTTTTAAATTGAGCTCTCGATGGTTTTTGTCACTTCATTTTGCAACTCAACTATCTTGATTGTTAATACTTCTTATGATGCCAAATGGATTACCGGCCCTGGGATGAGTAGTTTCTGTGCTCTTGGAGGTATTTTGGCAGGTCGGCCACTTCTGGGAAGGGTCACTACTGTGCTGAGTTTTTCCATTTGGAGATAACGGTTCTCACTGTGGTTATTTGGAGTCCTTTGAAATAGCTTTGTAACCCTTCCCAGACTGATGTATTTCACTCACCTTCGTCCTCATCATTTCTGGAATTGGATAACATTTTTGCTTCAATAAATAACATTATCATTTACAAACTGTAAATGTTTGTGTTTAATCAGGTTGCCTTTTAATTTAATCTTAGATTTAGTTTTAATCAAAAACAGAAGAAATCAGGATGGGGCAAATACATTTTCACAGCACTGTATGTATATAGGTAGGTTTTGCTAATAAACTGGATGTTGGGTTACTTTATAAAGTGTTCTTATACTGTATATTCTAAACACTCACCAGTCCTTTTATTATGAAACAGTACTAATACTGGGTAGGACCCCTCTCTTAACTCTCAATACTTCATGGGTTGTTTTCCACAATGGTTGTTGGAAGCATTTCTTTGGGATTCAGGTCCATGTTAAAATGTTCTTTTGGATTCAGATCTAGTGATCAGTGAGGTTATTGAAGTGCATTGTCGTGTTTCAGACGAACTGTTACTTGTGATATGGATTAGTAATAATATTAGTCATCATGCCATTACACCAACACCAGCACCAGGCAATGTATTTGGAATCTACTACAGCAAACTGGTCAAACTCCTTTGCCCGCGCTCATCAATGAAGAGTTCTCGCCCACAGGACTGCCGCTTACTGGAAGTTTTTATTGTTTTTCCGCACCCTTCTGTATCTAGACCAGTGGTCACCAACACTCCTTTAGATCTACTTTCCTGCAGGTTTCATCTCCAACCAAAATCTACCACACCTATCTTAGTTCATGAAGAGCTTCTTAAGGCAGTGATTAGATGATCAGGTTGGCACGATTATGCTTGGAGCTAAAGTTTTCAGGAAGGTAGATCTCCAGGAACACAATTGGTGACCACTGCTCTACAGTCAAGAGTTGTTCATGAAAATCCCAGGAGATCAGCAGTTACAAAAATTTTCAATCCATTCAATCATTTTGTCACCAACCACCATGCCACAGCTATTTACTTAGGGTTTTTTTTTCTTCTTCTTCTTCTTTTCATGATAATGTATAAGGCACACTCATATGGCTAAATCTGCCATGTATATCCATGGCACTCTGGGAAAACCTTTTGGATATCACTGTGGCTAAATTGTGGAAATAAACAAAACAGTATGAAAAAGTCACTCTATATAGTAATTTGCCAAATGATGTAAAAGTGTTTCTATTTCAGTTGTTTTCTAACCTTGCCTTCCTCTCTTCCTGCTAAGACCATGTTGGGTAAGGAGCCAGTTTAGCAAATGCAGAAGAAGTCCAGCAGAAAAATCACCAACATGTACATGGATAATGGACCAACAGGTACATGGGCATGCAGCTAGGACAACATTACATCAACCTGTTTAGAAAAGTGCTCATGAGCACTGATGCTGGGAAAGGTTATGTTGAGTACACACTAACTACATTAGATATATGAATATGTATTCAAAGCTGAGCAAAATTCCCATACATTCATTCATTCATTCATCCATTCATTCATTCATCAAATGTTCATTTGCTAGTGGTTATCAGTGGCGTGACTCAGAAAGCGTATCACAACTGAAACCACACTGTTAACTGCCAATAAGTGTAAACACACTCTCTCTCTCTCTCTCTCTCTCTCTCTCTCTCACTCTCTCTCTCTCTCTCTCTCTCTCTCTCTCTCTGATGTCTGATCTACAGATGCTGTATGTCTGAACTGTTTATAGCAGAAGCACAGCTCGCCACTGCCCTCACACAGAGATGGAGAAATATGCACGAATCAGATAAAGGAGAACCTTAGTACCAAGCTATTTTTTCCCCCTGACCTCAAAAAACATCCGGTGAGATCTGCTGGTCTGACATCTTGCAAATGGAAAAGTTAGAGGTGAGTGTGTGACCGCACGTGGCAAAGTTTGAAGAGCACATCACACACACAAACACACACCTCTGCGTTCTCTGTTGTGGTCGGCTTCGCTTAAGTTTCCATTACGCCATAACGACATTTGGCCAAAAGGCTTTACTTTGCAGGTGGTCGCTTCGATCTGATTGGCCAGTTGCCTGCTTGATGACCAATTGCCTAATTTCTTATTTTCCCAATTTGTACTTCATTTTAAGAATAAGTATACATGATCAGACACCTTTTCTAAACACTCATTTCTCACGTTATCATAATATCTACCCACAGGAAGTATTGATTCTGGCAGCTTTTTCTCCCTTTACTCCTCGTATGTCATGACTGAGTGTATGTACACCTGCATACCGATAGACCTATATAAGAACTTGGAAAGACTCAGCATCTGGTGTATTTTTGGTAATGTGTGTATGTGTACTGGGCTGCTGGGTCTATGAGAAATGAGCAAGAGTGTGAGTTGCTGTGGTAAGCCGCTGACAGAAATAGCTGATGTACATTTGTACACATGTGCACACACACACACACATGTACTGGCCCAGCTCTCATGTCTGATGTGGGTGCGAATTAGAGAGAGTTGGTGGAAATTCTGTTGTTTGAAATGAAATGCGTAGAACGAGTACACCCCCTCATCATACACACTTTCCGAACATGTTCTCACGATGAATCGAATTTCCCTAATCATACCTTGAACTGATGGCATGATCCTACTATGTTAATGTTTGTATGTTAACACTGTATGAATTTCAGCCTCATTTTGTAGACAAATATTGCACGTAGTAAAAGAATCCTTTGACTGCGATGTGCTCCCCGGTGGCCGGTTTGGTGCCGCTGCGACCAAAAAGAGCTCACGACAACGATCTGGCAGTGCCGGAAATTTTGTAATCAAAATCTCAGTGGGTGACGAAATGCTGCGACGTTTGTCTAAAATCCACCGATAAGAAAATGGCATAGGATTACACAGAGCACTTGGGACAGTTATAGATACCATAGTGGCGATGGTGAAATGTAAACGAAACATGCTAACAGCCAGAAATGCCCTATTTCCTTAAGCTTGCGCTGAAGAATGCTTTTTTATTTTATTTTAAAAAGCCCATTTTTTTTTATTAATGGTATAAGCAGAACACAGTTATTTTATTCAATCACAGGTCTATCCTTAGAGGATCTTCATCATATAACCTAACATGGTCAACACATGGTATCTCACAATCTGGTATTGAATATTACATATACCAAATTCTACATGCAACCAAGAGCCTATTAATACCAACAATACACAGATGGATGGATGGATGGATGGAAAGAAAGAAATACATACAGACAGACACGCCCTCATTGGTAGAGGTGCCACCTCACAGTTCCAGGATCCTCGATTCAGTCCTGAGGTCAGGTTTGTATATATATATATATATATATATATATATATATATACACACACTCTTTATTAAAAGTGTAGTCAATGATTTTGGTTTTGAAACTTCAAGGTTAAATCAAATGCAACCTCTTTTTTCTTCATAGTGTTCCTTCCGTAGATATACAGCCTAGGCTAAAACGTTGCAAGAAGGTGAGCTTTCCAAATGGACAAAGATACCACTTATGTCTCTTTGTCATGATTGGTTGGATGTTGGTAGTCCTTTTTCTTTCTTGTTTACATGTAAGTGTAGTAGTTCAGCAGGGTTTTTTCTGCTTAAGTGGATAGTATGAACCTAAACTATATATACCACAGACAAATTTTAAGCTTGTGTGATACCAACAATGCACAATAAGGGGTGGGAGCACCTACAGGATATGTCCATAAGTTTGTGGACACTTGACCATCACACCCATATGTGGTTCTTCCCTAAACTGTTGCCACAAAGGCACGTGATTGTCTAGAATGTCTTTCTGTGCTGTAGAATTATAATTTCCCTTCAGTGCAACTGAGAGCCCCAAACATGTTCCAGCATTACGATGCCCCTGTGTACAAAGTGAACTCCATGAAGACATGGTTTGCCAAAGTTGGGGTAGAAGAACTCGAGTTTCCTGCACAGAGCCCTGACCCCAACCCCACTGAACACCTTTGGGATGAACTGGAACGCCGAATGCACCCCAGGCCTCCTCAATCGATACTCAACTAGCACACTCAAAAATAAGTGTGATGGTCAGGTGTCCACAAACATTTGTATGCATGAAAATTGCATAAAATTGCATTTTGTAGAATATCTGATTTGTACTTTGGTGCAACATGATTAGCCACGTAAAGACATTACTGTATTAGAGTCATAGTTGCTTTATGTTCCCTAAAGGGGTTTGGCTACAACTCTAAAGTTATTTAAATCATTATAACCTGGATATTATTCAACTCGGCATGAATTCAATTCTATTGTATTTTATTTATATAGCACTTTTATCAGTGGTCACAAAGCAACTTTACCGTTTTTATCTGGATATACAGTAAATTTAGATTTAGATTTAGGCCTAATGAGTCACACTGATGTCCCATTCAGGGCATATTCCCACCTCACACCGAGCATGCCCGCAATAGGCTCTGGACCCACCATCACCCCGATGAGTAAAAAACTGAAGATGAAGATGAATGACTAAATGAATGAATAAATCACATAAAAGTAGCAAACCTCTCCAAGATGTGAATTTAGGTCAGAAGCATTTGGCCACACCCCTGTGATGTTCTGTTTATAAGTATAGAATGTAAATAAATATGTTGCAGCTTTGTTATAAGATGTACTGTGTGGGCCTTCTGTAATTTAAATTTGACTAAAAATGACTCTGATATCATGTCCCACTTTATCTGTATCTGTAGTTGCTGTCGCCAGGCGTTGGCCTCCTGGTGATAGTCTCCGTGGCGACAGTCTCCAGGCCTTGGTCCCCACGGGGACGGGCACCCTGTCACGCTGGCACAGTGGCATCATTCTAAAATGGGTATTAGGCATTTCCTGCTGGGGCCGTTGGTGGGTGGAAGTGTGTGTGTGTGTGTGCGTGTGTGTGTGTTGGGGTGGAACGCACCTGGCTTGCGCAGCTGTGGGTCCCCTAGCAGGGGGGAAAGGGAGGAGGCGAATGAGGCTCAGCACTGTTACACTCGATGAGTGTGTGTGTGTGTGTGTGTGTGTGTGTGTGTGTGTGTGTGTACATCTCTTTATATCGTTGCCTTTTTTTCATTAAATTGGCTATAATCCTCCTAATATGTTGTTTTTTTTATATAGATTGCTAACAGGTGCATGTCAGCCCAAATGCTTCTGAAGGCATTTTCAGGAAATCATGTATATCAGGTTCTTTAAAAGGAGACTTGGGAGTCAGTAAAGAGGCAGTCTGGCCTAAAACTAATGTCTCAAGTTTTATATATCTGGTTGGGTAGCATTCTGTAGTGCAGTAGTCTATTGCATGTCTCAGATTCGGCTTCTTTGTTTTGGCTAAATGTAACATTTGGTTTGTTACATTATTGTTTATTAATTACATGTATTCTGCTGCAAACACTGAACTCCTTCAGAGCTCATATTATTATTCACTTATTTGTCTTAAAGAATATTATTTAGTAACTACTATGAATTGTTCTGTAACTACAGTGTACTGGGTGTATGCAGTTCAGTGAGCAATGTAAATCTGCAAGTTGAGGGGTTATTTTTGGTCAAAGACTTGCTCATTAATACATCTCTTCAAACCAAATCATATAAGATTTCAATTTGAATTCCCGATGCTTTTCTCTGTGCCACAGCTCTTCTTCCATGCACTTCACCTTGAACAATGCCTTCAACAGGATATTTCTGTGTAGTTATGATGTAAGCGGAGTGTTAATCACTCATCTGAGTGGTCATTTCAGTCACTCAGGCCATTCATTCGGCCTCTTTATTTTCAGCCTGTTAGCCGTATTTAAACCAATTATAAGTCTTAAAAATGAAATATCTGAAAATAAAAAAATATCCACCCCCTTGTAAAGGCACATGATCTGGAGGATCTTTTTTTCAGTATTCAAATTGCAAATTATTACTTCAGAGACTACTGCATTACCAGTTTAAGCAGGAACGCCCCCCTGCATTCCCCCACCCACAGTATAATCTGAAATATAAATGAAAGGCATAAATGGCATAAAGTTGATAATAATAAAGAGAAGTTAATGTAATATAGTTTTACAGATTGTGCTTCAAAGAGAAATGTATTCAAAAGATTAAATTGTACTTCTTCAGTCAAGGCAGTTGTTTTTGTTGTATTTTTGATCATTTCAGCAAAAGGTGTTCCATCCATCCATTTTCATTACCGCTGATCCTACACAGGGTCACAGGAGAGCTTGGAGCATATCCTAATGAACTCAGGGCACAAGGAGGGGTGCCAGCCCATCACAGGGCACATTCACACATACATTCACACACTACAGACAGTTCCGAAATGGCAATCAACCTACAACACATGTCTTTTGGTTAGGGGGAAGAAACCAGAGTGCCCGGAGGAAACCCCCGAAGCAGGGAGAGAACATGCATCAAGGAAATCAGACCTTATCTCACCGAACAGGTACACAGCTACTAGTCCAGGCTCTTGTCATCTCAAAACTGGACTATTGCAATGCACGATTTTTTGGCCTCCCAGCCAGATCCATCAAACCCCTTCAGATGATTCAGAATGCAGCAGCACGCCTCATCTTCAACCAGCCCAAAAGAACCCATCTCACACCCCTCTTGATCTCCCTCCACTGGCTTCCTGTAGCCGCCCGCATCAAATTCAAGGCCTTGATACTCACGTTCAAAACCTTGTCTGGATCAGCAACCCCCTACCTCAACACTCTCCTGAAGGCTTACATTCCCTCATGCAACCTGCGATCGATTCGCGACCAACGCTTAGTAGTTCCTACTCAGTGTGGCTCAAGATCCCTTTCCAGAACCTTCAAACTACTTCAGTGGTAGAATGAACTTCCAACCTCAATCCAAACCGCAGAATCTGTCACTATCTTCAAAAAACAGCTAAAGACCCACTTCTTCCATGAGCAAGTAACAAACCCCTAAAATGCCAACCTCACATCATTAAAAAAAATAATAATAATTACACATCTACTTTGCACACTTTGCTTCTTCTAGAACTCAATTTGAAATCTTGTATTTTAGCACTACTTGTATTGTTCTCCGCTTGATATGTTGCTTTGCTTGTATTTCCTCATTTGTAAGTCGCTTTGGATAAAAGCATCTGCTAAAAGCGTCTGCGGGATTTGAACCTTCATCCTCAGAGGCGCGAGGCAAACGTACTAACTTGTATTGTGGATATGCCACGACATTAAATTGAACTATAAACTGTTAAAACCTACAACGTGCCATTCTTTAATTCAGAGAGATATATTGTAATCACTGGCAAATTGTTGTGGTATAAGAGGAAGAAAACACTCCAGGATGTGCAGTTATTGGAAAATACTCCTCTTCTGATTGGTAACAGTAACTCCGCTTCGTGTCAGACTGCATTGCACCATTCCGTCATTTCTGTTGGCACCCCAAAGTTCATTATTTTCCTATAACAACAAATCCTAAGGTGTCTGGTTCATTTTATACCACAGCAATTTGGTAACAATTACATTTTTTAAAAAACTTATTATTGTCTGACTCTGCATGGTTTTTAACCATTTCAATTCAAAGTGGACATTGTCGCAATGCAGCTTTATAGAAATATATCAATTCAGGATATAAATGTATAAATTTATCCATAATGAGCAAGCCAGAGGTGGCGGTGGAAAGGAGAAACTCCCTGAGACGATACAAGGAAGAAACCTTGAGAGGAACCAGACTCAAAAGGGAACCCATCCTAATCTGGTAACAACGGATAGTGTTATTATAAATAACGTTTATACTACATGGTCAAAAAGTGCAACTGTGTAACCAGGAGATTCATTACAGTTTTCACATGAAGTCCATTTTGTTGAAGTTATCCCCTGTTCACTGATGGAAACTTGAGTGCAAAACTATTCGTAGCAATTTCAGTCCTAAAGCTATCATAGGAATTGTAATCCTAAGCCACCGTAGCAATCGTAACTGTTCTTATCAATTGCAGTCCAAAGCCATCTTCATGGTTTTTAAGTGGTACCATCCTCAATAATCTCAGTGATTTTCTGGTGGTACATGTGGGGCCACCCTTAGCAACAGTGAGCTGTTTCCAGGTGATGAGAACTCCAACCAGAAGTAAGGCATCTGGACGGATAAGGCAGGTTTCGAGAGCAGAAAGGGTCAAGATCACAAGTTTAATTTCACATTTAATATTGTGGAACATCCTCAAGACAAGGTGGTTCCTATTAGTGCTTACAGTTTATAGCATCTTTAAACAGTCATTCTTTCACCATCCACTTGTTTACAACTGTCCTTGAAGTTATTAAGACAAAGTAAATAGCAACCCGGTTTTAATTTTTTTTTTAATTCATTGTAGATTATGTAGATTACCTGCCATACAAGTCACTGTAAATGAGCTGTTACTATAGCAACGATACCATATTAAAATGAGCACATTATTATAAACCTGTGATTTGAATTACAGCTTTAACTACAGTCGGAGCTGCTGTTGTAGACAAATACTCAACACCTTCTGACCAATCAGAATCGATCGAGCATTCACCAGTGCTGTGGTATGATATTATCTTATAATATACTGATTTTTTATCCTAACATGTCAGTGTTATAATGTTCATCAGGAGGACGAGGAGGGAACCTGAGACTGTAGAATTTGAATTCTAGACATCTAGAATCCTGTGCTATTTTGTCTGACTTCTATGGGAGCTGATTCTTCGAGCACATCCCGCTGACTGCCATTATCAGAGCAGATGTTCTTATCTTAACACGTTAGCCTACACTTTCCCTCATCAGCCCCGCTAGCTCGGAGTCAATTGCCCTGCTGGGAGCTTGAAAAAAAAAAAGTCTCCCACTACCACATGGCTGCCTATTCAAGCCCTCGGCGGATTAGTTAAACGTATTTGACTGTGAGTGCACATGTGCGCAGTGTTGAACATGGGTATAATCGCAGTATTCGCTTGCCCCGTGTGTAATTACTTATCTGCAATTATTGCGTCTCAGTACACAGTTCCTTCCACTGTGCCATCTTTTTTTTTCCTAAATGCTACACAGCTATTGCTATATCTGAATTAACCAGCTGAAACCTTATTTTGTGGAATTGTGATGTTGACCTTTTGACATATATTTGTGTTTTCGTATGTGTGTGTGTGTGTATGTGTGTGTGTGTGTATGCAGTTCCCAGCTGTCTCTATAGAGGGAGCTTTGTATCCGAAAGTCTGGAGTTGTCTGGAAAACCGCTGCCTCAGGGATGTGTGTGTGTGTGTGTGTGTGTGTGTGTGAGAGTGTGTGAAATGCAGCTATACAATCCTATACAGTTCACAACCTCCTCCTCCTCCTTTCCATCACCACACCAAGCTCTCATTTCATACATGGGCGAACACTCAACGAAACATCCCCGGGGGCGCATCACATGACTGGGTTACAGGTCGAAGGTCAGGCCTGACTGTCAGCTTGTCACGTGTCCCTGCTGATTTTATTTGTGTTTTAATGGTTTATCAGTAAAAAAGTTAAGCACTATGAAATCTCATAGATCTCATAGAAGCACGTTTTGCTGGCCATGCTTACACACTCCTGACCAGTGAACCACATCCAAATGTTCTGGATTAACTGGGATTGTTTAGGGGAAGGCCTGAGAGCATCCAGGGTCAGATCCAAGGCTGAAGCTGCGCTATCTAGTTCATTTTGAGCTCAGCCACCTTGAAAGGGTTTATTTCTGGAGCTCAGTCACGTTGGCTGTGTGAGCGAGAATTCTTCATTAAGAGTAACGATATTAATGAGGCGCTTCTTGCACTGGAACTCGTTCATTTGGCTCAAGCTCTCTCTCATCCATTCATTTGGTGGCTAAAAAAAGAAGCATAGCGTGTCAGAACAAACAAGCTGAGCTTTTCGCTGATCTCAAGGAATGACCCGAAGTCAGAGAAAGAGAGAGAGAGATGTTGAAAGAGTAGAAATTCAGAAAGAATGCAATTTTTAGTCAGTACATTAACAACTTGGAATACAAAAGTGTAAACGAGGATTTTTTTTTCCAAATACATTTCCGAGTTCCATTGCTAAATGGCTATAGTTGTTTAGCTGTCATCTATAGCTGTTATCTAACACAAAGCATAAACAAGATCTGACTCAATAACCCGTCGTGCACTACGGGCCACATTTTATCATTTCCTAAAGTTCTGTGTAAATATACTGCTCAAAAAAATAAAGGGAACACTTGAACAGGACAATGTAACTCCAAGTGTTCCCTTTTTTTTTTAGCAGTATATTTTCATACGTCAAACCAAACAAAAATTGTGTCCAGAATGACAAAAGTTTGAGTAACGCTGATTTTCTTTATTATCTTCTTTTCTTTGTCTTAACTTACTGGATTTTGGTGTTTTTTGGATTGCTTTCTTTCAAGTCAATAAAAGGAAATGACTGACTTTCACAAAAACATTATCGTTCTAGTACGTGGATGTAACTGAAATAAGTAAGTGGTTTCAACTTGACAGCGTAGTCTGTATATAAAATCTGCATCTAAATTATAAAGCTCACTGATCGATTGAGGTTTACATTAATGAATCTCCTTACATGTAAATGTATACAAACTCAGGAGCTCACATCAGATACAAATGGTTTTTATCCAGATTAACTGGATTTGAACACTCCTGAATGATCCAGCTACGCCGATATAAAAGACAAATGAAAATATCTGTGTCAAATATATCTAGTTTTTCTTATTTTTAGATTACAATGAACCAAGATTATTCAAGATTATTCAACCTTTTCAATCGGTGAAAAATTATCGTGTATGTAAACTGTAAATTTAACACTTTCTTTCTTTCTTAATTTTTTGCCATGTATGCGCACATGTCCAGGCATATTTTTATGAAACTGATGTACACTCAGAGATGAAACAATGATATACTGATTTGGTAATATTAGATTTGCTGCTTATGTTAAATATCATATTTTGATGGGAAAATGGCTAGTGACATATAATCTTGCCTCAGTAAGGATGCAGGTGAGAAATTTAAGGCAGTCATGGAATTCAAGTAGAGAGAAAGAAAGGCAAAACAGGGGGAAAGACCTGACTAAGATACACTCGTGCATTCTGGAGAGAAGAGTAAAATTCACCTACACATTTTTAACACCAACACCTCCTGGGCTCACCTTAAAGGCAAGAACTGGCCCATGTTTTAACTAGTTTTGGAGCTGATTACGCAACCGATTTTCTAATGAATGCTGTAAAAACAACAACAACAAAACAAATGTGTGTGGTTTCACAAGCAGTTCGTACCCAGCATGCCTGCTTCATTCATATAGAGGTCTGTCGCACTTGCCGTGGTTGAGTAAGTTTTTCTCACTCTGGTTTAAACGACTCTCTCTTCCTTTATCAGCAGAACCCTGCTACCCCTCAAGCCATGCTAGACTGTAACTTGTATCTGTTCATCCAGGCATAGAGGCCCGTTTCACGGCGGGCAATTACAACAGCCAAATGTCCCCATATTCCCTCCCCCTGATCCCTTTGAAGCGAGGGAGTGACGGACACAGAAAGGAGGACCGGCTTACGATGATGGATGAGGCATTAAGATTGAGAGATAGTAAGAATTACTCAGCAACTCTTGACCTTTAGGAAAGTCAGCACCAGTGGGGTGAGAAGAGCATGTTTCCTGTGCTGGAGGGGGCATATATTTAGCTCACATGACAATTTTGACATTGTGTGGACACGGGTCGTCGCCAGGAGGAAAGTCATTTGATTTAAAACCTCAATAAGAGCTTTATCCTGGTCTGTGCCATGATGGA
>CM022761.1:25769944-25784944 GCA_012411365.1 Ameiurus melas
TAGAACAATGTTGTGAATATGCTAGAAGTTCTAGAACAAGTTTAAGAGTATAGTAGATGTTCTAGAACAAGGTTGTGAGTATGCTAGAGTTGTTAGAACAATGTTGTGAATATGCTAGACGTTCTAGAACAAGGTTAAGAGTATGCTAGAGTTGCTGGAACAAGGTTGTGAGTATGCTAGAGTTGCTGGAACATGTTTGTGAGTAGGCTAGAGTTGTTAGAACAATGTTGTGAATATGCTAGAAGTTCTAGAACAAGGTTAAGAGTATGCTAGAGTTGCTGGAACAAGGTTGTGAGTATGTTAGAGTTGTTAGAACAAGGTTGTGAGTATGCTAGAATATGGTTAAGGGCATTTACACACCTGGCTCTTTTGGAGCATTTGTTTCGGAACCTGGTGCGTTTTCTCCCTTGGTTCGGTTCATTTAGAAAATATGGACACAGCGATCACGCTCGGATCCGCACCAAAACAATTTGCAGACGAATTCTGGAGCGGTTCGCTTGTGGTGAGAAAGAAAGCCAACCCAATGGACCGATGAACCAATCTGTATAGCAGTGCTTAATGGAACAGAATTACGTGAAAAATGTGTTTGTTTTGCTAACAGATCACAACATGAATTGCTGTTTAATTTGGACCAAAGACGAGGTCAATTGTCTCGTTGAAATTTGTTCTGACGAACATGTTTCGGAACTTTCAAAAACTGCTGTCTATAAATTTGGATGGATGACCGCTATGAACGGAACCCCGAACATAAACAGGTGCACTCTGACCAATGAGAGGACAATTTACTCACATGTGGCTTGCATGAACACATTTTATTATGTTTTGAAATATTGCCTTGTGAAAGCAAACTGAGCCTAGGAGAAAATACAACGCTGTAACAATTTACAGGTCTGAAAACGCCCTCAGATTATGCTAGAGTTGCTAGAACCAGATTATTTGACTTCTGTAGCTCACACCTGTAGATCCTTCCGTCTTCTCCATGATTCTCTTAAGTTCATCCATGTTACTCCATTGCCACATCTCCTCCGCTAGCTTTCTGAAGAGATCCACATTACATTTAAAACCCTGATGCCCACCTACAAATCCAGAAATGGAGCATCTCACTGCTATCTGATAATCATAGACAATTTTAGTCATCACCTGGCAGATCGTGGTCCAGATGTGGACCCAGCAACGTGTTTCAGCAAACCAGACCAAAGTACTTGGGGAAAAAAATACTGTACCAGAGCCAATAAATAAATTACCAGAGCAAAAAAATAAACCTGCTCTCATTCAGCGAATCTAAACGTGAGCCAGTTTGGCCTCTGTATCAGATTCTCTATTGCATCTTATCTAATCACATGCATTTATGTAAACTGTTTAGATGTTTAGCTCATTGCACTCTTAACATTAACTAAACTTTTTGTATTTTCTTTTCTTTTTAAATAATTTTCACTCCATGCTTGTAAACAAATGTCCCACTCCGCAATGCTCACATATGCTCTGTCGGACCATAGACTAGCTACTGGTCAGTGGGGGGAATTTCTCTAGATTTTTCATTTTATTTACCAATATTTATGTCAATATTGTTTGTTGAAATAAAAGTCAACAATGAAAACAGAATGATTAAACACTACTGGACAAAGACGTAAACATTTATTCTCACCATGACTAATTCTAAGGTGCTAGCCAAACGTTGTAACATGAGTTGTAACCCTCCGAAACAAAACAAACACTTCAAAATGTCTATTGAATATTTATAGCCAATAATTACTCATGGTTAGGCATTAAAACTTAAGATAAACACTAAGACTCTTGTTTGTTCCGACTAAACATGGAAGTATACTTTGACGCAAACTGTCAGAGGGTTACTGTGTGAAAATGTAGACACTAAAAATGCCACCTTTTTTTTCTTTATTAAATTTGACAGAAAAGTGTTCTGCCTTTATTTACTTATCATAAATGACTTGGCGTATGCAAATCAGGTGGTGGTGTTCTTAATGTTGGATTTCAGCAGATGTTTCTTACCCCGCCTCACACCCATATCCTGTCTCCTGCACAATGGCACTTGTACAAAAAGACAGGAAGTGTCAGTCTCTCATAACCATCCAATCAAAGCCATCATTATTCCCCTGTGGATCCCTCCCACAGGAAGTGGCATCTGCAGTGTTCGGCAGC
This sequence comes from Ameiurus melas, assembly GCA_012411365.1. Taxonomy (NCBI): domain Eukaryota; kingdom Metazoa; phylum Chordata; class Actinopteri; order Siluriformes; family Ictaluridae; genus Ameiurus; species Ameiurus melas. Next base: position 25,772,102 of record CM022761.1, read on the forward strand.
TGTGCATGCGTTAGAGTTATTATGGAGTGCTTTTAGATTTTAGTCACTCATACACACTGCTGGGCCATTGTGCGCACACTGAATGGAGATCCCCTGCTGAGCGAGAGCTCCTTTATATGGTTCCGCCATATAAAGTGAGGATCACATCTGGGGAATGATTGAGACTAAATGAAAGTTAAGTTTAGTGTGAGATTAAGGCTACTGCAAGTCCATAGTAAAGGTAGAGTAAAAATTACACCTACATTAGGCATACATAAGGCAGGGTGGCTTACATGCAAGTGTCGGCTTAGGCCTAACACAGTCATATGTTTATCGTTAGCCTTAAATTCATCCCAACATGAATTTATTTACCTTAGACTAGGCCTACTGCAGAAAATAAAGGATTACTCCACAGGTCTTATGGTGCTTTTTTTCCTTAGTACTGGAAATGGGATGAAATTCTTGTCCTTAATAATAAACACACACTACAGATATGGTAAATAGTAGCAAGGAAACAATACTCATACTCAAGTACTAAGCATAAAATGCTCCAATACCAAAAGAATCTGTTATTATGTGACATAAGCCTAGTTTTAATGGTTACGCAAACGAACAGGCGACAAAATATAGAAATATCTGGATGTAGTTCACGATTACTGCAACCGAAGCAAAACAGACTGCAAACTGTGCTATGTGAAAAATATCAAGAGGAGGAACTACAGCATCTTTCTGAAATCCAAGTAACCTAATAAAACATCTTCAACATAAAACTCAGCAAAAGGAGGGAGTTCATTGCTCCATTTTTTTGACTAGCATTTGCTAGTCAAAAAAATGTCTACAGACAATGCTAGTTGAGGGGAAATAGCAGCATTTACCCAATATGTTGATCTTCACAATCAAGCCATTCTCAGTTAACAACAAGGGATTCTGACACAATGAAAACAAAAATGTACTTTACTTCCAGCTATACAGAAGCACTTTTCTAAAGTGAAACAGCCCTCGCTGTTCTCAACGCCTTCAATCTTACTCGATCCAATGGAGCTAGCTAATGCATTTCATTTCAAATCAGCTAGTAGCTTTTAGTAAACCCGGGAAACTTATACAGAGCTAAATAAAATGTTTAGTGACCTTCCTGATTGAATGAATAGGAATAAGTATTAGTATCAACAATTACCAAAACACATATTCCTGCTGAAAAAAATAATAGAAACCATCACAGAAATTTTAATGGTTTCTACTACAAATACCATTACAGGCCATTGTCTGTTAACCATTAACCCTCCTATTATTTTATGAGTCACCCTGACCCATTTCCACATTTGACATTTTTTGACTTTTTTCATTTAGGGTCATGAACTTACTGTATATGCAAATATTTCTTCTTATGTCTTGTCTCAGAGAAGCTATAATAAAGGTTCACTGTTTTAATCGGTTCTTTGGTGTCTTTGTGTGTATTTGAACTGTGGAAGTCATTTTGACCCATAACATACTGGATGTAACACAACCCCCCCCCCACAACGTAATAGGAGGATTAAAACCATTACCAAATGGTTTCCATTGCGTAGTAAGATGTATTAAGGATGTAGGTCCTTAATGGTATCCACTAGACATACAATAACCTGCCACCAATAGACAACAACACATTAACAGCATAGACCCACAGGGACCATTAAAACCAATAAAATTCCTATTATAACCATTAAAACGGTTACAACTTCTTTGAGAGTTTCTAATGTTTTTTTGGTTTTTTTCGGCAGGGTTATTCATGCTTAGTCTAAAAATTGTATTGATGCGTCCCTAGTAAACATATGTTGAAAAACACGGGAGTATTCATAACATTATTTAAAGCTTAACTGTGTACACCCTGAATGACTTGATTATTAATCTTTATAAATAACCGGATCTTCATTCAAGATTTATTTCGTAGTTAAATCGTTTGTAGTTAAACTTTTTTTTTTTTAGTTCTTTTAAACTTCTTTCATCGACATGTCAGTCAGTTTCATACATATTCCCCACAATGCCAATCTGCTACCTATTGATAGTGGCATCAGTTGGATTTTGCCTGTGCTTCATCTCTACCTAAAGACAATGATGCAATCTCTCAAGCTCTCTCACCTTATCATGTGTACATTCTGCTCGGATCAGATTCCAAAGCTTTGACTGTAATGCTAATTCCTCCATCAATGATATGATGCTTGTCATGTCATAGAGTACTAATTAGCCACGCCGAGTCTCTGTTGTAACTAAGCGTAACTGCATCATATAGCTGCATTGCTTTCCAGAGTTTTCCAACATTTCCTGTCTCCAATAATTCTACATTGGAATTCTCAAAAGAAACTCTGGCTCTTTTGAATTTTTTGTGAGGTTATAGTGAAATCTGACCGTTATCCCTTACAGTATGTGTTTCATTTGTTTCCTGTTAAACACCATTGTAACGTCTCATTGGAAAAACGTACTACAGCATCAGCTAACAAATTATCACCAGAATTACTAAACACCACAAATATTTCTATATAAACATAGATAATATTTTTCATGGTGGGGCTTTCCTTTAACTTACAGTTTTAACTTTATGACTAAGCCCTAACCCTGCTTATTCATTGTTATTAAAAATAAAACACACACACACACAAAAAAAAAAACACCCAAATTTCCAGGCATTATAATGTGTAAATTCTTTGCTGTTTCATTGTGGTGTCCAAATGATCCAAATGCTGATTCATTGGGTGAAAGAAGTGGAGGAAGAAAAACGTGAATAAATCCCAAAAATGTTTCCCCCAAAGTGGAATCTTGAATCTTGTGAGTATAGTCCATTACATTCTGGATGGTTTGGCTACAAAGTAACTGGATCTGGATCTGATCTGGGGGGGTAAAGTTGTGTTTTGGGGGAAAAATCCCTTTTCCCTAGCTTTGACTAGCTTAGTTTCTGCTTTGGCGCTATTCCTGAAGATGTTCAATGTTGTCCATAAGCACACCAAAACAACAAGTCCAGAGGAAATGACTTCATCCAAGCATTGTCTGCTGGTTCCTAGTGGTGCTTCATCATCCATCTCTTCACAGTGCTGAAGTCTTCTAACATCAATACTCACCACTTCCTCAAATCATATTTCATTTCTTGGCAGAGTTAATATTATAGTATTTGATTTGGTGTCTTCTCTTGAATGTTTGGTTAGGCAATACACACACACACACAGACACACACAGACACACACTCACACACAGACACACACGTTCTTATCAGTGTGTTGCAGACGTCTGTAGGCTGATAATTAACTCAACACGTTGACACAGGTGAGCAACACTGAAAATTGAACACACACACACACACACAGATGAAGGGACAGTTTTGTTTGCTGAAGTTCTTCTCTGTGAATCTTATCTTAACTAATCAAGTTTCTTAATTCTACCTTTGTCTTTCTCTCAGTCTGTCTGTCATGCATGTTCCACAGAATCCAGAAATACTGTTGATAAATTATACTCTGGACTTGATTTACTTATTAAGATAGTACTTTGGTATAATTAGCTTCCCTGAAAGATAATATACCAGAAATACCTTGCTTATAAAATTGGAAATTTGCCACCATTTTTTTTTCATTGGCAGCCAGTCAGGTACCCGTCTGTCCCGGAGTTTTTTGTGATTGTCATGCCCAAAAACACTTGATTTTGCTGCGGCTTGTTTCAAAATTTGTGTTTTTTCAAAGTTTTTGTGCTTTTTTTTCCTGAAAACGTCTTGAACTGTCGAAATTGCACTCACACAAAATTGTTCTGCGCACTCTTTCACAGTTTGTTGGTAAATGAGACCTTTTAGCTGTACTCATGTTCGACGCACGTGAATCGAAAGAAGGCTTTGGCGGAATGCGCGTTACAATGATGTCACATGACACGTCTTCACCCAAATCTGTGGAAAATCTTCGGTCAATTTGAAAAAAACGCAAGCTCCTTGAAATACTGCAGAGTTTGCTTGATTTCGCGTTCAATTCTGCAATCGCAAAATAGTGAAATCCTGGAGGGGCTGAGATACCAAATGTGGGGGGTGTGGCTAATTAACTACACAAACCACATCGCATAGCAGTGGTACGGCCTGATACAAACTACAAATGAAAAATACATTTGCTGCCATCTTTATTCTCTGTTTTCTTTTCTGCACAAATGTTTAACTCATCAAACACTATATGGGAAAAAAGTGTTTTTTTACACAAATAAACAAACAGATCATTTAGTGTGTGACCTCACGCATGCACCGATCAAGTCCATACAACTCAAATTGTAGTGAGTAATCAATCTATCTATCATTTCAATTTTGTCATGCAGTGAATTCCATCCATCCATCCATCTTCTACCGTTTACTCCTCCTTTGGGGTCACGGGGAACCTGGAGCCTATCCCAGGAATCATCGGGCACAGGGCGGGGTACACCCTGGACAGGGTACCAGTCCATCGCAGGGCATTCAGTGATTTTTTTTAGATGATTATTTGTTGTTATTGTAAGTTCTGATTCGTCACCAGGCTTTTTATATGTATCAGTATAACCGGGTTAACCAATCCGAAAATGGTACAAAGTCAATCCAAATTAGTTTTCTAGTGTTACATTGTGTAACTAATGTAATTGCTTTTACTGTCTTCACTGTAACAATACAAAAAACCCCAAAACCACAGGCTCATGTTTGAATCAATTCTTATTTTTAATGTGCAGTGGAAAACTAGATTTAATAAACTGTCATTTACACTTCTTATTTAAGAACACACTCTTCTCTTTCTGGTGTGTTCCCTTTTTGTCCCTTTGTTTCTCTCCTGATTCACAGATGAAACAAATTGACAGTTGCTGTGTATTGTGCTGAACAGCTTTTGTGTGTGTGTGTGTGTGTGTGTGTGTGTGTGTGTGTGTGTGTGTGTGTGTGGTGTGTGTGTGTGTGTGTGCACGCATGTGTATGAGGTATTGCCTGAAGCCTTTCCTCTATCTCACAGGAACCACTCATATGCTGCTGCCTCAGAGTGTGTGTGTGTGTGTGTGCGTGTGCGTGTGTGTGTGTGTGTGTGTGATTACATGTGTTTACCAGGTTAATGTATACATGGAGGAAGTATTTGTGTGTGTGTGTGTGTGTGTGTGTGTGTGTGTGTGTGTGTGTGTGTGTGTGTGTGTGTGTGTGTGTGTGTGTGTGTGTGTGTGTGTGTGTGTGTGTGTGTGTGTGTGTGTCTGAAGCATCTTGAGGTGAGATTGAAAGAGGCAGTGACCCAGATCTGCTAGATGGCTGGGGTGGATGGGGACTGTATAGAAATCAGCTGTCGGCTTCTCAATGAAAATTTTACCTCATTGGCGAATTAGTGGACAAACATTTGAGAGAGAAAGAGAGAGAGAGTGAGAGAGAGAGTATGACTGGAGGCAGAAAACTAATAGCTATACACATGACATCAGACCACAGCCTTTGATAATGGACATGGACTCCAGTGACCCAGAATAGGATGTGTGTGATCACGTGTGCTGAAAATGTAACATGAAACATATTTTATCATGATATCCCATTTATTAAGAAATTAGCAGAAAGAACTAGCAGAAACAAGCATCTGCAAATTTAATACCTGCTTTTCAGGCATACTAATTTGGGCACACTTTTGCTCTTCCCAAAGTTACTATCAGGCTTGAAAAATTGGTGCAAAAGTAGTTGATTTAAAAGTGAATTTTTTTAAAGAAACAAACAAAAACATACAATGAGAAAGAAGAAAAACATTCTGAAACTGAATACGGTGAACTCAGTGGCAAAAATGTAACATGGTCCTCAAATAAACAGCGTTCTTTGTTAACAGTTTTCTAAGCTTCCTTTTCGCTAATCATGGTTTATGAATGCGCGGCCAGAGGTTTCCTCTCTGCTTTCAAAATTTTTGTTTAAGCTTTGCAAGTTTACGTTCACCATTCAGGCACAAATTACAACGATTTACTTTCATTGGCTACGTAAATCGACAGCAAATGAGAGTAAAGCCTGCTGTTAAGCCCCACCCACACAAAAGATCTGTTCCAGAATGGAAAATGTAAACTGAATTTAATTCTATAAGGGCCTAAATGTTTTTCTGTATACCTTTTTTTCCCCCTGAAAAGGTATACAGTAAACTTTATGTATACTTTTTTTACCTTTTACCATGAAATTGAGTAAGTGGTAGAAGATGGATGGATGTGACCTTCTACGAAAAGTTGAAAAATGTGTTTTGATTAAATATAACATTCATACAATTCCCACAAGTTGAGAATTTCCAGTGTAATGCAGACTCATAATTCAAGGTCACTAAGGTCTGCGCTGCTGCATTGGTCATATTCTGCATTCAAATTTCCTCATTTTCGAGCTCCGTGCATTGGAGCTACAAAGTGGGAAAAAAAACATGGATGCCTCCACGTTAGCAACAAGCAAGCAAGCTGTATATTTACCTCTTCAAAACAGTGCTAAGAGGTGCTACTTTGTTTACTCCTGATGCTTTGAGCAGCCATGTTGATTTGATGCCACTTACTGAACATAGGAGACCGTCTGAAGTTGGGGAGTTTTCTTTGATTTTTCCCAAGGTCGGAGTTACAACTTACGTGTTTTAGTCAAATGTGACAGTATTACTTAGATTCCGATTCCTAAGCTGAAACCCAAAATCCTTGGTGCATCCTTGTTCATGAGTATAGTAATCTAAGAAATTATCCTGAGTCTTGGATGAAGACATGGATGTGTTTAAGGCACGTGCGTACTAGGGATGTAACTGAATATGAATATGTCATTTGGAATATACAGAGAATGTGTTTTAAACTGATACAAATACAGATACAAATACAGTATGAAGAGGAGGTGCATTATTTGTTTTGTTTTTGTCAAATGCAGGGAATGCAATAAAAGGGTCAACGAGCAACAAAGAAAGATTCATCCATCCATCCATTTTCTATACCGCTTATCCTACAGGGTCACGGGGAAGCTGGAGCGTATCCCAGGGAGCATCAGCACAAGGCGTGGTACACCCTGGACAGGGTGCCAATCCATCACAATGCACAATCACATACAAATTCACACACCCAATCATACACTACGGACACTTTGAACATGCCAATCAGCCTACCATGCATGTCTTTGGACTGGGGCATTATATAAGGTAAATATAGACTGGACTATATTTTTGGGAAATAGAATTAATATTGTTTTTAAAATAAATATTGTAGGCAGGTACAAAATAGCTGTCCGTGGCTGGGAGAGAAAAATCGATCATCAGGATGGGATGGATGGCAAACTCTCTCTCCCCTATTAGACACAGTGTCGTTTGGAGGGTCGTGTCCCCCCAATGTTAAGGAAATACCAATCTGTCCCCCCAATATACAGTCAAAATATTTTCCATATGTCCCCCTTTAATGAACCCTGCCAACAGATTTGTCTTTCCTTCATCTATTCTATTTATTTATGTCTATTCCTTTTTAATATATTTTAATATATTTCCATTTGTTAAGGAAAATAGCTGCCCCCCCCATATAACACAATTGATTGCGCCCATACTCAACACACATTCGTTGTTATATTTTAGCAGCTTAGTCTGTATTAAATGGAGACCGCAGCCAAGTGTAGAAAAGTGCAGCAGAACATACGAGCTTTTTTACAGACAGTAAGTAATTAGATACCTAAATAGTAGGTAACCTTAGCTTAGTATAGAAGGCATCATACCATGGTTTGGTTTGTTCTTAAGAACGTCAATTATGTTTTGATATTTGCACACCCACGAAGTAGGCTCGGCTAACGTCAATTCCAGTTTTTGACCATTAACGTTACATTCTCTTGCATATTCTCCCGCCGATTTCGCTGTGAACCCTCACGTTGTGACAGACTGTTATAAATGTGAGTGAAAGTGAGGAAAGTTGCACAGCATTTCATTCCTTTACACTACATTTGGCCTAAGGACAACTAAGTGATTTTACAAATATAAGGCTCAGCATAATGCTGAGATGTGCTAGCTTAGCAACGAGAGATATGGAACTAACGTCTGAGTTGTGGCCATATTGTAGTTCTCCATTCGGAACTAGTTATGGCAGTTTGTCTTTAGAATTAAGAAAAGAAAACTCCAGTTCCCTTTACATAGCTAACGTTTCGGGTTACCACTATATATTGTTGTACACTTTGTACACTTATTACATAGCAAGCTAAACAGGATGATGACATTAACATAATAAATGACACCTAAGTCAGTCGTTGCTCTTCTGGGAAAATAATGGTACCTGTTCACAATGCATGCAGCACAGCATTGCTAGGAAGCATCCATGGGGAAATTGTATTTACAACATATATAGTGTTCAATTTAGTTCCATAGGAAGCCATCCTTTCTGAGTTTGTTTAAAAGTTGTGTCCGCGTGTTTAAATGTTAGCGAGTGTGGTTTGCCTACACACGTCTTAGCTCGCCTCTACTTGGTATGGTGGGTTTCATGGTAGGTTATGCAAAGAATACATCTGCAAACAGGACGTCCACACACAGCACCCCACATTTTCTCCATGCTGTGGGAGCTTCTATCACTCAGAAATGACGTGAATTCAAACGGTAACTGTAATCCTAAAACTATGTTCTAAATATGCAAATTTTCAGTATCAAACTTTGGATGTTGTGGAGTGGCTTGGACCCCCGCAATGTCCATACCATGGTTACACCCTTGGAGCTCATGCATGTGGAAGAGGGTGGATAGCTCTTTCTTCTGGGTGTGTTACACTGCCCTGTAACACAGCATGAGCAGCAGTTTTGTTTTTTTATTTAAATGCAGGGTGTTTGGGTTCACGTGACTCAGAGGAAGCACGTGTTTGCCTTCACCCTCCCAGGTTGGTAGAGTATGATAGGGGTGAGCTAACTAGTGGGTGGGAATTAGCCAGGACTAAATCATGGAGAAAATAAGGGGGAGATACAATCATGTGCACATCTCTCCTGTGTCCTGTTTCCGGTTTAAGCCACACCCACTCCAGGTTTAAATGCAGATAGTGCTAAGGGAGCACTAGAAACAAATAGGCTACAGATAGTTTTCCTTACACTCCTAATGCACTAAGAAAAAACACCTGCTTTGGAAACTGTGCAATCAAAACACTCAAAGTACTTTTATTAACAAAAGGAATTCTACATGTTCAGTGCTTGGCCTCCTCGCTCTTAAATAATAAATAACAGCTTTTTTTCCAGAATATTCCCTGATCTTTTCTTCAGCTTCGCATGTCCCTCGGTAAGAGGCATAAATAGAGAGGCTTTGTGCACGGAGATGGGGTTAAAGACGCCCTGAAAGCTTTTCTTTGGGAGGAGGCTCTAATTATGCGCGCCGATTGTCGACGGCTCGATTGTGCGCGTCCAGCTGCACGCGGGAAGGTCGTGCGAGAAGAGGAGAAGAGGAGAAGAGCACGCGGGTGGGTGGGTGCGTGTGTGTGCGCGAGCGAGAGAGAGAGAGGGCGAAAGCGCGAGGCAGACACACTGACGCCGCTCGCGAAATTCTTCCCCCATGCGCTGAAAGATAGAGCGCCGATTGTGTCCTCCTTTATATCGTTTTTTTTTCCTACGGAAGCGAGCGCGCGCAGGGGGAAGGAGAGGGGGAGGGGAATGCTGGTGGTTCACCTGGTCCACGCGACTGTGCCGAAATGCACGCGCAAACAAACAACAGCGCGAGACAATTAGCATACTGTAAATGATTATAACCGGTGGCCTCGAGAACATTCAGCTGTTCTGTTCAAATGTAACCTATGTGTCATTTAATATATATATATATATATATATATATATATATATATATATATATATATATATATATATATATATATATATATATATATATATAAACAATGACCAAGAAACTAAGAAATACATCAATAAAACTGTTATTTCTCATAATACTCCAAATATGTGTAGATAAATGATAAGTGTAGAATTACACTTAAAGTAGAAAATATAAACTCTTAAATTTACTTAAGGTATGAAAGTTAAAGTACAGTAAAGATTTACAAAAGAAAGAAAAAAAAGCTAGCATGTTATTAACCCTAAATATACTCTAGCTGAAGGGCAATAGCTAGCCAACATTTTAGAAATTAGTCTTGAGTTAAGCCTAACTAAATACAGCTCTCTGTTCAATCTTTCAAATGTTAGCTAACGTGAAAATAACTCTGACCATACAAACTAGCTGAAGGGCAAAAGCTAGCTAACATTGTAGAGATGATTCGCTAAGGCTAACTAACAACAGCTCCATTCCTAATCTTTCAAACGTTAGTTAGCAGGATAATAAGTCTGACAGTGCGGAACACTAATAGGTATCTGTCACAATACAAACTGCTTTGATAAATACGAAGCGTACATAGCAGCAGATAGATTACAGTGAGGGCCGTTACGTCTCGTTCTCATTGACATATCTGTTAAAGTTTATATTTGTTAGGAATTTAGATTCACTCCTTGAAGCTCTCTGATGCTACAAAACAAAGTCAGCATATAAATCAACAAAATATGATTATGGAGAAATGCGCTGTTTGGAAACGTGAGGAAAAAGTCAAAGGTATGAGGTGAAAGAAAAAATCTTGATCGGATTTGAATTCTTATTTCAAGTTCAGATGTGCTTAAAGCAGAATGTGCTTCACTCTGTGTACTCAAAAAAAGCTTGTACTTAACGTGAAGAGATTATACTGCACGTGAAAGCAGTGCACGAGGCGTTAGATGACTCACGTTATTATGAAATATCAAGGGCAGGCTATCACTAAATCTAGACAAAATACTACAGCAGGCCAGATATTTCCATTATTGCCAAGTAGAACTATCAGAGCAAGTGCGCTCAAAGGCAAATTATCCACTTTCAGATAACGCTGTCCTCGAACTTCTTAATTGGATGCCATGACAGCTGAAAAGTAAGCTGTTAAACCTTAGAGAGGACTGTTCAGTGGTGTTCACCTCAGGCTTGGTCTAAATCAGCTTTCTATATTTTTTTTTATATCTTTCTTTATTTCTATATTTTTATTCTGTGTCCTTATTAAAAACAACAGCACTTAAATCAAGTTTTTATCCAAGATCTCAGTCTAGTAGTGCTCAGGTCATACTATAGTTACTTTTTGTACTAACGCAGTGGTAAGTCTACACGTGTCACGGAAAAAAAAAAAAAATTAAGACTGCAGAGTGAAGCAACATCTTGTCCTTGACATATGTAATGCGTTATAGGGTGTGACTTACATAATTTAAGAATAATTATAGTTGTGTACCTGCTATTATCCCACACTAAACCAAAAAAAGGAGCAGGGTGGATCATTGTATTTGTTTAGCACTCATCCCACACTGAAGAACCTTGTTTCACACAAAACTAGCAACTCGTTGTAAGGAGTCCATGGTTTTATACATCAAGTATTAAAATAGTACAGCACGGTCTTAAAAAATAAAAGTGTCATAGAAGAACCACTTTTGGTTCTGGTACTGCAAATAACTCTTCCTAAATGTTCTTTGTAGAATCACTCATGAAAAGGTTTTTTATGACCCCAATTGCTTCCTCCAAGAAACAAGGCCTTTACATTTATCAGATTAATAATTTTCTTTAATAGGTTTATTCAAATCCGTGGGGGAAATAAATACAAAGAAACAAGGCTTTACAAGATACATGATTATTAAGAAAATGTTTATTGTGTTTACAGTACTTCAAAAGATCCCATGAGAGCATGCAGCATATTCTCTGGACAGGCTTTTGTGAGTATACCTGTGCAGTAATATAAATCCCTGTAAAATGGTAACATATTAGTTTTTGGGATGCTAGAATGTTTAGTATGTTTGTATGTGATTTTAAGGGACATGCTTATGGTCCGAAATGGCTCATAGATGAGCTCTTGAAAATGGGCCCTGCTAATATTAATTCAATTCAGTTTCATTTGTATAGAACATTTAACAATAGGCATTGACACAGAGCATCTTTACCAAAATCTGGATGTATATATCCCTAAAGAGCAAGCCAGAGTTGACAATGGTGAAGAAAACTCCCCAAGGCAACTTGAAGAAGAAACCTTGAAAGGAACCAAACACAAAAGGGAACCCATCCTCTTCTGGGTGACATTAATCTAAAACATTGCTGTCCTACAACTGTGTACTGTAATGTCAAACAGTACTAAGTGGGTTGAAAGGATGTTCAGTATGTACATATTGTGAGTAAGGGTCTTGGGACTATTACTATTACATACTTCCTATAACTGTTTATTTCCAAATCTCACCCATACATGACAGATAAAGGGTTAATGTTGCATGTGAAATGAAGAATCACTAACAGCTAGTTAAATAAGCTATCGAAATCAATGGCTTACAGCTTAGTCAAATAGTCTTATCTACTAAGCAATCATGATGGACAAATTTTGATAGTTGCTTTTGAATTTCATATTAAAAAATCATTTACATCTGCCCATAGCACATGTAATATAGTAAACACACATTACTATTATAGTCATTTTTCCCCTTCTACGTCTTTTCACAACATCAGCTATCTGCCAGTTTACAGAAAACAGTCTCACTGGATGCTAAAACACTATCTGAACATCAGTGAGCCCACACCCCAGTCAGGTAAAAAGGTTAATTATTCAGCATAAACATCGCAAGTGCTGCAGGCTAACGCTGTCACAGGGATAGCTTTGTGAGAATGCTGAACAGCATTACTCTTAAATCTTAATTGCATATGCAATCTTTAGCAAACTAGGGCCCTAGGCTGTTGCTTGTACTCAGGGATTAAATTGAGTAGCAGCAGCAGAGATTTAGCACCACAGATGAGCAGAGTTGAGCTCCAAACATACAAACATTTTTTGGAAATGTAGATCGTTTTAATGCAGTATTCTGAAAACTCATTTAACTACATTAAGATCAATATCAAGATCACGCAGTACTTCTTTATTAGAGG
>CM022761.1:25787444-25942444 GCA_012411365.1 Ameiurus melas
CTATTACATGTTGTAGCACATGTAGTATATGTTGTAGTGCATGTTCTAGTACATGTTGTAGCACATGTTGTAGTATATGTTGTAGTGCATGTTCTAGTACATGTTGTAGTTTATGTTGTAGTGCATATTCTAGTACATGTTGTAGCACATGTTGTAGTATATGTTGTAGCATATGTTATATTACATGTTGTAGCACATGTAGTATATGTTTTAGTGCACGTTCTAGTACATGTTGTAGCACATGTTGTAGTATATGTTGTAGTGCATGTTCTAGTACATGTTGTAGTATATGTTGTAGTGCATATTCTAGTACATGTTGTAGTATATGTTGTACTACATGCTGAAGTGCACGTTCTAGTACATGTTGTAGCACATGTTGTAGTATATGTTGTAGTCCATGTTGTAGTGTATGTTCTAGCGCATGTTGTAGTACATGTTGTAGTACATGCTGTAGCACATGTTGTAGCGCATGTCAGTCCCTCAGTTGGTTCTTGAGTTTAAAAAAAAAAAACTGCCTCAAGCTGAGTAACTGTCCAGACCTTGGTGATCATTTAACTACAAAAACTCAACAGCAGCAGAAACCGATCCAGCTGTGCTTGTTCTTCCAGCTGCATGCCTTTGCTCTTACTGACACTGAACCGTTAGGGTTCACTGCCCTGAAATCTCCACTAGAATCCATCACCCAGATTATTTTCGGCAATTAGTTTATTAAAAACAGCTCTGTTCTGGCGGCTTTCCTCACTCCTACTACACGGCCTTCTGACTGACGCCTCGATTCCACCAATCACGAGTGAAAGAATCATTGGCTGTGGGTTTGTTTATTTTGCAGAAGAGGCGGAGCCACGCGCGCGCACACATTATATAAACAGTGGGACAGGCGACAGCTGTGCGTCAGGTTCGAGTTGAGAGAGGGAGAGAGAGAGCGAGACCGAGAGAGACAGACAGACAGACAGACAGACAGACAGAGAGAGACAGAGAGAGCTGCTACTACTACTACTCTGGATATCCGCGGCGCTTGGATTTTTTTCTGTTGTAAAAAAGAAAGTAAAAGAAGAAAAGATGAAGGCCATCAGTCCGGTTCGCTCGGTGAGAAGTTGCTACGAGGCTGTGTGTTGTATCTCGGACCAGAGTTTGTCCATCAGCCGGAGCAGGAGTCCCAGTGAGGAACCGGTTGGCGCGCTGAACGACATGAACGACTGCTACTCCCGTCTGAAGGAGCTGGTCCCGAGCATTCCGCAGAATAAATCCGTCAGTCAGATCGAGATCCTACAGCATGTCATCGACTATATTTTCGATCTCCAGATCGCACTGGAAAGCCCTACAGGAGCTCCGGACATGCTGAAAGCGGCGCTCAAGGTGAGTTTCCATCCTCCATCCTCCATCCTGGCTGTGATGGCCCTGACATACAAGGCTTGGTTGTTGTTTTTTTTATGAATATTAATCATTTTTGTTCTTTTTTTCTTTCTTTCTTTTGACAGAACTCAGAGATCAAGCACAGTCTCTCCAAAGAAAGTGATGGAGCTCTGTGCCATTAGAAGAGCGTGCGCCTCGAGTTTGTCCATCGGTAGGTTCAACTTTCTAAACCTGCATGCTTTCACACTCCCACTTTCCTTTCACTCATACATGGTTTGGCTGGATAATAAGTAGGTTTTGGACAATATGAAGGGTTTGGGAAGAAGTTCACCTATTCACCTATTCCTCACATCACATCTCTCTTCATCGAGAAAGTTTTTGGGTCTGATTGACATGCTTCAATGTGCATTTTAGAAAGTACATCATATATTTTAATGAGTTTATTACCACTTATTTGGAAAAAAAAATGAGTCATATATATATATATATATATATATATTGAAAATTAGTAATGTTAACTCCTTAAACTTACTTTAAAGCATCCCACATTCTTCCTGTTAGTCATCAAGCCAGTCATCAAAAAGTTCACATCTCTATCTTTAGCAAATCAAAAAAATTTTATGAGCTCACTTCCTGCTCATTTGTTCAGTAAGCATTTAAATCAAACGTAGTCACTGTGAAAGTTCTTTGCTCTTTGCTACTTTAAAGATCTCGCAACAGAGCAGAGATTCCAGCTCTTATCAGCTTGGGTTAATGAAAGTTTTCCAGCCGGCGCCAGACTGTCTGCAGTTTGAATGGCTGTGTGTGTGTGTGTGTGTGTGTGTGTGTGATTGAGGGGGAGGAGAGAAAGGGAGAGCGCTGACTTCACTTTTCTCTTTCCCATCTATGTTGCAGGTGCAGGACAGAAACTTCTCCAGTCATGGACAAGAGAAGGGGCTGAACACACACACACACACACACACACAAGAAGTACGGCTATTCAGAGTGTGGGAAAAGAACATGCACCCCACTCGACCCATACAGTCTTTGGTCACTGGACACTTGAACACACCAAAGCTGAAGATTTCTGAAGTTGAGCTGGAAAGCTCTCGTATAAAGTTTTTTGTTTTGTTTAACTGTACAATCATTCCTCTTTTTGTGATGCTACAATCAGACATTGTGTATTGCTGACTGGCTACATTCCAAGCTATTAGGACGACACACACTTTACATTCCTGAATTACTCTGAGTCTCTCTCTCTCTCTCTCTCTCTCTCTCTCTCTCTCTCTCTCTCTCTCTCTCTCTCTCTCTCTGTGATAACACTGCAGTGTTTTAAAGTAATTTCCAATCCATTTGGTTATCAAATTATCTTTATCATTTAAGTATGTGTACATATTCTTTTTTTTTTTTTTCCCTTTTTGATCGAGTCAGGTGTGTATGGATTATAGACGGATTATTATGTGAACTCTATAAATATAGAGTGAATTGTAAATGTTTGTGGGGATTCTACATTTCTGCAGACTGTATATGTATCTGCTGAGTTTTATAAACTCCCATCGGTTGTGTTTTTGTATACGTTCAACTTTTTTGGCATAATGAAATAAATCACTTGAACAAAAATGAACCCTAGTGTGCATGTCTGATATTACCATCCGACACAATGCTGAAGCTCATGCTCCTATTGAGACACACAGCTGGTCATTGGGTAGCTTGTTCTTTACCAATGAATGAGAATAATGCATTGCTGCGCTGACTGACACGACTATGGAGACACATGTAGCCTGCTTTTAAATGGCTCTTCAGTGAAAAATCCCTCGCTGGGCTAACTCGTACGCAAGTAGCAGTGTTCATACGAAGTCTTGAGTTTAATCATTCACTTTTATAATGATTCATTTATTTAAATGGGGCTGAGTAAATGAGTGTTAAAGGTCTTACTCAGGAATTCAAGCTCCCATCCTAGTCCAGAGAACTAACTGCTGAGCACCACTGCCATCTTTTGTAGCAGAAATTATTTTCTGAACAGCATTATAGATTCTATTTAAGATTGCTCCCTTGCCTGGAACTAAATTTAATAGAAAACATCATTTCATAACCGTATCTAGAGCTCTTAAGCCCACAGATAGTACACTGCACATAGTAGACTATTGACTGATTGACGTGTGAAACTAACTATTTGCTTTATTTTTGCTTACTACAATTTGTAAACATGTCTACAACATGATTTCGGTTCTAAATACAGACAGCACAGTCATTTAAAAATAGATATTAGTTACTACAGGAAGGCTCCAGTGATTTTAGTGGAGTCGTCGAATAAGCTGTTGTAATCTATCACCATCTAGTGGTCGGTGAAGGATTCAGCAGCGTGTGCATTTATGTTCCTGTCTGCATCATACTGCAGCTTTTATATTGCCCAAAGTTGAAATTTTTCTGGTGCTGCCTGAAATGCACTAAATAAGAAAGCCACAAAGGTCAACTTAATAATGGCCAGTGTAGAAGACCAACTTAATAACTTAATAATGGCCAGAGAAGAAGACCAACTTAATAACTTAATAACTTAATAATGGCCAGAGTAGAAGACCAAATTAATAACTTAATAATGGCCAGAGTAGAAGACCAACTTAATAACTTAATAATGGCCAGAGTAGAAGACCAATAACTTCCATATTAAGGATGTAACCAAATTAAATACAATATTCAGAGTCAACAGATAATATGTTCTAATCTAACACAGATACAGATCTTTTCTTCTCATACAGGGCATCTAGTTGAGACTAGAGGTATACATCAGGACCGGGTTGTTGTTGTTGTTGTTGTTGTTGTTGTTTGCAGTGTTTTCCCATGTTTCTGAGTATATAGTAATAGGGGGTTAGGAACCAGTTCAGGAGTTTTAAACAGATACAGATAGTGTCGTTGCTATATAAACCTATTTCATATGTGTAGTACAACCATAGCAGTTTTAAGGCTAAATAGTTACCCTTAAGCACCATAATAAATCCATGGTAGTATCTTGGTTACCATGACATGGACTGAATGTTTTTACGTTAAATAAAACGATAAGGAAACAGTGCATTCAGTCATAGCATACCTTGTCAACAGTTAAAACATGGGTGTCAAACGTACGGCCCGTGGGCCAAAACCGGCCCGCTAGAGGGCTCAATCCGGCCCGCAGGACGAATTTTGAAAGTGAAAAAAAATATGCATAAAAGACACGAACTTGTCATTTTTAATAAAATGCTATTCCTAAATTATCCGATAGGGGGGTAAAAGACGCGGCACATCTCTGGGACTGAACAGCGAATGGCAGCAATGCAACGTCTGCTGTTTGTTATCACTGAGTAGTCTACTCTATTTTCTACTCGTCCCCACACCCTCATTAGCCAAAATGTCTGCCAAAAAGCAGAAAAGTGGATACAGAGTGTAGAGTTTTCCATGAATGGGTAATAGTTAAAAAAAATGTCCAATTTAATGTTAGTCAACAGCTTCAGTACAAAAGAGTTTGGTTTGGTGGAATCCTATTGTTCATGCAATGCCATACATTTTAAAGTGAAATACTATATTTTACAGTTCCAAATACCTGTGGGTTTTTTTTTTTGCATTTGTACAAACATGTGAGCAGTTCTAATGCACATATATGTGAATAATAATCAGAAGCAAATTTCACATGTTTATCTTAAGAAATCTGAGGTTGCTCATGATATATTTTATAAAGGACATTTCATTAAATATAAATGTCTTTGCATGAAAACAAAGGTAAAAACATGGACTTCTTGTTATTTATAGGTGATTATACTATGATTTTACTGGCCCGGCCCAATTGACATCTAATTAGGCTCTATGTGGCCCCTGAACTAAAATGAGTTTGACAGCACTGAGTTAAAACGTCAAAAGTCTGTAATTAATTTGATCCTTCAGTAGAGGGCGCTAGTGGGCACAATTTAATATTTTTAGTGACGTACATCCCAGCTTGGAACAAAATTTGCATAGTTTGTGTGCAATTTACATTAATAGATTTAATCAGAACTTTTACTATATATATATATATGATAACTAAATAAATAATCCGCAATATACAGATCATTAAATGCCTAGTAACTGTCAATCAAGAACTGGATATGTATAATCTTGACATATTGAGTCCCTCCTGATTGGTGAAACAAGCATAGGTCCTATCACTTTGACTTTGTCTATTACTGAAGATTTAAAAGACCTAAGTCGGACTTTGTAGAAAGATGGGCAATTTGATATTTGTTCTGATTTTCTAGTGGACTCGGCTTTTAGACATTCAATGAAATACAGCAGGCCAAAGTTCAACTCAGTACTACTACTCCACATCTGGCCACAGTAGACGAGGCTCCTCTTAGCATAGGGTTGTGTAAAAGACTTCCTCATTTGCTAGTGGATACTGCTTTTGAAAATGTGTGAAATTGAGATTTTTTTGAGTCATGGAGACAATATAATGTTTTTAATGACTCGACTGGTCAGAAAGTATTGATGTGATTTTCCCTAACAGAAGCTCTGACAGTAGTGGCACGGTAAATTACAGTTTATATTAATTTAGTCATTCTAATATGTTATTATTTCTATACTAATATCTTAAACATGTATGAGGGACACACTAGATCATTTTTTTTAATGGGGTTAACATCATGTGTAATTGTTGAAATGGTGAACGTTTATGTGATGAGTTTATTTGCCATGTTTGGAAGGAGTCTCCAGTGTCAGCTCTTTGTAACAGTAGTTTGTAGAGGTAAACCTGTCATTTTGAAGTTTTCCAACACTGGGAAAATACTCAGGATGGAGGGTTCTGTGGTTTCTCTGTGACATGACAAGTAAGACACGAGGGAGAGAAAAGGAGAGACTGGTGAGGGTGTGACTGTTTATAGCTCTTGTAATGTAAGTGATAACAGGAACTACTTTGTTTCACCAACATTCCACAACATTAAATGTAATTAGAAACAGATAAAATAATGTGATGTTGTTTTATTGATTTTTAAATATTTACATAATCGTTTTACAAGGTACTGTCATCTATTAGGTCATCTATTTCCCTAATATTCCTCTTGTTCTAGCTTGAACAAGTTTGAATATTGATTCACTTTCTGGCTATAGTCAGCCCCCAAAAAGGTGATTGTGTCCATTCAACACAATAGGAAAGTTGCATGAAGGGAATTTGAGGTGAATCTGTTATCATGTGACAAGAGTATGGTAAATGAACAAATCATCACCAGAAGGAGGTGCTGCCTTACAACAGTCGAGGGTTTAAATCACAAGGATAGCTGGAAGTAGCAGAAGGTCAAAATCTATGTATTACAGTCACTGAGACATAATTGTACACATCATGCTAATATGTTTGGTATCTGGAGTGAAAGAATTCCTTGGTCGTGAGTTAAAATCAGTGATCTGAGATGATAATGATAAGGAAATGATCACCGACAAAAGACAGCCGATAAACAAGTTCTGGCTATGTCGGAAATTTCAGAAGAATATCTCAGAATGTGACATGATGGGACATCAGTTCATCTCTAATGAATTTTGAAAGGCTTCTGTTGGGCCACTTGTCATCATCAGGAGTAAATTAGGAGTGCACCTGTGACTGTATATAGAACTAAGGCCTTTTTGCCCTTGATACCATAGGGAAATCCAAGCAACTCAGCCAAGACCTCCAGAAGTCTGGTCCCTCCTTAGGGAGCTGAAGGTACCATGAGCATCTGTACAAACAATTGTATATAGTTGGAGTAACAATAGTTGGAGGCTACAGGTATCGAATGTGTACATCCATCATTAAGAGAGTCGAACATCATCATGGCCTGAAAGCTGCTGTTCAAGGAAGAATCCCTAACACCAAGATTGGCATCTAAAAGCCCAACTGAAGTTTTGCACCATTCCAACTGTGAAGCATGGGGGTGACAGCATCATGATTGGTGTTTTGGTGGAAAAGGGACTGGTGCACCACCTTTCATCCAGAAAATTCAAACTTGGTTGCAACTGGGTTTTTCAGCAGGACAATTATCCTAAGCATACCTCAAAAACTGCAATGCAATAGCGTAAAGCCAACAAAGTGAATGTATTGGAGTGGCCGTCACAAAAAGTACACTCTCACCCCCTTGTCACTCACAGCGTCACTTTCGAGTTGTTGGCTTCTGTGAGCTCATGAATGCGGAAGATTGTAGATAGCACTTTCCTCAGCATGTTTTACGCTGCTCTGTGATGGAACATGAGCAGCAGTTTAAAAAAATGAGGTCGGCTGGCTTCATATGTCTCAGAGAAAGCATGTCTTAGCCTTCACCCACCATGGTTGGTAGCTGTCATATGCTAGCGCAGAGCTAGTGCGTGGAAACTGATGACTAAATTGAGAGAAAATGGGAAACATTACTAACCTCTGAAGCTCCATTGCGTAACAAATGAACTGGTCAGTTATGGACATACAGATGGAAACATCATATTCTACATTTCAATAAGTGGGAAAACATGGAAACATTCCATTAGTGAAGTTTTTCTCAAGGTGAGCTTTTGGAGATAAATTCAGTTGATATTCACTGTGGATATTGAAGGCTTATTGATGTCATAGTAACGCTGAATGGTGCAGAGCTACAAAACCCATCCGCCCCTGTACTTCACATGATCTGGTCACATGATCCCTAATCACTTTCACCTGTGTCTCATTATGCCTTGTTAGCACCACTATTTAAGTTCTAGTTTTTCTGTGTTTCACTGTCAAGCGTCTGTTGTTGCTGCTGTCGTTTGTTTTCCTGTGGACGTGCGTACCACGTTCTGTATGTTTCTTGCCTCGTACCCGTAGTTCATGTTCATGGTCTGATTTGTTTTTCTGTACTTTACACAATAAATTGTCTGCACTCGCATCCATCTTCACTACGAATTCGTATTATAATGATACAGAGGATAACTGCAGTGTACGTTTGTGATAAATATAGGGACGGTTCAAATACATTTGCAGAAAAGCCCACAAAGTCTCTATAGAAACAGGAAGTAATGCATCAGCTGTGGAAGAAACCGCTGCTGAAACTGCAGGACATGAAATCAGTTGTATTTTTCATTTAAGAGGATTTAAGTAATACACATTTTATTTTTTTCATGGAAATTCATAGTTTAATACTGTATGCATTCAAAACAAGATTCCAAGAATGCTGTCTTCCTTATTTGTTTTCTATTTAAAAAAAATATGTGTGAAAAGTTTCTTTCCCTACATCATACCATGCATGGTTGTGTCAGAGAGGCAGTAGGGTGTGTTTTATGCACATTAAGGCAAATGGCAGGGTGGGAACTGCAAGAGTTATCACTGGGAGGCCTGACGCTCTCTTTGTGTTTAAGTGAGATAAGAAAATGTTCTGTGTGAGTCTTCTTCTCCTCCCTGTAGACAGGACATGAGCATGGCGCTTAAATACAGTATCATCTGATTAAGCCTTACATTAAGACAGCCTTAACTGAAGCTGGATGGTTTAAAGGAATCCATGAGCAGAATCCGTGAACAGGTTATCCAGTCACAGATTAATTATCCAGTCAGGTTATTCTTGATTGATGGTTTTATTCAAAGACGTTTATATATACAAACAAGTATGAGATGGAAGAACAGAGAGAACTAGCACAGGGTCTGTAATAAGTGCTAGTAAAATGAAACAGTCACTCAAACTACATAGTAATAATGATAATAATGATAGTTTGGCAAGGTAAAGAACACGTCTAAACCTTTAGCAGCTATTACATTTACATTCATTCATTTAGCAGATGCTTTTATCCAAAGTGACTTAAAAATGAGAAAATACAAGCAAAGCGATATATCAAGCAGAGAACAATACAAGGAGTGCTACCATGCAAGATCCGTTAACTGAGTTCCAGAAGAAGCAAAGTGCGCAGAGTAAATTAATCAATTTATTTATTTATTTATTTATGGGTTGGTTAGGTGTTCACAGAAGAGGTGGGTCTTTAGCTGTTTTATGAAGATGGTGAGAGATTCTGCGGTCCGGATTGAGGTGGGACGTTCATTCCACCACTGAGGAACAGTTAGCGTGAATGTTCTTGAAAGGGACCTTGCGCCACGCTGAGTAGGTAGTCGAGGTATTAGTCTCTTAGTGAAGATTATACAGCACTACTTTGACTGGTTGAGCTCCAAGCATACCTATATTTCCATAACCACACTGGGACACTTCACTGATTATATCACTCCGCTTGTCTATGTTTCCCACCAAAAAAATTCCACTTCATAGATGGAAACTGTTACTACAGTAGTGTTAGTGACATCATGAGTGGACATGGCAAAATATACTTCTCAGGAAAATAACTTTTGGCTTAAAACCTGACAGCTCTTTAGATGAAGATGTAACAGAAGAAGGGACACTAATTTTAACAGGAATGTATAAATCAATGAGAGCTGACCGATGTGCTATAAAGTAAGGGTGGCTTCTTTGTGATCTAGTTCCACCAGAGGAGCAAAAATAAACAGAACATTTGGACATAATGTGTCTGAAATGTCACTTACTCTATATTCATTTCTTGTTTACAGAACTTTATATCGACACAATATCATACACAATATGTATATATATCATATATATGTACAATATCTCTCTCTCTCTCTATATATATATATATATATATATATATATATATATATATAATATTTATGATGTAGTAAATGTGTTCAGCTGTGACTCAGGTGGTAGAGTGGGTTGTCCACTAACCGTAGGGTTGGCGGTTCATTCCCAGCCCACATGACTCCACATACCGAAGTGTCCTTGGGCAAGACACTGAACCCCAAGTTGCTCCTGATGGCAAGTTAGCGGCTTGCATGGGAGCTCTGCTACCATTGGTGTGTGAGTGTGTGTGTGAATGGGTGAATGAGATGCAGTATGAAGCAATTTGGATAAAAGCGCTATTTAGTAAATAAAGACAAATGGAAAAACTAACATACTGTCTCAGCAAAGTGTTTATGCCACCACGAGATGCCAGAACAACACAGGTTCTCAACCAAAGGTTGGGGAGAATCTGCTGTCCTGCAAATGTTAGTCTCTAACACACCCACTTCAACCCAGGAAAGGTTTTTAATTAGCAGATTAATTGAATCAGGTGTGTTAAAGCAGTGGAAACACAAAAATGTGCAGGACAGAAGGTTTTCCAAAACTACAGCTGGCAACCTATTCTAAGTGGTGCCAAACAAGCAAAACAGAGACAGAGGATTTTCCTTAGATTTGAATAAGTCTATTAGAGGGTGCGAGGTTGTTTAGTGGTTAGCACATTCACCTCACTTCAGTTCAATTCCCACTGTAGACCTGTGTGTGTACGGAGCTGCGGGGGTTTCCTCAGGGCACTCTGGTTTCCTCCCCCAGTCCAAAGACATGTATGGTAGGCTGATTGGCATGTCCTAAGTGTCCATAATGTATGAATGGGTGCATGAGTGTGTATGTGATTGTGCCCTGCGATGGATTGGCACCCTGTCCAGGGTGTACCCCGCTTTGTGCCCGATGCTCCCTGGGATAGACTTCAGGTTCCCAACGACCCTGTAGGATAAGCGGTATAGAAGATGGATGGATGGATAAGTCTGTTAGATCAAGGAGATCATTTTAATGTTTTAATGTTTTACAGCTTGGTTAAGAACCTGCAGGTAGGTACCGTATGTGTGTGTGTGTTTGTGTGTGAGTGCGTATGTGCGTGCATGCGTGCGTTCATGCATGCGTTTACGCGTGAGTGTGTGATGCATGACAATTTAAAACAAGTAGATAAACCCAGAGGCCACTAACTGCAGTGCACTGCTCGGGGCCTTAAACGGTGAGTGGATTGTAAAAATGTTCAGGGTGGACGGTGAGTTGAAAGTGTATTTACATAATGTAAAATATGTACAATGTATAACGTATTACTCATTTTCTAGCTCAGACAAAATAGATAATTTGCATTGCTAACAAGATTTTTCACGAAGGACTTGTCAGGGGTCCAGACACTCGTCACTTTTGTAACTACATACCTTTTCCTATTAGTTTCACTTAGTTACTGAATAATTCATAGTAGTTAGACATATACTTATAACTGAGTAATAGTGTAAGAGTGTATGAGTTAAGGGGCGAACTAGTTCTGGAAATGCCCTGAAACCCATTTCACTCTGTTAATAAAGCTGAAACGATGTTTATAGCCAACGAAGCCACTCACAATAAAAAATGTTTAACTTGTAGGGTGACTTCCCATGGCAATATCCCTCAAATAGAGACCTGTGTGGAGTGTTTTTATGTATTGATAATAATAATGTTTTCACAAGAATATGAATTTGTGACAATTTTGACCTTGTGGGAACATTTGACTGGTCCCATTTTTATTATTTAACAAAAAATGAAATATTAAGTTAAAATATCCAAAATGTTTCATTTGAGATTCTGAGATTTAAGATCAGGGATAGATTTAATTGTAGCATACCATTCATTTTTAATAATTATCTCAATGGAAGGTCATCATATGAAGAGTGTGTGTGTGTGTGTGTGTGTGTGTGGTGTGTGAGGTTTCCCTCCACCTGTCTGCAGGCACATGAGGGACCTTCAAGTCTCCTAAGATTCCTGATAAGATAACCATGTTGACGTGATAAACATTCCTAATTTTGTTCTTCTTCTTTTTTTTCTCTCCTTCAAATAATATACACACAAATAATTTTATATAATATAAAAATATCATTCTCACACACAAACAATAGAAACAAACCGATCTAGGTTTATATGTATATGTATTATTGTAATATTAATACAGGAAACTAGATCTAATCTGAAACCATGACAACTTTCATCTGTTTCTAAATGTTAATTAACGACGGCCATGCCACAGTGAAATGACTGTACACTCTAAATAAGGACGAGACGTAATCACAAGGGGGTCAATCATAGACAGGCCGCCTCTGATAGAACGCTTGCTGGTGAAAGATATCTAAGGGATAAGTAAGCAATGAAGACACTGAGTCCTCATATTAAGTACCGCTACTTACTCAAGGCTTAATGTCACAAGCATATTTCTTCCTTGTGACACATGCTGCACTTATGGTAAGCAATTAAAACCAAAAAGAATAACAGCTGCTATAAAGCAGCCCATGGCCACATATGCAGTAATTTAGATCATTTTTTTAAAAGGCATTATATTTTAAGACAGACAAATCAGGTACCTTTATAAAAAAAAATATTTCTAAATTTCAAATATTTCTTTGCTCAACACTACCTGGAATCCTAAAGTTGACTTTATGCTGTATGATTTTCAGGCTGTTTTTGCTGTTGCAGACAACAATCACACATCGTAAAAGAATTCTTTGGTCATGAGATGAGTTCGGTGGTCTTACAACACAGTGTAGCGCTCACCTTTGGCCATTTTAGTGTGACTGATTTGAGCAAATACAGTCAATGATTAAGTTCTGGTAATGTAAGAAATATTTTTGTGTGACCACTGCTATGGTTCCGACAGATTACTTGCATGTTGTTCTTGTTCTTCTTTTTCTTCTTCTTCATCTTCTTCTTATTATTATTATTATTATCCATCCATCTTCTATACTGCTTTATCCTTTTCAGGGTCACAGGGAACCTGGAGCCTATCCCAGGGAGCATGGGGCACGAGGCGGGGTACACCCTGGACAGGGTGCCATTATTATTATTATTATTGTTATTATTATTGTTATTATTGTTATTATTATTATTATTATTATTATTATTATTATTATTATTATTAAATAGTACTGATATTTATTAAATATATTTATTAATTTTAGTGCGCACGGTGGCTTAGTGGTTAGCACATATGCCTCACACCTCCAGGGTCGGGGGGGTTCAATTCCCGCTGCTGCCCTAGGTGTGTGGAGTTTACATGTTCTCCCCGTGCTGCGGGGGTTTCCTCCGGGTACTCTGGTTTCCTCCTCCAGTCCAAAGACACGCATGGTAGGCTGATTGGCATCTCTAAAGTGTCCATAGTGCGTGTATGTGATTGTGCCCTGCAATGGATTGGCACCCCCGTCCAGGGTGTACCCGCATTGT
Organism: Ameiurus melas; assembly: GCA_012411365.1. Taxonomy (NCBI): domain Eukaryota; kingdom Metazoa; phylum Chordata; class Actinopteri; order Siluriformes; family Ictaluridae; genus Ameiurus; species Ameiurus melas. Next base: position 25,800,779 of record CM022761.1, read on the forward strand.
GCCCGATGCTCCCTGGAACAGGCTCCAGGTTCCACATGACCCTGTTGTCAGAAATAAAAAGACATATCAGCTCATGTTCTGTTTACAATTTTCAATAATTGCTCTGGTGTTGCTTTTTAAGTTTTCACTCACCCCAAAACGCCTTCCTGTGTCAAAAAAAACAAACAAAAAAACAACAACTGAAGACTGTTTCATTTATGACCGATATTTAATTAATTGGTAAAGAGTTATAGTCTTAGGAAATATTCAAATCTTCAATACAATTTCTGTATTTATATATATATATATATATGTGTGTGTGTGTGTGTGTGTGTGTGTGTGTGTGTGTGTGTGTGTGTGTGTGTGTATGTAGAAATTGTATTTAAGATGTGGTATATATATTTAAAAAATTATTTTATATAACAACTCTTTGTTATAAATGTTCTTTGTTCCTGGGAAATAAAAGGAAAAAAAGCGCGCTGGCCCTTTAAGGCCGGAGGTCGCGCCGTCCTCCAACTGCTTTATGCTAATTTATGCGGCGTCGCGCGGGCCGTCGACCAATCAGAGCGCGCCTCAAACCGCGGGAGATCCGAATTTCGCGGGACGTAATTTGGCGCTAAAACTGCGCTCCGTCGTTCCGGCTTGGTGTCAGAGAGGGAGCCGTGCAGCCGCTGCTGGAGTCCGTATCCGAGGAAAACAAAACCAAAACAAAAAGACAACCCGACATTTAAAGCTTTACTCGCGTCGGAGTGAAAACCCGCCGAATCTGAGCTCGTGACGGACCGATTCAGTTTGAATGAAAGGTGCATTTGAAACTCATCTCAGTGTATAAAGCTGAAATCCTCTGCGGCTGCGGATTCTGAAACAAAGGACCGCGGACTCTTTTTGTATTTGGAGAAAATATTGATTGCATATTTATAAATTCCTAGCTCTCTGATTGTGTCTCTGATCTGCTCTTTTTGGTGAAAAAAAAACGCAAGAAAAAAAAAACACCACTTTAAACAAAAATCGAAATAAACTGCTGAATCATTGACTCGTAGAGAAGCAGCTCGGAACCGTAAAGACTCGAAGCAGACGCACACACTTCAGGGTGGGTTTGGGGTTTTTTCCCTTTCTCTCCGCTTGCAGAAATTTCCTGGAGCTCTTGTCGGTGATCAGTGTGCACGATGATCCGGACACCCAGACGCGTGTCTCCGGCCTCAGCCCGGGCTCCAGTCGCTCTGTCCTGCCCGCAGAAGAAACTTCTCTCCGGAGTCAGAGCGGATCTGATCAGCTCGGGACTCGCGAGTCCGCCCATGAGCTCGGTACCGCTCGGCTACTTCACACAGCTCGGAAACACACCGGCGACCGAGCGCAGAACCGCGGACTGTCTGTACGCCACCCCGCACGGAGCACGAGCTCAGCATGGCCGCCAGCCCTCGACCCGACTCCCGGTAAGACCCCGCTTTTATTTCCGCTCACTAACTGTGCTGTGTGTTCGTGTACACTCTCCACACCAATCCGATCTGGTACTCCTATCAGACTCCATCAGATCCTGAGATGATCAGATAAGAAAAGGGATGTTTATTTCGATATAGTAACGTAAATACTTATATTATATTTCCGTCTTTATTTTCCAGCGCTTCTGCCTTCTTGGGTCAATATATTGCCTGATTAATATGGATATCATCTGATCTAAGATGGGTATAATCTGATCAATTTGGACACTATCTGATCTGACCGGGACAGTATCTGATTGTCATGGGTATAATCTGAATCTGATCTAACATGGACATTATCTGATCTAATATGGGCATCAGCTAATTAATATGGATGTTATCTCACTGAATTGGTTACTCATTACCTGAGTAACGAGGATAGTATATAATCTACATAATATCTATATAATAAGTATATCTAATTGAATAGGGACATTATCTGATTATTATGGGTATAATCTGTATCTGATCTAACATGTACGTTATCTGATCTAATCTGGACATTGTCTGATTAATAAGGGAATTATCCGATTAATTAGGAAATTGTGTGATTGATATCTCTGTATGTGTGTGTGTATGTGTATATATATATATAATGATATCAGATAAATTAATATTTAATATGCATAATACTAACCGATTAATACTGTTTAATATGTACTATTAATAGTAATATTATTAACTTTTCCTTCCATATTGACCATACTGAAGTTATTAAAAGTTTAGTACAGCAGCAAAATGTATACACGCACACACACACACACAAACACACACAAATATATATATGTATGTATGTATGTATTAATACTGTTAATTAATCAATACACTGTGTCTATATATGTGTGTGTGTATGTATATATATATATATATATATATATATATATATATTATATATATATATATATATATATAAAACTGTAAAACTTCACAGTTCAAACAGTATCTGTATTCAAAAAGGTCGTGTTTTCATCTTACTTTTGGTTGATATATTTACAATTCACACTTAATTTTCACCAGCCAGGTCGAGTACTAGTAGTGCAGTAGTAGTGCAGACCATTTAGTGGGCTGCTGTTCATTTCAGGACTCGGTTCAAACCTGGGGTTAGCTGTTACCTAACCTCCATCTGTGCTCGCTGGTCTTAGGCTGCAGATCAGCAAAGCGCAACCTGTAGTGAGTGAGTGTGTGAGTGTATTAGAATAGAAAAGGTCAGACGAGTTGGGGGTTAACAGGTTTATTTAAGGTTCGTCCTACGGGAACTGGAAGAAAGAAATAGGGGGAGAAGTCTGTTTAAGTGTATATATGCCCTGGGTCTAACTGTAGTGGTAAGCTTGGTGAGGGGATGCACACCATGTGTTTATGTCATCAGCTATCAGATCATGCATTATTTCATGATCTTATTTGATGTTATTGCCTTTGCTACATGTTATAAATGCCATTAATAGACTGGAGATTTAGATTTCGAGGAAAGACTATGCTTATTTTGACGTTTAATTCATTCATGAACTTCTTCACACAGTCTGCTCACACTGAACACCTGTCCGCCAGGTTCAACCTGTTCATGTCAGTTTGGAAATGTTGGGCAGGTCGCTGTAGCTGTAGCAGAAGCAGTGTCAGGACCAAAGTCTTGACACGTCGTCGCTTGTCAATTTATCAGCGTGGGCCAAACCAGTTTGGTGATCATCCACATCCACTAGCTGAGCATGTTGAATCAGCAAAAGCAATTTGGTTGGCTGTAAGCTAGCCAATCACATTATTATCTACAATTTTATTTGATTAATATTTCTCATCTCCTGCACGTATTCACCAGTGGCAGTGGTGACTCAATGGTTAAGGCTTTGGGTTACTCATCAGAAGGTCGGGGGTTCAAGCCCCAGCACCACCAAGCTGCCTCTTTTGGGCCCTTGAGCAAGGCCCTCAACCCTCTCTGATCCAGGTGCGCTGTATCATGGCTGACCCTGCGCCCTGACCCCAACTTCCTAACAAGCTTCCTAAAAAATGCACTATGCTTTAAGGTATATGTGACAAATAAAAGTTTAAAGTCCATTTTAGAGATGTTTGAGGACTGTTTTTTCATCCATCCTGGAATTCTGACCAATCCTGTCCACTCTTGCAATGATTATTTTCTATTTGCGCCTGCCTACATAATTTTGTAATGAACTTGTATCAACCAGTTGCACTACTGCGACCCTGACCAGGACAAAGCAGATATTGAAGATGTATGAATAAGGTAAACGTGTTGTACCATGTAGGCACCCAGTACACTAACATGTCAGTCAACGTGGCCTGTCTTTGCTTTGAAAGTTTAATACCTATTGTCCGCATTAAAGTTAAAAACCGCTCTCTGCCACGACGTTTTCTTTGGTCCCCGGGATCCTGGTCCTGACGCACACCTCTAGGCTGTGTCCCAAGCCATGTGCTACTGACTTATTGAGATCACTACCAGAACAGCTTTAATGCACCTTGACACAAGTCTCAATAACTGTACTGGAGGGATAAACATACTCCTGAAAGATGGGCAGTAGTGGCATAACGGTTAAGACTCTTGGTTACTGATCAGAAGGTCGAGGTTGAAGTCCCAGCACCGCCATGCTGTCACTGTTGGGTCCTTGAGCAATCTTCTCTGCCCCAGGGGTGCCATATCATGGCAGACCCTGCACTCTGACCCCAACTTCCTAACACGCTGGGATATGTGACCAATAAAGGCTTCTTCTTCATTTTCCCTAAGTTGGTATATTGATGATGATGATGGTGGTGGAGAGAGCCACTCGTCAAAAATCTCCAATTGGGTTGGGGTCTAGTGAATGTCAAGGCTGTAACATACGATTTCCTCGTCACCAAACCATTCAGTGAGACCTCATGCCATGACCGATTCAGTTCGACTACAGCACGTTTTCTTTCCCCAAACTGAGCCTTTGCGCCATCATAGTTTCAGTCTGACTGAGTGACATTATAAAGTGGGGCTTTATGTGCTGCTTGCTCATGTGTGTAAACTGCTCATGAGCTGAAACACGCTCAGTAGGCGTACGTCCCCCCAGTCTGGCACCTGTTGGGTCACCGGCTGTTAGTTTCGAGTTAGAGGAATTGTAAGTAATGCTACAGTTCTTTGTTAAAGGAATAGCCGCATGGAGTTTTCTATAACGGACAGAAGTTCTGGCATCAAGCCAAACATATTTATGCGCTCATTTAAATACCTTATTCTTCTATAGCGACATAAAATTGACAGAGACTTGTACAGTGGGTACGACACATCTAAACCAAAAACAAATCTAATAATAAAAGGATTGAACAACATTTATGGGTCTTGATATCGTAAAGCTTTTCTCTAGGAACGTATTTAGTGTTTTTTGGGAGGGATGCTTTATTTGTTTTGCTGGTTTTTTTTTATATCTAGAGAGGGAAAAATTCTTTATAGCTGCTATAATGTAACTGCTAACAGGAACTGACTTGTTCCGCAGACGTTCCAGTGAACTGAAAATAATAGGACACCCCTTTGTTCAAATAAAGAAATATGATCATTATTATACGGTTATAAATATGATAATTAACAATAAGTGTAATCTAAAAACTGAGTAAGTAATTGTTGTGATATGAGAGGATTAAACCACTTCATGTCATGCTTTTATTAGAAAATAATCAACTCCAGTGTGGTGGGGTGGTGATGGCCCACATCAAACCACCTCATTGTTGACTATTTTTTATTTATTTGTATATGTATATATATATATATATATATATATATATATATATATATATAATATATAAACCCTAGTGTTTTATTCCTTGCTTATCACCATTGCTTAGCATTATCACACCCAAAATGTTGATGTTTAGGACAGAGTGTAACTTAAAATATTTTATAAACATAAACAAATCTTCACTGTGTAACTGTATGTGGTAGTTGTTTCGTGGTTTGTTTCTTTGTTTGGTGCGGCCACCTATAATCCTTAGTGCTGCATTGTTCTGCCCTGTAAGCGTCCACTTCCCAGAGTCTGAAGGCCTCCAGAAGCCTGTCATGTATGCGGATGATAATATATTTACTTCCACTTTCCACTAAAAATGTGTTATAAGGACTGAACTGTACAGCTATGTTTAGAAAATACTTATAGTAAAATATAAGGTTATGTAGCTTAAATGTGTCATTCAAAGCGAAAACATTGGACTTGTGCATAGGGCTGGGCGATATATCGATATAATATTGATATCGTGATAAACGATTATTTTTCATTAATTTCATTGGTATGGTGATTTTTTTTACGCTTTAAATAATTACATATTAAATGGTACTGAATGGAGGCCACTCATTCGACTTTTTTTTTATTTTTCACTTTATCTTCTTTGTCTTTGTAGGCATTAAAGAAAAATAACAAATTTTAACGGGTTTTTTGTCTATTGCAGATATTTTGTTAGCTAAATTAGATATGGTGATACACATCGTGTATAGTAGAAACGTCCTCAAGTATCGTGATATATTTTTGTCATTTCGCCCAGCCCTGTTTGAGCATGTACTTAAGGAAAATATTTTGTTATGAGATAGACGTCCACATTAGATGAGCTACATTTAGTCTCGTAGCCGCAGTGCAGAACTAAATAAGCAAACATCAGACATGAAATTTCTTTTTCTTTCTTTACTTATTGATCCCATTCAAAGGAAACTGAGCAATGTTTAAATGTGATGTTTGGATAGTGCTATATGACTCTGTTCCTGTCCTGATTGCAAACCAAAACGTGATTGGTTCGTAGGGCGAGAACTTGCTACAATTAGTCAGTGCAATGTGGCGGTTATCTGATTGGCTTGCGTAGACGGTGGGCGGAGTCCAACTATTTGTGGATCTGTGTGCAGTCGGAATTGTGTTTGTGACATAAAAACATATTTGTTAAAAAAAAAGTGTGTGTGTGTATATATATATATATATATATATATCATTTTGTCAATTTCATTTCTTTTTGTGAAACTACTAGCATATATTTGTGGATCTCATTCAATGCATTTGTGAATTTGTTTAATTTTTGTAAATCTCACTGCATTTATTTGTGGATCGTAATTTCTTTGGAAATATTAAACAATTCTAACCCCATACTACTGCCTCAGCACTTCTCCCTGTAGCAGAAACACTGCCTGTGCTGATAGCAGCACGCATCTACAGGCTTCTGTATGGCCCTCATACATACTTTAGTTGTGTGTGTGTGTGTGTGTGTGTGTGTGTGTGTGTGTCTCTGTAAGAGCTTAGATTTAATCTAAAGCCACTTTCCAGGAAACACAGACACAAAATAATAGTGACCTCCAACTCTTCAGAAGTGTGAGAAGACGCTTCGTCCTCTGTTTACCTCCAAAGCAGGAGTTTAATTACTCATCGATCTCCCATCCATTACTGCGCTTCAGCACCGTCAGCTTGCTAACATCAAAGAGCTGCATATCAAAGACAGTAGATAGCTGAACTCTACCTTTTTCTCTCCTTCTGCTTCTGTCCCTGTATTAGCATGTCTGTCTGTATAACACACACACACACACACATATCTTTCCTTTCGCACTGAAACCTTTGATGGCATCATCAGTAATTCAGGATGACCTTTTGAAATATGAATGTGTGTGTGTGTGTGTGTGTGTGTGTGTGTTTACTCTAGGGTGTGGCATATGCATTATGTGTGTGTAGGCGTTCTCAGACCAGGCTTTTGTTGTTGGGAAAGCTACAGTTAGACTGGTGTAGTCTATAATGTAGTTACATTGAAAAACCCCACTGTACATGTGTAACTTAGACAGCATCATATGATAAGCTTGTGGGATAAATACAGAATACTGTATCTCACGGTGTTTGGAGATAAATATACATTTTTTAAAAAGTAAAGTCGTACTGTTGATACGTTTCATGTCTGTGCTGCTAAGATAAAGCATATCTATGGATGAACTCACAAAAATATTCTGAAGAAGGTCTGATCTTGTCTTAATTTACAACCTAAGATCACTCTGAACAGGTCTGTACGTATTATACAGTATGTAATCACATTAGCATTCACCAACCACAGGTCTTATTGTATTGCTCAGTAGCCTATGAGATTATCTCATTTACTCATGACTAACTACATCACGCAAAACTCTTTAATGACTTTTAAATATCGCATTTCATGAATTTGACTGAAGCGATCAAGCGCGTTGTTTCGTGCTGTTCAAAAACAAATGCCTTCCTGAGCAAATTTGCAGAGAGCCAATCAGATTCCAGCATTCAAGATCCTGAAGCTTGTGGCCAGAAAGGTCTACAAAACACCTGTAAGTAGAGCTGGGCGATTTATCACTCATTATAATATCAACATCGTGATAAAAGATTACAGGATACACTTTTTTTATGCCGAATGGAATGAAATGGTACTGAATGATTTGACGTGATAAAAAAAAACACAACTTTTGTTTATACCGTTTATTTTACTAGTGTTTTGCGGACAATTTATTAGCTCAATTATATATCGTGATGCGCATCGTGTATTGTAGAAATGTCCTCAAGTATCGTTATATGATATTTTTGTCATATCGTCCAGCCCTACCCGTGACTAGATCGTCTGAGACCAGTGTGTCCATGACACCCTCGGTATAGTATATGACAGTATACCGTCATATAGACATAGACATGATGAAGTATATAGACATAAACAAATATAGACATGATGACGCATGACTACAATTCTAAAATTCACATGCAATACACTCTGTCTCAATGAAGACTTGAGAGAGATATTTTTTGTGAGATATTTTCGTGTTCTGATTTTCGTTTTCAGTTATCAGGCGAGGCTTTTTCATTTTCATTACAGATCAGCACTACAGATCAGTAGAGGAGGAAGGGGGGAAGGGTTGACTGTTGTGCCATGTCCTGTATGGGTGTGGACCCTATTTGAAGCATGTGTGTAAAAGGTGGGGATTTAAACCCGCAGGAAGTTGCGAATCAACCACAACATTTACAATTTTTGAAGACGTAGTGTCATTAACCCTTTGTAGGGGTTGGAACGTGTGGGAATTCTCGCTGGTATTGTGAAACATAACAAAGCGAACAATTTTACACCGGACAATGGGTACAACAGCGAATCTGTGGTCCTGTATTGTGTGGTTACTTCCTGTATTGAATTACGGAATCCGTGCTGAATTTGGTTATTATTTGAGCTGAACTGGGGAGTGTGGGCGGAGCTATAAATTGTGCAGACTATTGATTGGCCAAACATAATTATTAGCATAGTGATTAATGTTAATAGTGTAGTGACTCTCTGCGAGAGTTTTTGTTGGCTTTAGAAGGCACACCATATCACAATTGTATGATATATATACATACACATTTTTATGTGCTTTTATTTATCTATCGAGTTTCCTCTGATAGTTAACACCATTTTACATTTATTACCCATGATAATTGTAAAACCTGCCATGTTCAAGATGAATTCCAAGTAGCTTTAATGATATATCCTAACAGCTTGTACAACTGTACTCAACTGAAAATTATTGGCACCCTGGGCCTTATTTGGGTCGCTCTGCACCATTATGGCAGACCAACACAATCACTGGGTCTCATGCTCAATAGTTAGACAAGTAAAAGCACCATATACATATTAATATAGAGTTAAAGCTATATGCCGGTCTATTATATTTTGCATCAAAGAAATCAATTTGGAAATTTCAAGTAGTAATTTACTGCTCCTGGCCATCACTACATCACTGGCCATCACCACACAACCTCCTGAGGACTCCTCCTTTCACATGTTTTGGGAGTGCCCGTGTTCAGCATTGAATTTATTCGTGATGTCACACTCCACAGTAGTGCTTAATTGATCATATGAAAGTAGACACTCTGGGTATTAAGAATTGACAGTTTTTCAGCAAATTTATTTCTTTAGTTTTTTTTTTTTACATAGCCTACTAGGTTTAAATGTTACCATTTTGTTGTGGCAGTTGTATACGGTGTTTAAGTATCAAAAAACCATTTGCTGTGCTGTCTGATTTATCTCTGTACCAGTGTTATTGTGGAGAGGTGTGAATTAGTTGCCCAGCAAGGGGCTCACACCCCTCCCCTCAGCTAAACATAGAGTCATGATACTCTACACACAGAAACCCAACAGCGTCCTGACTCATCTCATAACAGACTTGCTGCGATAAAAGAATTCGTTTGTTTTTGAAAATGCGTGATAAGTTGATTTCTATTCCAAAGGTGGAATGAAACGCCAATGTACTTTCAAGCAAGGGTTACACACAGTAAACACCGCAAACGTTTAGTTACATTAATGTTGTGGAATGTCTGAGAAAACAAGTTAGTTCCTATTATTGTTTATGCAGTAGCAGCTATAAACTGTCATTTGTTCACCTGCCTCACTCCTTCTTAAGGTTAGAAAAAAGACGTTGGTCATGTTTCGGCGAAACTGAAAACATCCAAAAAGACTTTCCCATGGCAGAACCTACTGACTGTTACTGACTGTAGAGCACTGACACTCGAGACTCCTTTCATTAACATTAAATAAATCTACTTACAGAAAACTTCACCAACCTTTATCAACGATCAAGTTGTTATTATCGAAATAATAACATATTACATTACAGTACGTATTACAACGGCATTAATATAAATCTGCCGGAACTGCTGTCAGAGCTGCTGTTATAGAAAATGAATCGATACTTTCTGACCAATCAGAATCGAGCGTTCACCAGCGCTGTTGCATAAAACCAAATATGACCCTAAGGCTTAACTGTCTGTTTCAAAGAGCAACATGAGTGTTAAATTGTGCTTCAGGTCTGGTTTTTTTGGTGAAACCTAAACTATTCTCTCTCATAAGATGAATTAGTTGGGTGCAATTGCAAGTCGTGTAGGCTTGGACTATGTCTTGAACATTTGTGCCGTTCTTTTGCAATATAAAATTGAGATTCCTTTTTGTTTCTTCAGAAACATGCAAATGTGTTTGAAAGGGTTTCAGTTTTTTCTCTCGATGGTGACTTTTTGCATTTGGTTACACTGCATAGAAAGAGTGCTTACTCATCAGTGTGGTTTAGATATGAGGAAAGGATCTGACATTTCCTCTCAGTTACCCGTGTACGTGCGTGTGTGTGCGTGCGTGTGTGTGTGTGCGTGTGTGTGTGTGTGTGTGCGTGTGCGTAAGTTGGTGTGACCCAAAACTTTAGTCTTTACTCCTTTGTGTGATGCCGGTTTTTGCCTCAGGTTCTCAAATAGAGAACTGGATTGTGGGTTTATTTATTTGTTTAGCATTTATTTTAATTTCTGTTTAGTAAATTTTTTTTTATTAGCAGTTTTTTTTTTAGAAAGGGAAGTATTGTGTAATACTGTTGTTCTCCTGGATTGCGCTACACCCTGGTGCGTTGAGTAAATGAGGATGGATTGTAAGGGTCCTGGAAACTACTACAGCCATCTAGGTCTGTGCGAGTATCGTTTAGTGTGAATGATTTCAAATCAAAATAATATCATCATGAGATTACAGAAACTGATGAATGGTTAGGCAATTATAGTTAGTCAAAGATTTATCCTGGTTAAGGTTGTGGTGGATCCAGAGCTTATCGCAGGAACGCTGGGTGTAAAGCGGGAATATAATCTGGAAAAGCTTGACTTTAATTCAATTTGGAATTGGAACCATGGAAATGTGCCTTAAAGTCGGTCTGATTAAAGTCGTACAGATGTAAAAGTTTAGTTCCTGGTCGTTATATCAAATATCTTCACTTCTGCTTTCTCCAAATCAGGATTCATCAGACAGAAACTTTTCTCACACACACACACACTTTGTAAGAAAGCAGCTACAATTCAAGAATCTGGACAAATCCATGTTCGAAACCTGCCAACTTCAAACCTACCTCAATCTTATTTACATGATTGAACTGTCTAGATTACGAAAGCGGCTGGTGCACATCTGCTCTTCTAGAGAGGAGAAAGAGGAAAAGAAAATATGATCGAACTACAGAAACTTGGCCTTTCCCTCCTTCCACCTGTTCTTTGGTCCAGATGTTAGTAACAGGTGGAAAGCTCGTTCAGCTTAGGGACAATACCAGGCCTCTTCTTTTGACTCTCTCTCTCTCTCACACACACACACACACACACACTCATAAATACATGCAAATAGAGTCAAAAATTCAGAGACAGTGACGTCCTTATGCAAATGTGCATAGGATTCACTGCCCACACACACACACACACACACATACATACATACAAAGCTCTTTGAAATCTTGGCACATGATTTGCATCCTATTTTGTGGTTACAATTGATTCCCTACATGAAACTCATAAAATGCAATGGGTTGTGTTAGGTTGCCAGTTATTTACAAGCAAATTAGGAGATAATGTTCAGTGTTGAACTTCTAAAGGCTCCTTTATGAAAGTTTTAAGTTTCTGTTTTACCTCGAGTCCTGAATCGAGTCGTTAGTGATTCCCGACATTACTTCCTGTATAAACCTACGTAGGTTTGTAACAAAAAGCCCCGACTCTGGTCTTCATCGGCTGCTCGCTGACAGATGGCGCTGAAACTCGTTACGTTAGTAGGCGTTTCCTTATTGACACACTCTGACAGCGGTAGACCAATCGCAACAGACTGGGACATCTGACCAATCAGAGCCGAGTATGCTCTCTGAAAGGGGGAGTTTAGAATGAATCCTTTGCAACGGATCATTTAACGAGTCGTTTGTGACACTGAGGGAAAACCGTAATGCTGCAATTAAAAGTACGAGCACGTTAAAGTGTTTTTTGACCTCGGATACATGTCAATTTAATGTATGAGACCTTTAAAACAAAATTAGGCACGTTTCAAAACCATAATAGGTGCGCTTTAATGAAGTATTTGTTGCCGTGGCCAAATCACCAAATACCTTACATTTCAGAAAACTGCATATATGCTATTGCGAGTTCAAAAAAAGTGTGTGAACGTCTTAAAGGTGTAAAGACTGGCCCCCTTCTTCTTCTCACTGGTAAGCGGGTGTCAGGAACGGAAAGTTGTGCAGCGCCACCTTGTGTACCGGAGTATTTCTGCTTTTCAATAAGCACCATCTACTATCAGGGAGTGAATTTGCACTTTCATTCAGCACGTTGCCCACACCTGGGTGTGAGCACAAAAAAACGCGCTGAGAAAATCGTCCCGGTGTGAACAGGCCTTTACAAAGCACTGACATTGGACACTCCATAAATGGTAAATAAACATCACCGTACAGAAAGGTTTATCATATTAATGTGTTGTTGTTTTTTTTCTTGTTCTCTTCCAGGCAAAGAGGCGGTTGGATTTGGAAGATCCCCTCTATCTCCCAGATTTCCGCACACCCAAAGGAAAAGGGAACACGCCCTCGGCAAGGCTCTGCAGCCCAAGGAGTGAGTGAGATAGAGAGAGATTGTGCTCTAAATAACTGGTGATATGAATGATATATAGCATATTGTGCTATCATGTAAAAGCACTGATTGGCAGGCTGTGAACAACAACCAGTGCTGTCTCATTATTTTCAGTAATGTCTCACATTTCAGTGAGCACGTTGCCACTATAAATAATACCTTCTGTCACATTATTATCTGTCGGTGCAAAAGGCAACTATTTCAGATTCTCACCGGATTATACACGCAATATCTTCCAATATTGTTTCATTTCACAAGACTTTTAGGCCTTTCAGCCTTGGTATGAACTTTGGGTCCAAAGTGCATTTTTTTTTTCTTCCTGTCCTCACCATGACCCATCGTACCCTTGACCTAGATAAAGCTGTACTGCAGACGAATAAATAAATGATTCTTGTCCTCTTCATCACGCAGCACCGAAGTCTCCAGGCGAACGGACACGCTACGACACCTCCCTCGGATTGCTCACTAAGAAGTTTGTGGGGCTGCTGAGCGAGTCATCAGACGGCGTTCTGGACTTGAACTGGGCCACCGAAGTCCTAGAGGTGCAGAAAAGGAGGATCTATGACATCACCAACGTGCTGGAGGGAGTTCAGCTCATCCGCAAAAAATCCAAAAACCACATTCAGTGGCTGTAAGTGTGTTCAACCCACAGCACACTTAAAAAAAACAAAAAAAAAACAACTAATGTCCATATATGACAGTGTTAATAAAACATCAGGGATGGGGTGAGTGATTATAAAAATCACTTAAAACAAGACATGAGACTGAATAAACAGGATATTATATTAAGAACAGTTTCCCTGATCACAAAATTTAATACTTTAGTAAACATCGTACTGTATGTAATTTAGGACATCATTCTGCACTTGATTATCTCGCATCCCAAACCTCCTTTGAATTGCTGGAATGATCTTAAAGATTGACCTAGAGGTCTGCATGGGACTAATCCCACTCTCACCCACTGCCAAAGAGATGACCAATCATGTGCATTTCCAAATGAATCATGACCAATTCCACCCACTGTCAAAGAAATTGTGGCCAATTCTGTTCATTCTCAAAGGAATTATTACCAATCCCGTCCACTGCCAAAGAAGTTATTACCAATCCCATCCAATCCCAAAGAGGTTATTACCAATCCCGTCCACTCCCAAAGAAGTTATTACCAATCCCATCCAATCCCAAAGAAGTTATTACCAATCCCGTCCACTCCCAAAGAGGTTATTACCAATCCCATCCAATCCCAAAGAAGTTATTACCCATCCCGTCTACTCCAAAACCCCCTTTTTTCCCCAATTTTTTTCCCCCCCCTCTCCCCCCCCCCAAGTTTTTTACAATTCCGTCCACTCCCAAAGAGGTTATTACCAATCCCGTCCACTCCCAAAGAGGTTATTACCAATCCCATCTACTCCCAGAGGAATTATAATCAATCCCGTCTACTCCCAAAGGATTTATGACCAATCGCGTCCACTCCCTAAGAAGTTATTACCAATTCCGTCCATATTTCCCGAAGGAAATACCAAAAATCCCATCCACTCCCACAGTTATTTTGTTTGTATCGTTATATAGGATATACTGTAGGATCATACTGAACATTCCGCATGTTTACACCCCATTGTTACCTTTGTGTCTATATGACCACTATAATGATTTATAATCCCACAATCTGGTGTCACCCAGAAGAGGATGCATTCCATTTTTAGTAGGTTTCTGTTAAGATCGTTTTTCTTGTAACTGTCATCTCTGGCTTGTTCAATAGGGATCTAAATCTACATCCCGTTTTTTTTTTGGGGGGGTGGAGGGAACTGCCTCATGACAATGTCTATTGCTAAAAAAGCGCTACACAAATAAAATTGAATTTGATTCATCATTCACCTTTTAGAAATGCAACACTAGAAGCTGTTGTTCTTACAAACTGTTACATTTCTTATTGGAAAGGTCAGAGTGTTTTCTTAAAAAGTTAACTTTATTACTTAACGTGTGTTGAACAAGGTTTTACTGTGTTTTGTAGAACAGCTACCGCGTTTAAACCTGCTCTGGTTTTATGTTTTTGTTTCTGGATGTGTGTTTTAGGGTGACTGGAGTGTTTGAGGGCTCTGCGAGTGCTTCAGAACAGACGAATGCTCTGCAGAGAGAACTCGCTGAGTTGGACAGGAAGGAGAACGCACTGGATGACCTCATCCAGTCCAGCACCACTCAGCTGCGAGAGCTCACTGAAAACAAAGACAACCAACCATATCCTTTCAGCCCCATTTGTGTGTGTTTAAATATTATATGCAGACGCCCTTTTGTATGTATATGAATGACTGAGTGTGTATTTAAATCAGATAAATGTACATGCCATGCAGTCATTAGACCTTAACTCACACCCACATTTGGATATGTGACATATCAGGACATTCGGTCCATATCGAGCCTGCAGAAGCAGACAGTGATTGCAGTCAAAGCTCCTTCTGAGACCAAGCTGGAGGTGCCAGAGGTATCTGAGGTGAGTGTCAGGTCTTCAATTTACCCCTTCCTTTAGGTCTTCAACCAATCATCCTTCAACTCTCTCGTCCTCCAGTTTAGAGCCGATCCTTGTCTTCCAGGGTCTTAGTGCTAAGCCGGTTACAATCCTTCCTCCGAAAGTAGTAGTGGGAGTAGACAGAGCCTCCATCAAAAAAGATTTCGGGATCCTATACAAATATCAGTGCCTCTCTTAATATACAGAACAAATACACGTTAATGTCTTTTTATTTGAGCTATGCAACTATATTCATCGTATGTGTGTGTGTGTGTATAAGATCATTTAAAGTGCCATTGTATTCTCACTCAATTCTGTGTAATTGAATATGATACATTCAGTCTTTTTTTTTCTTTGTTGGCATCAGCAGGGGTCCATGCAGATCTACCTGAAGAGTAAAAATGGTGCTATCGAGGTGTATCTGTGTCCAGAGGAGGTGCTAGAGGATGAAAGCCCGGTAAAGTGTGGCTCTGCCAGGAAGGACCACTCATATGGGATCCCACACATGACTCACTCCAACACGCCGTCACGTCCAAACACGCCTAAACAGCCACACGGCCTAGAAGGTAAGAGAGTGGCATTAATAATAATAATACAGCTAACATTGAACACTAGCAGACCGTGGTCCACGTGAGGACCCTCTCTGGTCTGATTAGAGAACTGATATGACTTGTTGAAATAGTTTAAACAAATGTCTGGGGTTTTTTATTTTCCTCCTCCACAGCTACACCATCTAAACCCCAGGCCCTCAGTAACAGCTCCACCCTGATGGATGTAGAGGGCATTCTGGGGCTTCCTCCCAGCCTGCTGCAGATCACGGAAGATCAGCTCCCAGGCACAGCCTTGACCTCTGACCCTTCGTTCGTCAGTTTCTCGCCCCCTCTTGACCATGACGACTACCTCTGGGGGCTGGAGAACGGAGAGGGGGTTTCGGACTTTTTTGACAACTATGATCTGGGGGATCTACTCCAGAGCTGAGGACAAATGTGAAAATGGTACAGTCCTCATGTGTGAAGCGGAACAGTTTTTAGCCGTACGTATAATGGGACAGTCGTCGTTTTTATTTTAAATATGGACTACCTTTTTCCTCGGTGCAGTTTGTGCCATGTTCGAAAATGTGATGAGCTAAGGAAAGGAAACGAGTCATGAGCCATTTTCCCC
The DNA here is from genome assembly GCA_012411365.1 of Ameiurus melas. NCBI lineage: Eukaryota > Metazoa > Chordata > Actinopteri > Siluriformes > Ictaluridae > Ameiurus > Ameiurus melas. Next base: position 25,817,239 of record CM022761.1, read on the forward strand.
GAAACGTATCACGTTGTGAGTTTTTTTGTTTTTTAGAAATAGTGATATCAGGGTTTAAATCAGATCTAAAGCTTGGAACATTTCAAAAACACAGAGGATCTCAGAAATGACTCCATGCTGTTGCTGATACTCAAACACGCTGAATCACAGAGCGCCCCCTAGTGGAGTTAACCAGCCTTGTCTTTGGAATTATGTCTCAGATGTGAGAACGATATCATCTGTAGGCTTTTACGACAAAATCTAATATTTCAATGAAATTATACCATGTTTCCCAGTCCTCCTTCTTCACATTTCGTTGTGTTTGTGCTAAAACACTCAGTTTAACCTCACAAAGTGCCTGTAAATGCACAAATTTGGTGTGTTAGAGTGTGAAAAACACTCAAAATGTGTGGCAGAAGTGGAATGACACAGATCAGGCCTGGGAAATGATGATAGGTTTAATCACACTAGAAAGCCATCACTGATTTGCTATAGCTATAGTTAATTAGGTAGCTAGTTAAATAGTTCATTGTAATAGATATTTTCTGATAAAGCAAAGATATTTTTGTACCTTGTAATGTAATTTAGCCAAAAAGACATTGTAGGAAATTTTGGTTGGTACAATTGTTGAAATTTTTTTACTGTTTCCTGTAGATGAGCTGAACATGCATTGTTTTATTGTTTTCATTGATTTCGATTGTAAACTAAAACTCAGGAGTTTTTTTATTTTATTATTTTTTTTGTCTTCTGATGTCCAAAGCTAAGCATTTGTATTGTTGTGAATTGTTTATTTAGATTTTATTATTATTATGATGATGATGATGATGAGATTTTGCCACTAGAGGGCAGGAGTAGACCAGTATCACTCTGTTATTCTCATATTTCATAACGGTGCTTCTTATATCCAGTATGTTCTCAGAAAAAAAGGATCCTAAACTGTACATTTCCTTGTTGCTGGGGTGCTACACTTATCTTTTACACCTTTAATACATACTTTTCATATAGAACTCTGGATATAGTGGATTAAAAAAAGATTCAAGGTATATATTTGAACAGTACTTACTGTATACTATATGTATTGTGTACTATATGTATAATATATGCAGCACAAGATGTGTAAAGGTACAAAAGTTTAAGGGAATCACCCCACTGACGAGGAATGGTACTTGGGGTACCAATACCCTATTATATATATATATATATATGTGTGTGTGTGTGTGTGTGTGTGTGTGTATGTATGTATATATATATATATATATATATATATATATATATATATATATATATATATATATATGTGTGTGTGTGTGTGTGTGTGTGTATATGACAATTTAACCACCACTGAAGCCAGTAGTTCATCTCTGAACAAAATCCCCAAAAACTGTCGTGAGACATGTACACAATATGATATCTCACAGTCGTGCCTGTGAAGTTCAGATCTAGCCTAAACTCAGAGCTACGTAATCCAGAACAATCCAGGCTAGCTCCCCAGCGCTATTCTTTCTACCTCTCAGGTTTGACGTGAGTGTGTTACCACTTAAACACAAAGGATATACAACGTTTTGGCAGCTAAAAGTTAATTGAAGTGATCCTTTTGTTTTTGTTCTAGCATTTCTGATCGCTTTCTAATGAATTATTTATACACAAACGTTCATCGATCCAACAGTCTGGATTCAAAGAGAAATCAGACAGTTCTGACTTTAACGGCTTGTGAAAGGGAGAAAGAAAAAATGACCCCAGTTTCCTACTTATCGCAGATTCAGTCAATCAGCCGAGACTAATTTTCAGGCCTAAATGATCACACACGCTTCGAGTGACATTGTTAGGGACAACTATTACAGCGTAATAAAATTAAATATGAAATAACAGAAATACATTTTTTAAATGATAATCGATCAATGAAGTGGGATATCTACGACAATAAGTCATTGATTTTTTTTTTTTTGACATGCACTTAAATAGTATGTATTGATCATAGTACTTTATAAAACCTTGTTTTATTTCCCAGTGTAACACTTAGTTTGCGGTATATAATTTGAGGCGAGTGTGTGGTGATTTTGGCACGCAGTTCAACTTGGTCGTGAACAACATTATCCTCCGCGAAAAATTCGACATTTTGGCTGATCGACATTTAATGCTAGTTAGATTTTTCTCTGAATTATTCCTTTAAAAAGAATCCGTTTGGAATGTAGTCGCGAATCGCCTTACTGCAAGAACAACAAAGACGGCATTGTGTCTTAATTTTTATGCCATTCCTGCAACACCAGTCCTAAAGGCAGAACCGGAACGAGTCTGGTGTGTGCAGACGGGCCAGGTCATGGCTCAGTTTAAATGTGATTCAGCCTCGTCTCTCGCCGTGTGCTTAACACCGTTTCTAAAAGGCGATACAGTTGGCTGAAACGTTCCGTGACTCATTTAAAGAGGGCTGAAATTGTGCAGCAAAAAGTTTTAGCTTGATATTGAAAGGCTGACATGGGTGTGATTTTAAGCTTTATTTAAGAATTCGACCTTCGACAGGATTTTATCTGTCGCAGTGATTTAATATTTCCATAATTTATGTTATAAAACCGATTCTCGTGAACTTTATTGATTCTCCAGTTTTAAAAGCGAACCTAAGATTTGCCTATGTATGAATGTTTAGATGTCGTCGTCCCCCCGGGTTTCTTGTTTACTCGTCCCACGTGTGGGACAAACGTCCTGTCCTAACAAACTTGAAATTTGTGTGTGTGTGTGTGTTTGCATGATGAGGTAATAGGTAGCGAGTTTCATTTAGTAGTGAAATTGTTTAGAATTCTTTGTAATATTCATTATATTTGCTGTCAGTTGAAGAGAATGATTTTGTATTTATATTGTATTTGACAGAGATAATTGTCTTAGTGTAACGTGTAAATAAGCATCTGTACAAAGCAGGGAGCACTTAATGTTTTGTGGTGTGTATGTGTGCGTGTGGTTTTTTATAATTATTTGTTTTATTTTTTTAATAAATAAAACCCTGGCGTTCTGACGATGAATATTTGTTGAACTTGATCGTCCTCAGAGGTTCCGCCTCGTTGTACCACAGCGCGTTGGAATTATCGAGCCTAAATGGCTGGAAAGTGTTGATTAATATTCCCGAGCAGCAGCTCGGAAGGTAGTTCTTCAAATGGAATTCAAATCACACGTTTGTATTAATGCGTAGTTTAACGATCGATACGCTGAGGTTTTCTGAAAGATGTTTATTTAACGTTTATGAAAGGAGTCTCCAGTGTTGGCGTATTTGTAGCTAACGGTCAGTAAATCCGCCACAGGAGAGTCTTCGGGACAGACGAGTTTGAGCGTTCTCGTTTCTCTAGAACATGACAAGCTGCTTAAAAAATAAAAAATCTTATTAACTTCAAGCAAGGGGGGAAAAAGTGAAGCTTTTGACCATAAGATGGGCCAGCAGGATGGGGTCAGAGGGCAGGGTTGTCCATGATGCAGCGTCCCTGGAGCAGAGAGTGTTAAGCGCCTTGCTCAAGGGCACAACAATAGCAGCTTGGCAGAGCTGGGGCTTGAACCCCCGATCTTCTGATCAGTAACCCAGAGCCTTAACCACCAAGCTACCACTGCCCATAGCTTTATAGCTTTTTATAACTAACTTAGACGTTCTACAACAAAAAAAATAATAACGACAACAAAATTAATAATAAACAATTAATAGTCCTAAAAATCTATAATCGTGTATATTTTTAAAAAGTACAGTGTTCTTTAATGAATAAAAGTGGAATCGTCTGCAAGGTGCTGTGGTATAAAACACATCAGGACATGTTATTGGAAAAGAATCAACCTCAGGCATGTTTCATGTCGTGCCACATCACACAACCCCATCCTTGATTATTTTCCTGTTTCATTCCTTACATAACTAAATTATTATTGAGTCATTTCCTTCCACTGGATCTTTATAGTCATGTCTTCTGGGTACTTCTGAGTTCTGAGTATGTATTGCGTCCATTTCACGACAGATTTCACACAGTGATGCGGATGTGACACGAACGACGCCATTGTCTGATTCAGACAGGTGCACGGCTGCGTTAATTATGACTCAGTCCTTCTTTCTTTAGGCGTCACCTCGGAAACCAAACGTCATCGTTGGCAGCCAGTAAAACGTCAGAGGTCGAAAACTTGTTTTTTTTACTTTAAGCTCCCCTAAAGAAAAGTTCGTAGACATTGTGCTTTTGTTGAAAATACAAAAAAAGAAAACAAAATGCATTAAATTGAATCATGTCATGAGGTTTATACTTCCTCTTCAGTTGATTTGCATATTATCTGTTTTCTCAGCACGAGTCCGGACCTGCCACTTGATTTCACCATTTACTTAGACACCAATATCGGACACACACACACACACATACAATCACACACTTGAGGTTCCGGAGCTGCTTTTCCTTTTTTTGTGTGTGCGTGTAATGGTGTCTTAAACATAAAAGTCTCTGTGTTGGTGTACAAAGAAAAGAACGTTTGTATGGCTGTGAAACGTACGACGTTAATACTGCGTCAAGTGTGTAATGTTTGTTTTTCACACATGAGCCGTTGATTGGGTTCGATATTGAGACTCTGTCATTTCTAGTTCGATTCTAATGGTTCCACAGGGTAACATACACACTAGTGCTTACTGGTGGAAATATACAGTACACGTTATAATTAGAGGTGTATGTGGATAAGTAAATCTCACAAGAGATTGCATACAAAAAAAATAATAGAAATTTCATATAAATTCTTGCTTGATGTGTCCATAAGACGTTGCCCAGTACTGTCTAGATATTTGTTTGTATCTGTAGCACATTTTTGTATGTAACCTGGCCTTTCTGTTCTCAAAGCTTTCCAGTGGATTGCTTTGTGCAGTAAGAGGAGACCTGCTGAGTCCATGGCGGCATTTTCTTCTCTTTTTTCACTCAAGTTGTTGATCTGTTCAAGAAAACTTCACCGAGTATGAAAGATCTTCTCCTTCTGATCTTTGACAATCCACTATAAACTAGCCACTCTCTTTTTGCTTCTAAGATACTGTACCAAACCTCTAATGCTTTGACTTTGACTCACTTTACCCTCATTCTTGACTGTTGTTGTTTTTTTTTTTGGTCTTCGTGAGATATAACAGGAACAGGGTCTAGATGTAGGTGCTACATCTCACATCGAGATCTTTGGACATCTCTTTGTGGGGAAGAATGAATGATGCAACAATACATAGCTAGCCAAGAAACGAGCTAGCTAGTATATTGCTAGCTAGATAGCTAGTCCAAGTATATTCAAGCAAAAAAAAAACAAAAAAAAAACAATAAAGTAACAACCACTACATGTCGCAAAACATCAGTGCTTTGTGCTCTGTATATTTATGTATAGTGGACGTTTTTCAAGCATGGGTTCCTGGCTTTACTAAAGATTAAGTTAATGTAAAATGGGGAACTGGGCTTTTATTTTGCTAGACATCCATTCATCCATTTTCTGTACCACATATCCTACACATTGTCACAGGGGAGCCTGGAGCTTATCCCAGGAAACCCAGGGTGCAAGGAACTACAGTTTGGAGATGCCTACAATGCATGTCTTTGGACTGGGGAGGAAACCCCTAGAAGCACAGGGCCTGGAGCCTGGATTTGAACCACCAACCCTGGAGGTGCAAGGCAAGCATGCTAACCCTAAACCCAGCCACGGTGCCCCCCATTCGATTTTAGACCTGACATAAGAGGACTGAATTATAAAGAGCTGTATATGCGACACTAGTCTGTGAACTCATGTATGCAGAAAAGGGCAGCTAGAGCTTTCCTCGGAGTGTGTTATGCTTCACATGTCTCAGAGGAAATACGTGTTAGCCTTCACCCTCCATGGTTGTTAGGTGTCAGACAGTTGATGTCTGACTGGCGGGTGGGAATGTGAACAAATTGGGATTGGGAAAATGGGGGAAACATTCAAGAAAAAGACCCTCACTGGTGTTGCTTTAGTTCAGATCCATTGTACGGGACCATAACAACAAACATTGTTTCCTCATTCCTGTAAAAACAGTCATTTATCAGAATAACTCAAATAGTTTTAATTACACTGGGTTGGGATTATTGCACAAGTTTAAACACATTGTCTGACACCCAGATAGACAACAGCTCTGTGTTAGACGGTTACACCCAGAGTGTTAAGTCGTTTACAATGTGTGGTATAGTGTGTCTTCATTTTAAATTGTATTCAAATTCCTTCTCCTTTTTCAGCGTCCAGCGTGTCTCCAGGGCAGCCCTCGCGGCTTTTTACCTTCAAATGTGGGAAAAAGAAAACCGATACACTGTTTACGTCTAAATAAAGAAGTGATGTGTGTGTGAGTGACAGTGAGAGTCTTCTTTAAAGGCTGAGCCTGGGGACTCGTGCTCATTTTTATTTTATTTTTTTAAACGCTGTCATGTTGCTGGAGTTTCATTACAGCTTATGAATGCTTGCCGTCATCTAATCTACACACACATTCGGCTTAAAGGACTCCTGACCATGCCAAACTGTTTTTAATGGCTTGAGAACATCTCAGCAGCTTTACCCATTACAAATTTCTATGAAAGGTTCAACGAATATACATTTATATAATTTAATTTACTTCTTTGTAATTTTTTTATTTCATATATATATACATATATTCTTGCCATCAGTAATAGCTAACCAGCTGGCAGGCTTTCTGCTGGTAAACAAGCTCACATTAGAATCTCTAAAGTCAGTACTATATACTCACTCAGATATACTTAACAGTAGCCAATCCTGCCAAAATATCATGTTACCATAACAACCGCCATTTTCAGCACATTAGCTATGTTAGCCACCCAGTTAAGAGAGAACTCATTCAGAAAGTCCAACAGGTCAACAGTACGGGCTTTAAGAATGTCAAGCTGTCACGTTTCGAAAATAACCTTCCTAAAATGTTCTTGAAACCTGTAATGTGATTACGGTTTGCTAACACAAAGAGCATACAGTTAAAAAAACAAACAAACTTCGCAGCAACTTTCTTCGTAGGATGGTTTATAAACTTATGTAAGAAAACCTGACAGATTCTAGGAACCACAAGTTCTTTTAAACAGAACAATATACTCCCGTATAAATGCTAGCTAAGTCTACATTTTCCACATGATATATTATTATTGATTTGCGTATTTGAGCTGTCTTAGATTTTGTGACAGCACCAGTCTGAAATCTAGCCCTTCATCAGACATTCCTTGATAAGTCAAGGGGTTTTAGCTTTTTAGCAAGAGCAATTCCTGTACAGACTCTTCAGGGTTTCCTCAGTAGGGACAAACTGTAGGATCTGTGTATATTTTATATAGAGGAAAGACTCTGTTTTAAATCAAAAAGTGACTTCCGCACAATGCTATGAGCCTTGCCCCACTACATCAACAGCTATATCAGTAACTGAGGTATTTCCCTATATATCAAAATGACAGGAATATATCTCAAAGCTTATAGGAGTATAGCGAAAATAAGTAAAAAAAAAAAAAATTAAACAACCCACAATTTTTTTTTTTTTTTCCCTTTTCTTTTTTTTTATTTTTTTTTTTTTTCCCCTCCTATTTTAATATCCCCCCCTCCCCCTTTTTTTTTTATTTTTCATCCTACACAGGGTCACTGCAGAGCCTGGAGCCTATCCCAGGGGATTCGAGGCACAAGGCGGGAGACACCCTGGACGGGGTGATAACCCATCGCAGGGCACAATCACACACACACACATTCACACACTACGGACCTACAGTGCATGTCTTTGGACAGGGGGAGGAAACCCCCCAGGAAAAAAAGTCATACTGGTATTCACACTTGGTCTCGTTAAGTAATTGTGTTTTAAAAAGTTTATTTAATGTGCTGTTGGGTAGTTTTATCATCAAAGTAGTTCAAATGGAGGAAGGTGTAAGCTAGCCAGAAAAAGGCTGGATTTGATCTTTTAATGTCTTCTATTGAAAGCCTCTTTGATGCACAGGGCCTCTGTGTGTGTGCCAGGTTTCCCGGCCAAAACCCTAATCTCTACCACCATCATCTGTCCTAAAGCTGTTAGCCGTTTTAAAATCCTGCTTTGAGTTCATTTCAAACCTGGCTGTTGTTCCTTCCTTAGCTCATACTAAACAGTGCTATGCTGCAATGTTTTACTGTAAATCTACTTATTTTCCCTGCTAACTCATAGCATTCCTAAAGTGCTTCAGTCAACAGATTTTTGGACAGTGAGGAGAAGAGTCATCCGTGTGCTGGGAAATGTGACGTCCCCTCACGCACCTTTACAGAAACCGATTTTTAGAGGATTCGCCCTTGACCTAGATCATTGGATATACTCTGATCCAAAACCCGCCTCTGTCTACGCCTGGTTGGTCACAATGGAAGGTGGGGTTTGGGGGGAGGTTGGAGTGTGAAAGCTGGAGAAAAGACGGAGGTTGAATAGGGAAGCTCACTTCCACTGCTATTCAAACAGTATATTCACATATCCCCCCCCCCCCCTTCCACACACACACACACACACACACACACACACACACACACACACACAAACACACACACTATTTCTTCTTTCACACACACTCTCTATAATGGCTCCAAGCTCTCTCTCTCTCACACACACACACACACACACACACTTTCTTTTCCTTTCACCCATTCTCTTTCACTCTTTGTGACACTTCGACCACACACACACACAGACACACACACACACACCTGTTCTCTTTTACTCTCTTTGTGTAATAGCTTCAGTAAATACACAATTCATTTCACCGTTCACTTTCTCTCTGTAGCACCTTCCTCCTCAACAACCCTCAATCATTTACACAAAGGAAAAAAAGCTTCAAAGGTTTCTGGGTGATTATCCATTATACCGACTATGGCTAATAATCTGTATTATTATGAAGCACTTTTCCAATTTTTGACCAAAGTCTACAAAGTGTTTGTGATAAAAAACAAAACGAAACATTGCACTATGATTTATTCGGTCATTTAAGAATTAAATCTATGAACATTGCGGCAAATCATAAAAGATATAGTAAAATAAAAAATACCTAACAACAACAAATAGACCAGGTCAGAACACGCACACACACACACACACCATGGGTCAGTGTTTTATAACCAAGCCTCTGTTATAAACCACAGCATACATTTTCCAAGCAGAGGAAGAAAGGAGGCCTCATGTCTTGTAGAGAAAGAGAGAGAGAGAGAGAGAGAGAGAGAGAGAGAGAGAGAGAGAGAGAGAGAGAGTTAGAAAGAGAGAGAAAACAGTCATAATTGCTTGCAGAACTCTTTTGGACAGAGTCAGAGCTCAGATACATCCCATATGGTGTGTGTGTGTGTGTGTATGTGTGTGTGTGTATGTGTGTGTGTGTGTGTGTGTATGTGTGTGTGTGTATTTGTGTGTGTGTATGTGTGTGTGTGTGTGTGTGTGTGTGTGTGTGTGTGTGTGTTTTTCCACGGTCGCTTTGAATTAAAAGAACAGTCCCGGATTCTCGAACCTACCATTTAAAACCCTGTATTTGTGATTTATATGTTTTCGGTGGTTTGGATCAGGTGATCATATACAATTATAATGTGGGAGAAATACTGCTAGTGAGGTTGCTGATGTAGGGATTTCTAGTGGTGTATTATATTAGCTGTGTTAGTAGAGATGGTGGGAGGGCAGAGGCAGTTTACCGCATGTAAAAGCTACAGCAGTCGTACTTGTCTCGCTCACCAAAATCTAGTGAAAGTTACGTAGTTCAGTAGTTGAGATCCTGTGTTTGGTGTGTTTGGTGACTGGAGGTTTGCAAATATGAGAGACACTACTGAGACCTTTAAAGTCACTCAACCTTTTAAAACTTCAAAATTTTAACACTCCCACTTAGCAATACTTTGGGTTGTGTTGTTATGGGAAAATAATCCATCCATCCATTCATTTTCATTTTCATTATTATTATTAGATGGTGTGTTATTCCTGTAGTGAATAAAGCAGTCGCTAAGGATTATTATAATCCACAAACCTCAATGTTAAAGAAATGATATACACTTTTATCCAGCTTTCACGAGACACACCGAATCAGTGGTACACCAAAATGAGACAAACATTAATATGGTATTGTTTATCATGAAAATCTCTCTTTACCAGAATACATTAATCTGGAGATCAATCTTGTAGAAAAATCTTGAAGAATATACTAGTGCAAAGATGTATGTTGTTCCACGGAAGAATTTAATGGGGGAAGGGGAATGTGGTAAAACTTTGTTTTAAAATGCTGCAGATCAAGCTTAACTGGTTGAAGACACTTGTAGAAGAGTCATACCAGATGCTTTCAAATGACTTTTTCCAAGTTAAATATTCTAAGCTAATGGGGTAACCATTCTATGTGAGAAAATAACATTTTTGCCCATCATGCCTGTAAAAAATCATGTACTTTCGCATTAATATGTGACTCTAATTAACATCTCCTACGGAAAATATCCTTTTTGCGCATTCTTTTACAGATTAACTCCTATGAAATATCTGGAATATTTTACAAGTGATGTGTTCAATAGAAAGTTTGTCCAAAGAAAGATTCCTGACATTCATTCTAGAAGAAAAATTAAGGTTGTGGAAAGAAGAAAATTAAGTCCTAATGATATTGTGATATGTCCTCATGCCATTATAATGGACGCTAGTTAGCCACATTTTGTGTGTTGGCTAATTCTATGCTAGATCCAATGTTGAAAAATGGTAAGGGCTGAATGTCACCCCACTTGGGGAATCAGTCACCTAACAAGCCATTATTCTCCATAATACACTACTAAATAGTACCAAACAGTAATATTTTTCACCAACGTTCTCCACCAAACACTGCTAGATCCTTCTGGCTGGGGACTGCTTTGGTGGCAACACGACCATTACAAACAACAACTAACAAAGTTGGAGACCTGGCATGAGACTTGATGTGTCATGAGACCTGACGCGATTTGATTCGGTATGTTGACACATTTCCTTTTGAAACAGAAAGTTAGAGGGGGAAAAAATCATATTGAAGTGCTTGACTGATTTACACAGCAACCAATAGTGCACCCCACTCCATCCAAACAAACGTAGCTCAGTGTACTACGTTTACCATATTTGGCAGACATCCTTACCCAGAGTGACTTACATATACAGTATCTCACAAAAGTGAGTACACCCCTCACATTTTTGTAAATATTTGATGATATCTTTCCATGTGACAACACTGAAGTGACACTTTGCTAAAGTAGTGAGTGTATAGCTTGTGTAACAGTGTACATTTGCTGTCCCCTCAAAATAACTCAACACACAGCCGTTAATGTCTAAACCGCTGGCAACAAAAGCGAGTACACCCCTAAGTGAAAATGTCCAAATTGAGCCCAAAGTGTCAATATTTTGTGTGGCCACCGTTATTTTCCAGCACTGCCTTATCCCTTTTGGGCATGGAGTTCACCAGAGCTTCACAGTTTGCCACTGGAGTCCTCTTCCACTCCTCCATGATGACATCACGGAGCTGGTGGATGTTAAAAGACCTTGTGCTCCTCCACCTTACATTTGAGGATGCCCCACAGATGCTCAATAGGGTTTAGGTCTGGAGACATGCTTGGCCAGTCCATCACCTTCACAGCTTCTTTAGCAAGGCGGTGGTCATCTTGGAGGTGTGTTTGGGGTAGTTATCATGCTGGAATACTGCATACTGATCATGCTCTGCTTCAGTATGTCACAGTACATGTTGGCATTCATGGTTCCCTCAATGAACTGTAGCTCTCCAGTGCCGGCAGCACTCATGCAGCCCCAGACCATGACACTCCCACCACCATGCTTGACTGTAGGCAAGACACACTTGTCTTTGTACTCCTCACCTGGTTGCCGCCACACACACTTGACACCATCTGAACCAAACAAGTTTATCTTGGTCTCATCAGAGAGCAGGACATGGTTCCAGAAATCCTTAGTCTGCTTGGTCTTAGTCTTACGCCAATGGTAGCAGAGCTGCCATGTATGCGCTAACTTGCCATCGGGAGCAACTTGGGGTTCAGTGTCTTGCCCAAGGACACTTCGATACGTGGGGTCATGTGGGCTGGGAATCGGACCGCCGAAAATGGAATATGGAAAATGGAATGGAAATGGAATATGGAATATGGAAAATGGAATGGAAATGGCATATGGAAAATGGAATACTGTGTGGGAAGACGGACAGCCAGAAATACAGACCGATGAATTTCCGATGAACCACATTTTCTGCTAATGAGCTGCTACTGTAGCGCAAGACACGCCATACTTTAAATGTAGCTACAACTAATATAAATGTAACTACAGTGAATATGAATTTAGCTTAGAGGGCATTTAATTGGTCAAACGCAGCATGAGTACAGAATGAGTCATCAGAAAAATTGTTTACACCGTTTCTTGGAAGTGTCCACAACACTAAGGGACAGATACAAAAAAAAAAGCTCAGAAACACCCATTTTTGTCATTCATGGCAATGTTACAAAGCATTTTGGTGTGGAAATTGGTTTTTGCATTGTCATTGTTTCTGCCTGTACTTTGCATTAGTCCTACATGTTTAGTCTTGCCAAAGCTAACGCTCAAAACGTCCTCAACAGGAAGGTATGCAAATACAGCAGACGGCCGACAATAAGCTTTTGATGGCCTCTAGTTTTCCGCGCGCTCTATTTAGCATGGACGACCCAAACATTCCCACGTGACGCTACAACGACGAGCTCACGAGCACGCGCTGCTGCTGGAGAGGGTAAAGAGAAGGGAAACACACACACACACATATACAGAGCAGTCAGTGGAGGGAGTGAGAGAGAAATGAAGAGCGTGCACTTTTCCTTGCTGCAATGTTTGGATTTACACTGGCGCGTGCTCGGTGTGTTTGATTTGATTGCGTAAACAAAACAAAAAACAAAACAAAAACAAGCTCCGTGAAGAAAGTTTGAATTCGTGGACATCGTGGCAGCCATGCCGGAGAAAGTAAGCATCTCAGACTTCGTCTCGCTGGCGAATGAGGACATCACGTCGCCGTCCACGTCGTGCTTTCAGGCTAAAATGAGCGACTGTCGGAGCACGGTGACGGGCCTGGAGGAGGTGAGTGAGCGCGAGACTCCAGTTCAAGGCGCGTGCGAGCGAGCGCGCGGCGCGGCGCGGCTCCAGTTCAAGGCGCGCGCGGGTTACCTGTGGCACCTGAAGCGCGTGCGGTCCATAACGAACAGTTTTATCTCATAAGTACAATCTCTAAGCTAGATCTGAAGCTCAAAACTAACAACCCTATCGTGTTCTGGGGGTAACTTTGTTTTAAAACAGGTTCGAAGTGGATTAGAATATGGATACTTTTAGGGTTTTAACAAACGGCAGCATTAGCGAGAGACCTGTTTGTTTGTTTACATAACAGAGCACAATAGGAAAATGGCAAATAAATATTATAGCAATTTATTTAATCTTCCATCAAAAAGCCCACATGTAGACTTAGTGTTTTTTTTTTTTACATAGATATAGTCATATTAAGCATGTTCTTTTATTTAACTGGTTGTTTGTGTCGTTGAAGAATGATTTTGTCCTGTTCTCTTTGAGAAAGCAATATAAAGTTTGTGTATCTTGTCATGAATTTAGACATTCGTCTGGATCTTTTTGCATGCTGCAAAATGCGACTTTTAGTTGAGATGGTTAGATCACAACGTGTGTTTATGGTCAGCTGACTAGTTACAAGGAGATATATTTAAAATAAATAAATCAAATAAAAGCTAGTGATGAATCAGAGTAGTGGTTCCCACATTCAACGAGGATGAGATATATATATATATATATATATATATAATATATATCACTGCGAATATTAGTTATTCGGAACTGAGAGAAGTCTAGCTCAGTGGTTTTCAAAGTGGTGGGCGCCCGGGGGCCTCAACAATTTGGGGTGAAAAATAAATGAATGTAAAAAGATGTTTTCTCTTTCTCACTCTCAGACACAGACACACACACACACACACACACACACACAATCAATTCCTAATGTAATGTAAAGATGTAATTATTAATAAAAAATGGGGGGAGATATATTCAGAAGTCTGTATTTTTAATGTGTTTTAAAGACCTCTTGCAAAAGGAGGGCCTCGGTCAAATTTTAATGCCATTTGGGGGGGTCTTGCCCTGGAAAGGTTTGGGAACCCCTGGTCTATCTTACTGAAGACCCAGTAGTAACAACACAACAGGACAGGACGCGTAATAGATAAATAATCAACAACGGGGTCCCGATAACAGTATGTCTTGTAGTATTTTCTTCTTTGGATTCTATAGCAAATAGCCAGTGATTACAGTGTTTATTTCTTAAATAACGGCATGATGTACTTTTGTTTGTCACGACGTAACCGAACGTCAGTAAAAGAATACCGCCTGTAATTTTATATCTTCAGTGAGTAGAGGCGAGACCAATCAGAGAGCGTTTACAGGAAACACTCGTGTCATCTTGACTGACAGCTCTTGGTTCTGTCGAACGCTAGCGCACAGTCAGTGTGAGGGGAAAAATGGATATACAGCAGTTAAAAAAAAAAAAAAATTATTATTTTAATCCAGTTAATGGGTTGAAACTGAAGCACTAACATACTGAAATTGGAATCTCTTTACAATTAGAATTGTTTAGAGTGCCCAGTGCTTTCAGTCTGATACAGTAGGTCTATACTTAAGCAGAACCAATCTACAAAACTGATCTTGATCCACTCCGTCTTTCGGGTGTGAACATATAAACTGGTTTCAGGTTCTCTCTAGTGTGTGCAATGTATTGCACCCAGGAATCTTTACTTCTGAGGGGCTGTTTACACGACAAACTAAAAAGCAAGTATTTGTGAAAACGATGAAATCGTGCGCACGATCATGAGATCAGACATTGAACACTAACGTTGGACTGCAGGACTATTTGTGCTGCTCAAGATTTTGAGTTTCTGGACGCTTCTCCAGCAAAGTGTCGATTTACTCCATCACTACTACCATCAGCGGAGATGCGTATGTTACATACACCAAATTAATAACCCATATATATACCCCAACGAGGGGTTTTCAAAATCTTATAATTAGGGGCCTGTAGCCCTGTTGTTTCTTTTAGTTTTTGTCTTCTACTTCTTCTTATTCCTCACTGGGACTCTATGGCAGCTCTATGAACTGTAAGTACGGAAATTATGAAATTTTTCACACTCATCGATATGACCATGAATAGTATCTGGACCAATTATGGGGTCTCTAGGACCAACTCTGTAGCACCACCACTAGTTCAAAAATTCACTATTCAAATGGTTATAATTGTTGAGCTAAGTTTCTTTTCTCTGGGACAAAGTGTTCATTAGAGTACTGTGCTCATGGGGATCACAATCCACGTCTTACTTTAAGACCATGACAGTAGTCGCCATTTTAAAATGTATAGTATTCAGTTTTTTCGCCACTCCTCATTCAAATTTTGCTACAGAATTTTGACATCATATTTGTTCAAAGTTGTGGTCCGGTATCTGCTAACATCTTAACTAATGCTTCATTCTCACCTTGGAAGCTCTCCTCAGCATCAAAACAAATGTGCGTTCTCTATGTGTGGCGCACTGTGATGAACGACAAGCTTCAGTTCTAAAGGTCCTGGGATCGAGTCCTGTCTGGTTCCAGTCTGTAATCTTGTCAATCGGTTCCTTTCTTTTGTGGCTCTGCATTGCACGAAACTTTCAACCTCTTGGCATGCAAATAAATCCCTCTGTTCTGTTCAATCTTATTCTCAGCTGTGCATCTGAGCCCATCTTTTATTCATTCATGTACATTCTGGTTCTCCTCTTCGTGTTCTTCATTGCGCTTGGCCCCGTTAATTGCTGCTTGCAGCTATAATTATCTTTGTAATTGTCTGTTTTGGAGTATATCTATTCTTTTACGGCTAATAAATATAGAAAGCAGACTGACTGCCGGTCTCACTATTTAATGATCATGAGTCTTTATCACATGTACAGTACAGCACAGTGAAATTCTTTTCTTCGCATACCCCAGCTTGTTAAGAAGTTGGGGTCAGAGCGCAGGGTCAGCCATGATAAACCCTCTCTGCCCCTGGAGCAGAGAGGGTTAAAGGACTTGCTCAAGGGTCCAACAGTGGGCTTGAACCCCCGACATTCCGATCAGTAACCTTAACCACTAAGCCACCACTGCCCCATTTGGTTTGTATTTCGATTTTTTTTTTCTCAGTATTTAAAAATGAACGAGCTTTGTTTACAGAATTCTGACCTGGAGCACAAGAAAAGCTAAAAGATGGGGTTGAAGAGAGAAAAATCCACTTCACAATGGGGAATTTCACAATGGGGAAAAATAAAGCCTTTACGCACATTTCATGTACATTAAATTATATTACATTAGGAACGTCTTAGCATTTATTAACCAAGAAAAATAAGTCCGATCTGTGCTCGACACGCGAGTTTGCACAATTCTAAACTAAGTCGTCTAACTATCGAGATTCTCAGTATCTGGAGACAGAACTTTTTTTGGTTTTTTGCACTCCACGTAGATCATAAACCATTGAAATCGGTTGAGAAATGTAAACGTTATTGTGCTTTTTATCCGGAAAACCACAGCCCCCCCCATTTACTTGTATCGGTTTCTAGGGCGCTATTGTCCGGACACGTTGACGCGAATGCTCATGTGTGCAGGCGCGTAGTGTGCCTGGCATGCACAATACAGCGGTTTTGGCCGTTTTTGCAGATCCGTATGAGCGGGGATCGTTTTGACGACGGTGCCGTCTGTACGCGAACCTTTTCAAAAACGCAAAGGAATAACTTCCGTTTTTAGTACATCGCTGTCATGTAAACGTACCGTAATCTTTAAACCAAGCTAAATACAGACCAACACTCATGTCTTCTGTGAATGCCCTGGTGTAATTGATGGTTTTACACGTGTACTTACTGTCTTTCGAAATTTTCCACTTGATCACACCACCTGATGCATAATTAAAGATTAGCTTTCACTTTTCATCACACCTCAGGAAAGAAACATGAGATAACATGTTTATATGCATAGAGTCAGTAATAAAAATATATATTACTTTTTGTATATTGTTTTGTATATTTTTATATTGTCCTTTTTTTTCTCATGACAGTTTAGGCTTGGAGGGAGCACGTTGTGTTTGTGTAACTGAATGTGTAACTATATTCTGACTGTTTTTGCATTGTATATTTGATCCCTGGCTACATGAGCCAAGACTCCCATAGGGCTGAAGGTGTGTGTGTGTGTGTGTGTGTGTGTGTGTGTGTGTGGATCCGTTAGGGATTATTTCAGTTCAGTCCCGCTTTGAAATTCAGTTCCTGGTAGGGCAGTTGTGGAATGTGGACTGAGATTACCTGGGCTGTATTGACTTAATGCACTGTGTGTGTGTGTGTGGATCTGAAGCATTCTCAAGGTTATGTCAAAAGGAGGGGAATATCTGGTGATTCTGGAGTGTGTGTGTGTGTGTGTGTGTGTGTAAGAAGGTCAGTTGTTGGCTGGCAATGAGAGGCCTGAAAGGCTGTTTAGGTTAGAGAGCAGAAGAGTTTGTTTTTGTTTAAATTCGATTAAAGCCTTGGAGCCTTTTGAGCCTCTCGGCAAAGGAAGTTTGGAACACACATGCACACGCAGGCAGCATGTCTTTGTCTATTATACAAATGTGCAAGTAGGTACTTGCACAAAATAATATAATTTGCAACACACATTGTATTTGTATATCATAACTAATTGCACTCCATCTCTTACATCCTGATCAAACAAACGATTTCTTCCCCCTCAATCCAACAGTAGTTTATTAG
Source organism: Ameiurus melas (assembly GCA_012411365.1). Classification (NCBI taxonomy): domain Eukaryota; kingdom Metazoa; phylum Chordata; class Actinopteri; order Siluriformes; family Ictaluridae; genus Ameiurus; species Ameiurus melas. The sequence goes on from CM022761.1 coordinate 25,834,951, forward strand.
CTGAGTCTTGATTGATATGTGAGATTTGCAGCTTTGCCTTTCCATTAAGCGATAAGAGGTTATAAGGCTAACATACTGCTGAAGTCATAAGTTTACATGCGCTTTGCAGAAACTGCAAAATGTTCAACGTTTTTTTATTTAGTTCTGCCCTGAATGAGCCTTTTCACATTACAGATGTTTACATATAGTTTACAAGATGCAATAATATGTGCACAGTTTCTTCGCGTATCCCAGCATGTTAAGAAGTTGGGGTCAAAGTGCAGGGTCAGCCATGATAGAGTGCCCCCTGGAGCAGAGAGGGTTAACGGCCTTGCTCAAGGGCCCAACAGTGGCAGCTTGCTGGTGCTGGGACTTGAACTCCAGACCCCCTGATCAGTAACACAGAGCCTTAACCGCTAAGCCACCACTACCCACTACCACCACTTTAGTCTCCCTTTGCTGTTATAATGACCTCCACTCTACTGGGAAGGCTTTCCATTAGATTTTGGAGGATGGGCGGGGGGATTTGTGTTCATTCAGCCGCAAGAGCGTTAAAGATATCAGGCAGTGATGTTGAGTGAGGAGGTCTGGGGTGCAGTCGGCGTTCCAGTTCATCCCAAAGATGCTCAGTGGGGTTGAGGTCAGGGCTCGGTGCAGGACACTCGAGTTCTTCTACTCCAACCTTGACATACCATGTCTCCATGGAGCTTGTTTTGTGCACGGGGGCGTCGTCATGCTGGGACAGGATTGGGTCTCTTCGTTCTAGTGAAGGGAAATTGTCAGGTTACAGCATATAAAGACATTTTACACAATTTATACAATCGTGTGCTTCCAGGTTTGTGGCAACAGTTTGGGGAGGAACCACAAATGAGTATGGTGGTCAGGGGTCCACACAGTTTTGGCCATATCGTGCACATTTTCATTGGTTCTGTTTAAAAACCATGGGGATGACAGCGTTTGTGTTCAGTAGGGTATTAATGTGTGGAGGGGGGATTTGAGGGCAATAATCGATTGTAGAAACGTGCAGTGCACTTTGAAGGGTACGCCAGTTAGACTGCTGCGTCTCTGTTACTGATTAGCGTAGCTTCAGATAAACCCTGATAAGCTTGTTTGGAAGAAGCGAGATGGCAAAAGATCCAAGGTTAATGCTCAGGGCTGTAAACAGATACAGATTCCTAGCTGCGTTTTTTTATTTCATTTTTTTATTTAAATTATTTTTTTAATAGCACAGTGAATGGGGTTGAGACTAAGCTGGACCTCCTGTCTACTCAACCCTACACTAGCGTATCTGATCCAACCCCCCCAAGAATATAACCCCAACAGGATGTAAATTTCAGCTGGGACTATTTTCAGAGCTGCTGTTCTAGAACATTTAATAAATATAATCTAAAATAATATAATATGTGAGAATCCGACAGCAATTAAGCATCTGGACAAGAAGTGTCACATCATTGGTCCAAGAAATGTATAGTACTTAATGCTTTATAAAATGGAACAAATCACATGCTTCCAAAAGTAAGAGTGGGGAAAATATGCCAAAAAACATGATGTCATGATGATATTTAAAGACCCGATTTATATACTTGCTGTTTTAGGCGTGTCTGCGTTATAAAATTCTGCTATCTGTAATTGAGGCTGTGACGTTCTAGACAGACAACCCATACAGAGCTCAGTTGTGTACGAACAAGTAGAGTGTGTTTACACCAATAGTACCAGTGTATCGTGGGTGGTTTTGTTTCTTTGCGTGTAAACCTGCATGGCCAGATTGCTCCGTTTATACATTGACAAACACGCCAGCTGGGACATGTTCATTTTCTCTTACACACACACACACACACACACACACACACACACATTCTCTTTATTTACGACGTGCCAGTAGTCAGCTATTGGGATGAAAGTCTTGTTTTATTTGTCCTTTTCTTACGACGAAAAGCTTGTCTCTTATTGTTCTGTTCGTTTCCGCTAGAGTACTATCTAGCATTTTGCTAAGAACAATGGTTATTTTATTGTTTTGTTTCTGTTGCTTTAAACAGACACACCACGAGTCAAAAGTTTGGACACACCTGCTCATAGGTTTTTTCAATTTATTTTATTTTGTACGGTTTTAGGATAATAATGAAAACTTTAAGGCTTTTTATATTTTTGTAATAGTTGTGTTGAACAAACCAAAACTATTTTACGTTCTTTATTCCAAACATAATACATGAAATAGTTTTGATATGTTTTAACACTTCTCATGGTTGTGTTAAATGTTCTTATGATGAACAATGCTCCTGATGAAGCTCTGAACACTCCGATCGCCTCACGAGGAGCTTCACCAAGTCCACAAATAGTCCGAGCTCCTTGCTGCTTCTCTCAGGAGGCTTTCACACTGGCAGATTAGTCCGGAACAGAGCGCGGTTTGTGTGAAAAATGGGTAATGTGAACGCTGTCATCCGTACCAGGACGCGCACCGCGTGTACAGAACCCGAGACCAGCTGTAGGTGGTGGTCTGAATTGTGATGCACTGGAACTGTGCTGAGATTCCTGCCAATGTGAACGCAACTCGTGTGTATGTATTTTAGACGGTGATGACATCATTCGTTTCAACAACGCGCGTGTACCATGAGTGGTTGGGGAACGCTGTGGGACACAGAAGAGGTCCACTGCTACACATTAGGGATGTCAATTTACACAAATTCCCATGATCGAATGCCATTTAATTTAATCATCGATTAATCGTTAAGCTTTAGATTCGTCTACCACAGTGCAAGATTCGTCCAGTGCAAGATTTGTCCACTACAGTGCAAATTCGTCCACTACGGTGCAAGATTCGTCTAGTGCAAGATTCGTCTACTACAGTGCACGATTCGTCTACTGCAAGAATTGTCTACAAGATTTGTCTGCCACAGTGCAAGATTCGTCTACTACACAATTCGTCTACTACACAATTCGTCTACTACACAATTCGTCTACTGCAAGATTCGTCTACAAGTTTAATATACTACAGTGCAAGTTTTGTCTACACGGTTTGTCTACTACACGATTTGTCTATTCCACCACTTACTTCCAGTGCTTACTCAAGATGAATGAATTTATACATGTGATTACCATCACTATTTCCAATTGTCTTAGATACCAATTTCAATCATAAGCCTTTTATCAAAATGCCAATTGATCATCTAATCACAAGCAGTTCTGGCATCAGATATTGGCTATCCAATCAGGAGTCTTCCTGCTTCAAAATGATCTAACTTTCCATATGGAGAGAAAGCATCTCTCTGTAAGTAAAAGGCATATGACCGTTGACCTCTTCTCTTTAGCAAATATGAAGTGGTTGGTAGGAGTAAAGACCGGAGAAACAAATCCAAGAATATTTTGTAGTACTGCTTCCAGACTCTCTCTCTCTCTCTCTCTCTCAGAATATTATACAGACATGTGACTTGAATTAGAGCTGGAATTCTTTTCAGAGCCACTGTTAGAAAATTAATCTACACCTTCTCACCAATCAGACTGGAGAATTCAACAGCACTGTGGTTTAAGGATCTGGAGGACACTGGACAAGCAGGGTCACATAGTTAGTCCAAGAACTGTAAAGTACTTAATTACTCGTAAAAATAGAGAAAATCGCATGCTTCTGTAAGTAATAGTGAGGAAATGTGGAAAACATTTAAATACAATATATTCTATTTGAATACTTTTCTTATATATGAAGATTTAGAATAAAGTGTTCTATGCTATCCTGTATAACAGTCAATAAAGCTCTTAATATCTACTCAGATGTTCAGTGTTCTGCTGGGTGTCCCAAAAGTCTCTGTACACAGGGGAAATGAACACTGTGTAGCAAAATGTCTTACAAAACTTTTCATATTTAGTATATATAGATAGATAGATAGATAGATAGATAGATAGATAATTTTCAGATAGCCTTTAAGAATGCTTTTACAGCAGACATCCTTATCTAGAGCGACAGACATTTATCTCCTTTATACAACTAAGCCGAGGGTTAAGAGCCTTACTCCAGGGCCCAACAGTGGCCACTTGGCAGTGCTTGGATTTGAACTCATGACCTTCTGATCGGTAGACCAACATCTCTACCACCTGAGCTACCACTGAGCTTTTTGACAAAAGAAGAACATATTGAAATCATTCTCACAGCTGGATCGGGAAGCTGTCGCAAGGTTGCGATAAACTTTAACAGGAAACCTGGACATCACACACACTGTTGCCAAATTTAATTAACAGATTCAAAAAGACTGGAAGTGTTGTGGTCCGACCGAGACCTGGATGTCCACAAACATCCACTGATGAAACATGGTGCTGGCAAACATGGTTGCCTGTTTATGGAAACTTTTGGGACTTTTATTTATATATATAATATATATATATATATATATATATATATATATATATATATATATATATAGATATATATATATATATATATATATATATATATATATATATATATATATATATATAGATATATATAGATATGTAAATATATATATGGGACTTTTTATATAGATAGATAGATAGATAGATAGATAGATAGATAAAAAATAGATAGATATAGATGTAGGTCACTTATCCATAAGTTTCACTGCCTTGGTTACCTGTTGCTTTATTGCTGCTCATGTGAATGTAGTGTTTTCTCTAGTTTTATGTGTTGTAACAGGTTAAATGAACGTTAAATGAGTGTTTATGCGTAACCTGTCATCTCACTGGGTGTAACTAAGACTCCCTCTCTACAAACCTGTTTTTGATTCATCTGTCTGTGTGAGATTGTACGTGTGTTTACCTGAGTCAGCAGACTCACCTGTCTACATTACCAGTATGTCCAGGAAGAATTTCTGATGGTGAAGCTGTAGATTAAGGGTGTTCCCTAAATACTAGTAGTTGACTGAAGTTCTTCTAATTAGCTCTGAAAATTAATAGGCATTGAGAATTAATTAATTAAATTTTTTTTTTTTTTTGGGAGAGATCAATAACGTCACGTTAAACGCCACTGGAAAACATTGCACTGTTGTAGTCTGTTTAGTTATAAACACTAAATTTATGCTGAGAATAAGGCTTCTAGGTACAAATGTTTGAGACATCAGAGCTTATGTTAACCTTTTAATTTATTCTACAATCATTGGAAACTTAGATTTGTAATACAGCAGCCTGTACAGTATACACTAGATGGCCAAAAGTAGGGGTCTGAATATGACACCAATATGTGGTTCTTCCCCAAACTGTTGGCACAAAGTTGGAAGCACACGATTGTATCAAATGTCTTTTTATGCTGTAGCATTACAGTTTCCCTTCCCTGGAACTAAGAGGCCCAAACATGTTCCAGCATAGCAACGCCCCTGTGCACGAAACAAGCTACATGAAGACATGGTTTGCCAAGTTTGGAGTGGAAGAACTCGAATGTTCAGCACAGAGCCCTGACCTCAACCTGAACACCTTTGGGATGAACTGGAACACCGACTGCACCCCAGGTCTCTTCAGTAGCTGACCTCACTAATGCTCTCATAGCTGTATGAACACACATCCTTCCAGCCACACTCCAAAATCTAGTGGAAAACCTTCCCAGAAGAGTGGAGCGCATTATAACCGCAAAGGGGGAATAAATCTGGAATGGCATCTTCAACAAGAACATATGGGTGTGATGGTCAGGTGTCTACAAACATTTGGCCATATAGTGTATCTGTATAAATAGTCTCTCATGTCTCTGGTCTTGTATACATATTTGTACAGTAGGTCTTTATTCTGGGCGACACATTTGGAGTCAGTTATTGAATCACGCTAAAGGCGAACACTTGACAAATTTCTGAATAATTGTTAAACATATGTTTGATTTGCATCAAGCTCAGCAGCGAGGCGTTAATTTTAACCAGTGTATGTTCCGTGCAGCGGTGCAAATGGAAGGCAGGTGGTCGCTACACTACGGGTCTGCTTTGAATTCCAGATATATATATATATTGAGTAGTAGGTACTACGGGTTGTTTCAATATTATTATTTTTTTAAGTTCACACATGCCGAATGAAAAGAGGCAGTCTTGAAGTCTTGAGGCTGATACCTGATAGGGGTGTTTCTCAAAATGGGTATTTTTCTGGTGAGGTTACTTAGAATTTCCATCAGAACTTTTTGTTTTTTAAGAAAATAAGCCACAATGTAAGTACAGATCCAGAAAGCCTAGGGTTATGATGTTGTGGTTTAACACGTTTATTTCTTGTCGCAGATTCTGGAGCAGGACCAGAGCTCTCTGCAGAGGATGAAGAAGATGGTGAAGGGCATCCACAGCTCTGGTCTCAGTGAGTGTTTGCGTTGATTTATTTTTTTTATATATGTGTATGTATGTATATCAACACACAGTACTGATTTAATCATGTCACGTTACAGAGGAAACCGCTATGGCAACTCTGTGTGAATAAGATAGATGTTGCATGGAAAGTTATAAAATGAACAGAATGAGAAGAATGTCGTGCAAATCTAATTCCTAAGTACCACCCGTGTTAAATTTGTGACCGACGTGAGAATTTAGCCATTAAATTGGTGTTCGCATTAAATTTAAGGCCAACACCAAAGTAGTAATAAGCAATGCAATGCATGGGGTCATTCCCCCGCCACCAGCCTCATTACACAAGGGTAAGCTTATAGTAATGATTTATAAGTTGAGCTGTCGGGTCGGATTTCACGGAAAACCTCAGTTTGATGTCATTTGCGTGGTTACATAACGTCCGTAAACAGAAAGAAGAAGAGCCGGCTACTATATCGCGTGTGTGGGAGCTGAGGATGGTGGAGTGTTTCTATCTTGTTCTTTTTTTTTCTTCCTTCTGTTGAACAGGTCCGACATTTCAATGGCTCAAAAGATAGCTAACATTCGTGCACTTGTTCAGTTGATTCAGCTAGGTATCGAGATTCCTATGTAGATGGGGGGTTTTGTTTTGATTAAATAAAACAACGCAGTTTTTTTTTTCTTTCTTTCTTTTTCTAGCGACTTCAGAAAACACGAAGCCCACGGGCACGTATTATATGCGGACTTGGCAGACATAAGTATTCCTCAAACCATCAGATTCATGTGCGCAGAGGGGAAGTGCGGAAGCACAACCTATGTAAAAAAAAAAACAACAAAAAAACAACCCGGGGGAGTAACTTGCAGTTTTACATTTCAAACAGAGATGGCGATAGAGAGGCAACCGTTCAGCATGTTTATTATTTGTCCCTGTGTTAGTTGTTGTTATAGAAATTATCATTTATAGAACAAGCTCATTTTCATAGGCCTGTTATTTGAATTGCAGCCGGAACTACTTTCAGAGCTGCTGTTACAGAAAATGATCAAATATAGCAAATCAGAATAGAGAATAAAATTCAATTAAATTCTGCATGCTGGTGTCCGCATCTGTACACAGACTGCGTGAATGATCTCCAACCTGAGAGTCTTGACACCTTTCTGGCTTTTCCTCCTTTCTTTTTTATCCCTCTTTTAAACATGACGACTCCCTGTACAAATATGGGAACTGCCCACTAGAGCTGCCAGCTATGTAAACTTTCTCAATCCGGGAACTTCATTAAGAATAAACGGCCGTATCTCTCTGTCCCTGACCTGTGTGATGTGTGTTTCTGGGAAATGAATCGTTAACGGTCAGAAATTCTTCACAATTGGGAAGCAGATATATTATATGAGTCACAATGCTACAGCTTGGCTGTAGACCCCTATACACCCCCCCCCCCTTTATCACATACCCACTTTTTATTATTTTCCCCCCTCATTTCCCCCTCTTCCCTAACCAAACTCAGATGGTTTATTCCGGTAAAGGCACCGTGCTCAGGGAGGCCCTAGTTTCCTGGCCTCATTTGGGTCTAATCCTCCCTCAGGGTATCTGATGAAGCTCTGAATCACCTCCTTTCTCTTTCCAACTTCTCCCTGTATTTAAGCCACATTTATCATTCACTGCGCTGTCTGTGTGAGAAACAGGTCATGACCCCGGTGAAGTTTAACTCATGCAAGTGTTTAGAATGTTTTGTTGAGGTGTACCTGTGATATACGACTGGGGTCAGAGGTCAGTGCATAACTATTACTAAACACAGTCATGTAATGCATATATTCGTATCAGTGCTGTGTGAAAAGAAAAAAAAGTATATTTATGTACTTTTATCTGCTCTGAATGTTTTTTATTTTTTGTTTTTTTTTAGCCCTTGTTAAAAGGGTGGGGAACTCGCGACTCACGTAATGCCACGTAATTGCCCTTTACAATCCTGCTGCTGTAAAACATGTCTTATGCCTTGATAGTTCATAAACAAGAGCTGAACTTTTCACACGTGGCAGACAGGTTAATGACGGTTTCCTGTCCTGCACCCATATCAGCAATTCAGAAACGTTCCATACATTTTTTTTAATTTTCTTTTATGCCGTTGCCAAGGCAGGTTTGTGCCATTTTAATAGTGCTGCAGGGATGATGTATTTTTGTAGGCCAACCCAGAGGTTAGCGTCCCCCTGGTTCCCTCGTTTTTCCATTGGCTTTTAGATTATTGCAGACAATAAGCTCTGTGACCAACAAAAGTTTATGATTCTTACATGTTTTTTTTCATCCAGATAATCTTCACAACTGAACACAGTTTAATGAATTTTTTAAAAGCCTGAATACAATCGCCAGAAGTAAAAAATAAAAATCGTTATGCTACTAACGGACCACACCACTGCACTTCCGACAACTCTTCCGATCTTTAATTTAAAAAACACTACAATTGGAAAATCCTATAAATTGATCAAGCTGCAAGTTGCAAGGTTCAAGTTGGAATAGTTTGAAAGAGGGCGAGTATAAACAGAACGAGGCGGTAGTAGATGAATTTTCCTGTTCGCCGTGACGACGTTTAATGTCCCCGACAACTTCTGTAGTACCGTTTAGCCACTCGTTAGCAACCGCCTTTTTCAAGACACGTTAAAGCTTTAAGAAATATCACCAGTGGGGTGTTTCTGATGTATTTTATGCCGTAGAATAAATCGTGAACGTATCTTGAGCTTGTGTTAACGATAGACCTTATTTCAGGAATTTTTTATGAAAAACCTGTTTTAAAAAAAAAAACCCCACTGACGATGAACCGGAAGTGCTAAAATTCTAACTCCTTTCCTTGTTTTTGGACTCCTTGCTCTGGGGTTTTCTCTTGCTCTAGCGGTTCCTTCTCTGAAGATGCAGTGCTTATTTTAAGATACTGTTCTAGATCAGAACAACATTTAAAAAAAAAAAAAAAAACAACCTAAAAAACCTTTCCCCCATTTTGTCCCTAATTTGGTCCCTTGCCAGTTCCCACCCACCAGCCAGCTCTTTGCTACGATCCAACAGCTACTAACCAGCGAGGGTGAAGGCTAACACGTGCTTCCTAAAAGAACTGTGAAGCCAGCCAACCAAGTCTTTTCAAACTGCTGCTCATGCTGTGTCACATGCTGTGGCCTCTTGGCGGCACAAGGACATGACGCAAAACATACAGTGCTGTGAAAAAGAATTTGCGCCCATCCTGATTTCTGATTTCCTACTAAATTGTTTGAGAAATGAAAACAAAGGAAACCCGAGTAAGGCGGAGCCAATAGTCTTTATTCTCCAAGCTTATAATGTTAACCAGTAATTGTTTAATGTACACAAAAAGGCTTGGTCAGATTGAAGAAGAGTGACCTTAGTAGGTCAAATTCCACCTGTCTCTGTCTTCGAGCCAACATTTCACTAGACCGAACCAAATTAAGCATGGTGGAAGTAACTAGAAAACAATTCTGCAAACAAGATGAACTGTGGAATGCTTTACCAATTGGCTAAAACGTATTTTTTTTGAGAGAGACTGGTTAAAGACATGATGGAACAAAATTCCGTTCAGGTTAATGTGGCAAATAATGTGAGAGCTGAGCGGAATAGGATCGTTTTATTGTATATTTTGTGTATTATCGTCTATTCTAATACATTATCATTTTTATAGTAACGGTTTGCACAGGGACTTCTTAAGTATGACCTAAAAGCTCCACTTAAACAATAAAAGGAAGCACCTGTAATCGCTGATGAGATGGAAAATGTCCGTGAGGGATTTCTCAAAGGATTCGCCAGTGTCCACGCCGTGTAACGGTCAGAAGTAAAGCTGTGAAGTTAAGTTTTATTAATTAGCTTAATTAGCTATGATTAAGTTTTCCTTTGTATTCCTTTGAGTTGGCATGTTGCGGTTTAATGGTAACGTAAAACGCTGCATTTTATTTCTTTTTTCTTCAAGAAAGGGTTCAAAGAGAGTCTGGTGCAGAAATGACTGTTATAACAGGAAATAACTTGTCTTTCGGACATTCTATACATACACCTGAATAGCTTTAGAGCGTGGTAAGCTAACCGCAGTGATGGTTGTGAGATGTTTCAGCAACACAGGATTGCTAGTAACGACCTGGCTGTAATTTATGTAACGTGGTACACGTGGCGATTCGGCGTAGCTGCTTTGTGTTCGTGTCTTAACACGGTCTCTGAGTGTGAGCTCCTCTAATCGCTCTTTGATGTCCGAGTGTGTGTCTGCCTGCAGCGTGAGCCTTTTATCTCATGCTATGCTTGTATGGATCGAGCGAACGGCCAAGCATTACTCTTACAGTGTGGTGGCTTTTTTTTTTTTGAGTATCTTCTCGCTGATTTAATACATTCGAAAGGAAACTGGGATGTTCATCATGCACCGGAGAACACGAAATTTACGTGTTTGTATTAACTCCTCTTGGTTAAAGTAAAATATAGCTGATATCATTGTAAAGGAACAAACCAAGATTCTTTTTCAGAAATATTAAAAAGCAAGGATATTCGAGTTTACAGAGCTGTAATTTTACTGAAATGTTTTGGACTACATACCACTAATTCAGTAATTCCTCTTCACTGTTGAATTGATGTATGTTTCTAGTGGGGTTTTTTGTTGTTGTTGTTTTTGTTTTACCAGAAAACTGATACCAGAGTCCAAAAATGGAATTTGGACCTGTTTTGGGAGTGTCTGTGTTCAGCATTGAATTTATATGTGATTTCCTACTCCACAGTATTGCTTAATGGCTCATATGAAAGTAGACACTCAGGGTTTTAAGAAATTGCAGAATTTATGTATTATTTGTACCTAGTCTACTAGGGTTAAATATTAGAATTGTATTGTGGCATTTGTATACACTGGGTTTAAATGTGGCTTAAAGCTATCTTTAGAAAGCAAAACAAACAATTAGTTCCAGGAACTTTTTTCAAGGGACCATGTGGTTCCTCCAGACCTTTTGTTGTCTGTGTTTCCATTGTGGTCTAAAGTACCATGAAGATTAGGCAAATTATTCTTATGGTCAAACCACTTGTCGGTCTGCCGGTCGGAACCGCTCCTATTATTGTTATCCTTAATTTTCTTGTCCTGTTTTAATTTCTTGAGCTTCTCTCTGAACTGTTTTCCTGTGTGAACCACGGCCAGCTCGCTTAAACGACTTGATATTTATAAGTATGCTTTTTCATTGCCGGACGCCGGTTCCAGTTCCCGCTGTATTTCATCCTCAATATAAATACTTAATAAGGCCTGAACTTCGACGTCGGGCCATCAGTCGTGTTTTTTAAGAAACTCCATTGTGTGTTCGAATCTCAATAAACAACTGTTCTACTGTAAGCACTGCAACAGACGGTGGGTGAAATAAAATCATTAGTTCAGCACCCAAGTCCCACCCCCAAAGTTCCTGAACTTTGAAAAAAGTGCCACCTCCGGAGTAGGGACTTTGCAAGGGTTAGGGATAGAAATATTATACACTGAACTTAATTTAGACCCTTGTCCCTGCGATGAAAACACACTGAGCACTTCCAAAAGTCCCTAGTTCCTTTGGAAAGTGGCTGCGTGGCTTAAGTTGTGCTGTCCGTACCAGTGTTTATTGTGGAGAAGTGTGAATTTTTTGCCCATATCTTTTTAGTGTATGGTACAACAATATATCTTTAAAAAAAAAAAAAAACCTTCTGGATACATGGTAAAGGCTTCAGGATGTAGTAGTTTGCACTTAATGGTTTCCTGTTAACATGACGAGCTGTTATTTTTCATTGTATTAACTTTCATGTTAATAATAGAGAGAAAAAACATGGATGGTGGATGAACTACTGTTTATAGCCGCTGTATGTGTTCTAGACTGTTATACTTAAGTGATAACAAAAACTAGTTTGAGAATGTTCCGCAACATTAAATGTAACTACAGACAAAAAAAAAATGTACGTCAGTCATTGCTGTGGCATAAGAGAAACAATGAATACAAATTTATCCTGTGCTTGTATTGCGTTTGTGCTAGCTAGCTAGCTAGCTAGCTTAGTGTTCTTTACCTTCTTCTAGTTATAGCTAATGTCTCGTTTTTCAAAATAGATTTTGTTTCAGTGGCCCAAGTATAAAAGCATGCATCATTTTTCCTTTTTCAATCCACAAGCTATATTAACACTAAATGACTAAAGAGTCCTTTTGTTTTTTGTGTGTGTGTGATGCAGCTGGGAAGTATTGTGACCTGGGCAAGTTTTAGTTAAGCAATGTTTTATTGTGAATATAAAGTTTAATTAACTTCATAGTTCCTCCAAATGTTCACATAATAGCAAGCACAACGTAGAAAGTAAGCCTGTTTGTATTTTACTGAGGTAAACATCTGAAAGGTTTCAATGAGTTAGCCACACTTGGCCCGCAGTAGTTTATCAAAAATGTCTAGAAATGCTTTCTCTGGTTTCTTAGCGTAAAAAGTAAGCGAAGCTGTTTTGAAAGTCTTGTATGGACGGAGTACAGCTCGACCTAATGTTCTCGATTCGGAGCTGATTTCAGATTTCCATTGCACTCCGTTTCTATTTGCCTATTTGTGTGTTTCAGATCATGTGGAGTGTAACGAGCAATACATCGAGATTTTGGAGAACCTGGGAAACAGCCATCTTTCTCAGGACAATATCGAGATCTCCACAGGGTTCCTTAACCTGGCAGTGTTCACACGGGAGGTCACCGTGCTCCTCAAAACTCTGGTGAGACTAAATATACAGTCCCGTCCGAAAGTATCGGAAAGACGGAAAATTTGTTTGTGCTGTACACCGAAGACATTTGGGTTCGAGTTCAAAAGATGGATATGAGACGAGAGTTTAGGATCTCCGCTTGTATTTCCTGGTGTTTAAATCTAGACGTGTTAAACAGCATAAAACATAGAACATTTTTGTATCAGACCACCCAATTTTTAGGTGAGCAAAAGTATAGGAACTAATGAGTCTTGAAGTAAAGTAAACAACACTTCATATCTGGTTGCATATCCCTTGCTTGCAATAACTGCATAGAGAGAGAGAGAGAGAGAGAGACCGACCGACCGACCTACCTACCTACCTACCTACATACATTATTGACTGAAATTCAGGAATGCATGAAGCCTGTGACCCACTGACATCACCAAACTGTTGGTTTCTCCTTTTGGGGTGCTTTTCTGTTATTTTACCGTAGCAAACAAAGTGGGTTGTCTGATACAAAATGTGCTATGTTTTATGGTGTTTAATACATCTACATATAAATACCAGGAAATAAAAGTTGTAATTCTAAATTCTTTTCACATGTTCATCTTTTGCTCTCAAACCCAGATGTCTTCAGTACACAGAAAAAACAAAAGATTTGGCCTAGTTCTAACTGTGTGTGTGTGTCTGTCTATCTCTCTCTCTCTCTCTCTCTCTCTCTCTCTCTCTTATTTATATATATATTCATTTTATTATTTTTGGTTTATTTAACTCTATACACATCTCTCAAACATTCTCTGTTCTACCACAGTGCAGTTGAATGCTCGATTCTGAGGTACTGATGTATTTTCTCTTAACAGCAGCTCTGCCAGTAGTGCCCACTCTTATCATTTCTATAATAACTGCTGCAGATAAGTTGATTTTTGCGTGATTTGCGTGATATGGTGAAGTTTTCTGTGTTTATGTAGTGTTTGGGGAAGGAGGCTCCAGCGTCGGTGCGTTTTGTAACCGTCAACAGTAAAGCTGTGAGTTTAAGTATTCCGATACAGGGAAACATTCAGGACAGAGTGTATTGTGGTTTATGGTTTCTCGGTAACATGACGAGCTGCACTGTTGTGTCTTATTAAGAGAGAGAAAAGAGAGGTTGGTAATGAGGGAACAGGAACTAACAAGGAACTAACTTTCATGGACATTTCATGGCATTATAAATGGATATACAGTGCAATGCTTTTTTTTCTCGTAATGAATAAAATGTAATTGTTGCCAAATTGCTGTGGTATAAGAGGAATAATCACTCCAAGATATGCAAGGTATGTAGTAGGAGTGACCTACAGCAGTAGAAGTCAACGTTGACTTCACTTTGCCTCAGGCCACATCACACCAGCAGTGTTTCATTCCACAGTTTAAAACAGTGTTCTATTCCATACATTATAACCTCAACAATATTTTTGAACAGTTAGGCTTTTTTTTTTTACTTCATTTTTTTTTTTTTTTTTTTAAAGAAAGAAATGTGTTAAAGTTAATCTTTATCTCTGATGGTGGTTAGTGTTGTAGTTTTGGTTAGTGTTGTGAGAGTTGTCCATATAGGAGTAGCTGAGAGTAGCAGACTCTACTCCGATGAGCTAAATGTTCTGATATTCGGATAGACACGCGTTATTGTACCATGTGACTTTATTAGGACATGATTAACTTCCCAGCAGTTGTCATAATGTATAAGAGAGATATGAAGGCATGTGCTGTAAGTCATGTGTTTGTGCATCACTCCAGTGAAATACACGCGCAGTATGGCTTCAGAGCGCAGTGTCTCAGAAATATTGCTCAGCCTAAATAATGCTATAACCAGAACCAAGTCATGAGCACATCTGCAGGTTACTCAGGGTGCACGTGTGTGTGGCTGTGTGTGACATCTTCGTTTGTTTAGGAATGAATAATGATTTGGCTCCAGCTGCATTGCAAGAGTGCACTAGGGGACTGGGAAGGACAGCTGTGTGTGTGTGGCAGCTGCAGCCAAGGCCCTCTCGAATCGGAGTGGATTCGGATCCTTCTGACCGATTGTCTCCATGGTGACCTTAATTAATCCCAGACCCCAGTGTGTGAGTGGGTAGCGCCTGCCTGCTAAGCTGTCAATCATAAAATCACCAGGGATGCTGAGCTCACACAGAAACTGGGCTTGGAAAATAAACTTTTTTTTCTTTTCTTTTTGATCCAGTATGCGTCCTCTGCAGACTCCAGCTGTCTTACTGCATCAGCGACCTGTTTCCTTTTTTATGAGTTCAGTTCTGCTGCAGCATTTATTTATTTATTTATTTATTTATTTATTTTTATAAAAAACACTTTTATGTTTTTTAGCTTTAGTCTGGCAGTTTGTATCAGAATAGATCGGCCACTCCTGTTTATTTATGGCCTATAGAGAATATCATGTTTCTAGTCAAATCTGCTTTGAGATGAGAGAAGTTCAGCTTTATTGTAGATTCTTGTGGCAGTTACTGACGACAATGCAAAACAATGAATACATTTAGGGGAAGATATAGAGATACAAGCTGATGTACAAGCTGAGGCAAGCATTCCCAGATCACTTTCAGTTAGTGAGATTGTAGATGTAATTTTCAATATGTTTAGGAAATGACTATAATTACAGGTCATGTTACAGCATTATAGCATATTGAAATTATGGATTTGGTGTCACAATGAATGGGACACTTGTATGTATATATATATATATATATATATATATAATGTATGTATATGTGTATATATATATATATTTGTATGTATATGTGTGTGTGTATATAATATATATGTATATAATGTGTGTGTATATAATGTGTGTGTGTGTGTGTATATATATATATATATATATATATATATATATATATATACACACGTGTGTTTGATTGAGGAGATAAGGTTGCAAGTTGAAAATCAGCATCAATTACAATGGTTCAGTTGAAATAATGAAAACTTTTGATTCAACCCTGCAGTTTAAGTTTAAATTAATAGAAAACATCTTTGTGGCCTATTTTGTAGTGATGGGTTGCGTCGCTTTTCCCCAAAACAGCCCCACTCTTGCGTCAGTTATTCATCTCAGCTGGATACTGTAGACTTGTATATAATGCTGCAGTCCATTGCATTCAGAACATAGAAGAACCTGATATCCAACATGGAAAAGTGCCAAAGTTCTCTGACATAAACAAACCTGACGCCCCCCGTGAGAAACGTTTTCTCATGTAATTGATGCTGATACTGTGTAAATGTGGATGCTGTGTAATTCTGCTGATTTCTGCTCAGGTTTACTAACACGACAGGATCACTGTAACAGGTCATTTTGTGAGCAGAGATGAAAGACAAAATGCATCATTTCTCAAATATTTGATGTATATCGTCTTAATACTTTTGTCATATTCAGAAATTAGGCATACAAATATGCACTTTGTCGGTCATCCATGTTTTTCCCAGCCAAGGCAATGGAACGGTTTTAAAACCAGCTAAACTCCAGTCGTACAACGGAGTGCGGCGTAACGATCGTTAAGCCTGTCCTGAGCTCATCCCTGGATTGTTTGCTTTAAACAGTACACTTGGTACCGTTTGCTTTGATGTTCTGAATTATTTATAATCCTGCTATCCAGTTTCCGGGTTCCCTTTTGAGTCTGGTTCCTCTGAAGATTTCTTCTTCATGTCTTCTCACTGAGCTCGGCTTTTGTTTGTCTTGTGTATTGTGAAGGGTGCTATACAAATAAATTCGAATGGAACTGAATTGTGTGCAACTTCTGTGAAGGTTTTTAAAGGCTCAGGGGCACGGTTTTCTCTTGTTTTACGACATTTAAATTCAATTTAAATTGTTTTCAAATCTGGCCGTTTTTCCTGGGTTTAGTTCACACACACACACATTCTATGCACTTCCTCGCTCTGTTTTTCATTCAGGGGATTTTCTCCTGTGTTCTTTTCAAAGGAAGATTTACACAGTCCTCTCTTGCCAGGTTGAGGCTTTTCCTCATTTCAACCCCCCCATTTCAGCTCTGGGGGGAAATTTGACTGGAAACCAAGAAACATGGAACTGTATCTGGGTAGAAAATTGCTGACAATATATATTACACTGAAAGTTTATGTTAAAGTTGGACAGGCTGTGTTTGGATAGATGTGTTTGGATGCTCTGTCTGTATGCCACCTGTTATAAGTGTGTGTGTCTGATTATGTGTCTGTCTCTCTGTGTGTCTGCAGGTGCAGAATCTGAACAGCATCCTCTCCTTTCCTCTGGAGAACATCCTGAAGGGTGAAATGAGAGACGGCCGACTGGTGAGTTTCAACGAGATGCTCAAGTTGTCAAAGGGGCTGTGAAGTCTGCGATAAGTCATCTGTCTATATTAAAGCTGCAATAAGTGCAGAACATTGCGGATTCAAAGCTCCAGCATCTACAGTACAATCATGTCTTTGAGATAGTGTCTGCGTGGGGTTTTTAGCATGTAATCCTATGGGTATTTTCGGCAGCTTCTCTCATTTCCTCTGACCTCCCACATACATGCCAGTAGGTGCATTGGCTATATTTATAATTGCCCCTGGATATAAATGTTTTCAGCTTTGTGCCATGCATTGGACTGCCATTCAATCCAAGATATATTCCCACCTCACGAACCGTGCTCCAGAGATATGCTCTGGATCTAGCGCAACCCTGAACAGGATAATGCAGTTACTGAAGGTGAATGAATAAATGAACGAAGCAATGAGGATTTATATCTATATTGAAAGAGCAGTAAATCTTCTTATAGTGAAGGAAGGTGACTACAGATTAGCAGAAGAAATGTAAAAGAACAAAGATAGAAGATTATGAAAATATGTGACACATTTGAAACAGCGTTGTGTCTATTGCTTCGAGTTAATCTTCCTCTCCCACCCATACTGTTCCAAGCAGTCTGTGATGCTCTTTTGTGTTATGTTGTAAAATGGGCATTATTGTTTCTTTATTGCCTTCTTAAAAGCAGAGGAATTCAGCATCAGTCAAACCAGAGTATAACGAGACTCTAAAGACTTGGTAATGTTTTTTATTTTTTTATTTTTATAAAGACTTCTGTGTTAAAGTTACCCAAGAGTTGTTTTGAAGACCATAAATTCTGTTCTGTTGCAAAAAAACGAAACAAAACAAAAAAATCAGACAGCAGAAGAAAGCACAGAAGCTGTTACACGCTTACTCAGTGTTGTTGCATCATAAATCTAAGAGCCAATCATGTCCAGTATGCAAATGTAGAGTTGAGGGGTGTGTTTTCCAAATTTGCATATTCAAGTCAAGAATCTGGATTTCTTTATGAATCAGATTAAGAATCAAATGTGATTCTGATTCATTAAGAAATCCAGGTTGTTGATTTTGAATAGGCAAATTAGAAACACCCACATCAACATGTCATATCCACATTTTCATATTCGACTTGATTGGCTCTTAGATTTATGATGCAACGGCACTCCCATCACATGTTCAACACTAACACGAACTAATTTACTTTTTTTTCTTTTCTTTTTTCAGTAGGTCTGTCCATAAGATTTCATTTATACGAGAGAATGGAGTGATGTATCTTAATGTAATGAGACCGAGGGAGAATGGGGTGGGGGTGAGTGAGGTCAGGGATGCCACAGACTGTTGCAGATGAGAACATAATCATCACTCCATAGGAACACATTATTGTTGATTTTGTGTGTGTGTGTGTTTTTAAATAGAAGAATGCCTTCCGTCATGTCACTTGTGTTTGTCTCTGTTTTGTTCTGCCTCAGGATCTGAAGAAGCAGATGGAAAGAGGCTGGAAGGATTATGACGTTAAAATGTGAGAATCCGGTGCATACCTAGACAATGTATGGAGGTACAAACAAACAGACCAAGCAGCTAGACAAGGTTTCTTTGTGTCTCTGGTTCTCTCAGGGGGAAGTTGGAGAGGGAGAGGCAAAAGCAGTTCGGTCTGGTGCGCTTGGACTCGGATATAGTGGAGGACATGGAGAGAGAGAGGAGGACTTTCCAGCTGCAGATGTGTGAGGTGTGTGTGTATGTCAGTGTGCGGCTGATAGTTGGGCTCGGTTCATTAAAGTGGCTGGTAAAAAGTTTTTTTCCTTTTTTTCCTTTAAGTGCTTAGGTCATGCTCCTCTGTGTGTGGTTTGGGGTTTTTTTTTTTTTTTTTGCGTGTGTGTGGATCAAGGAAAATTTAGCTTTCGCTGCACTGCTGAACCAGGATGTTGTAATAAATTAAAATGAAGAGGTGAAGGAGAGGGGAATTCTGGTCTTCTGTAGGGACTCCTATTTTTCTCTGGCCACAGACCTGCAGATGTTCTTCAGTTGCTGCTTTACTGCGGGAGATGGATTATTTTTTTCTCTTTTTTTCTACATAAGCAGCCTCTGACATGAACACAATGCTACAAATTTCCTCTCTGTAGTGATCACATATAAACTATAGGTGCTATCGCATGTACAGAAGTCTCTCAGCATGATGATGATCTTTCAGCTGGCTTACTTCTCAGCAAATCTGTTTGAGATCAATCTCAGAGCATGGTTAAAGTAGGCTGAAAGAAAATAGAGAGATGGAGACTAAGAACGTGTGTGTCTCTGTGTGTGTGTGTGTGTGTGTGTGTGTGTGTGTATGTGTGTGTGTGCGCAGTATTTGCTGAAGGTTCAGGAGATGAAGATACGACAAGGTCCTGATCTGCTCCAGAGTCTTATCAAGTATTTCCAAGCCCAGCTCAAGTATGTTTTGTATAGTAGCACTACACCACTGTTCCTGTATGTTTATCCTGTATTTACCCTCCAGAATTATTGAGAAGGAAAAAAAAACTTTATACAATTATTTCAAGAATGGCAATTTGCTTGCATCTTAAAAAATCAATCACTATACACTATATACACTATATGGCCAAAGGTTTGTGTACCTGACCATCACAACCATATATGGTTCTTCCACAAACTGTTTCAAGCACACATATATGTATAGGATACTTCCACAGTTTGAGAGTCTTGGACAGAGCCCTGACTGAACCCCACTGAACACCTTTGGGAGGAACTTGAACTGGAGCCTCTTCACCCTACATCAGTGCCTGACCTCATTAATGCTCTTCTAGCTGAATGAACACAAATCCCAAAAGCCATGCTCCAAAATCTAGTGGAAAGCCTTCCCAGACGAGTGGAGGTTTATTATAACAGTAAATGAGGACTAAATCTGGAATGGGATGTTCAACAAGCACACATGGGTGTGACCAGCCTTTGGCCGTATAATGTATTTTTGAGGGGAGAAAAAAGGCTTGAGAGTTTTAACCTCTATGGACTTTACATGCCCTAACTCCTGATATCTTAGTCTTAGTTGCTGTAATATTTGTCATGTTGTAACAGCTTTTAAGTAAAACATTATTGTAAGGCAAAGCTCACTTTTTTTAATTACATGGGTTTGGGCATATTTTGCATTTTGAGTGTCTTACAAATGTAAAAACTGATATTTATTCTTGAAGCACATTATTCTTGAAACGTATTTACCTCCTCATTTAGATGTTTTGAATTAGTTGTTTTCAGTTAGAGACTAGCTCACTTTTGTACCGATCAGTATTAGTCTTTTCAGATAAGCTAATCTGTATCGGTGGTATACCTTCAGCTGTTTGCACTATTTGTTAGCTGCTTTGTATATGAGCATATGCCAGAGAGTGTAAAGGGGGAGTTTTTTAATTAAATATGGGGTTGGTGGTTTTTAAGAGGTCATAAGAGGTGGGGGGTTTTTCAACGACAACTGTTAAATAACTGCAATATCTGTTTGCTATTTCACTTGTAAAACAACAACAAAAAAAAACCTTGGGGGATGTAAACTTTTGCATTCTTGTATATGTAGATGGATATAAAGGTATACTGTATATGAGTGCAGATATGCAAATGTGTGTGTGATCGATCATCTTTCTTCTTCTTTCAGTTTTTTTCAGGATGGACTGAAAGCTGCTGAAAATCTCAGTCCATTTGTGGAAAAGCTAGCAGCCTCTGTTCATACGGTAATGTGTGTGTGTGTGTGTGTCCTCAGCTGTCCTAATATATGTCATGTCAGTACATGAAGATTTTGGTGACGTGCTGTAAATCTGGCCTGAGCTTTGTTTCATATCATGATGATGAAGTTTCTCCTGCTCGGAGTCCCACGTTAAAGATTAAACAACCCAGAGTGCAACTTGAAGCGCTGGTTTGGCTTCCACACCAGGAAGAGATAATCTAGAAATCTACTCGATTGAATTGTCCGTGACCTTTCTGTATGCGTGTTGTGTGTTTTTTATCGTAAGAGGAAGTAGTCTGAAATTTTCTGTCTAATTAAAGGCGAATTTCAGGAGAATGATGTGCATCTCTGAGACAGTGGAACTCTTGTTTTTGGGGTTTTTTTTTTGTCAGGACATTTGTTTAAAACTGAATTCTAGAAGAAGTGACCTTGAGAAGGTGTTTATCAGCGCTCCATTTTAGAATTCTTAACTTCGGAGCATTCTTAGAATAAGCAATCCTGCAAAGTTCTTTTTCAACAGTTCCAGAATTCTAGAAATGACCTTGAACCGGTCTCTCTCAGTGATGCAATTATTCTAGAACTCGTAACTGCAAAGAGAATTGTAGAAGAAATGACCTTGAAACGTTCTCTCTCTCTCTCTCAGCGCTGCAATTATTCTAGAACTAGTAACTTCAGCGAGAATTCTAGAAGTGACCTTGAAAAGGTCTTTAACGTTAAGAATTCTAAACTAACCCTTTTGGATAAAGAGAAATCTCCTCCCCTTTTCCAACACTGCAATTTCTCTAGAAGTCTGAAGTTTAAAAAGTGAATTCTAGAATAAATGACCTCGAAACATACTTTACCAACACTGCGGTTATTCTACAGCTCGTAACTTGGCAGATAATTCTAGAAGAGGTGACTTTGAAAAGGACTCTATCAGCACCGCGTTTTAGAATTTCCGAATTCTTAACTTCAGAGTGATTTTTAGAACGAGTCACTGTGAAAGGTTCTACCAACGCTGGTTCTTTTAGAATTCATTGCTTCAAAGGGAACTCTAGAGCAGTAAAATTCTAGAATTGCCCAACACTGCACTATAAATCATTAATCTCCGTATTCATGGTTAATTCAGGCTATTGGGTAACGGCTGGTCTGCATGCCTAAGCCTCTACTGTATTACATAATATTGGGCAAACAACCCACTTAAAAAATTGACTCCTGGATTTTTTAAATTATTTATTTTTTTATTTCTTGTGAAGTTGTGCTGTGAGGCATGTTACAGCAGATCTGTTGCGCTGCATAAAAACAGAACTGGTTTGGGTGAAGCTCATAAAAACATTTTCTCACATTTCGCTCTTTCGACTGATGTTGCAAAATCATAAACGTCATTTGATTCATCTGAAGAAGAAAAACCCAACAACAATGTAAAATGTGGTGAGTCTTGAGCTCTCAGAATTGACATTCTCTTTAAAAAAAAAAAAAAAAAAAAGAAGAAGAAATAAATAAAACGGACATTCGTATCGTTTCCAGCTGGACTCTGAAAAGACAGAGCGGGAAAAGATTTTCGAGCTTTCCCAGCAGTCACACACGGCGTACGCGGAGAACAGGCCAAGCAATCCCAGTAAGCCAGAGTGATTATATTTCCCTGAGATGAAATCATTTCTGGATATCTGTGGTGGAGGTTGGTCGCTCAGTGCAGATTTAGAGTTTCAAAGATTGCTTGGAGGCGTGTTGGTTTATACGTGATTTAATAACGGAATGGGTTTTAATATGCATTATTAATATGGTTATACACACAACCATACACAGTACGACGTGCAGTGAAATGCTTTTCTCAACTGTCCGTGACACAAAAATAGAATGTACATAAACCAGAATTGACTTCTCTACAGGTAGAAAAGGACTATAAGTAAGTTAATAAAAAATGATGTAAGGGATGCAAAGAAACAGTACTGTTCCATAAAACCAGTATTTCTACACTGGGAATATTCTCAGTTTGTTGGTTAGTCCTGGACTCGGAGGCTCGGAATCCATATGGCTTCCAATAGCTGCTGTACTTCTTGCATTCCCTAGGGATTTCACAATGCCAAAAATCCAGTAGTCAGTACCGATACCACCAAAAGTACACGATACTCAATACCAAAGTTGATACCACGGTGTGGTATAAAATAAATAAATAAATAAACTCTCCTGGAGGACATCCTCCTCTGGCCGATACTGGCAAAAAGAGAGAGAGGGCGATATTTTAGTTATCAAACACTGTCTGACCATGATTAATAAAACAGTGGAGGCTACAAGTGCTAAGGCGCACACACACACACAAACACACACACATCACCTCTTACCACCTTTCCTCTCAACGAGTTGGGGCGGAGCTAAATTTGTTTCCATCTTCTGCAGTTTTTCCCCATGTGCTTGTAGGCGTTCTTCTTCTTTACCACTTGCGGACAGACTAAATAAAACACTTGCGCGTCTTTGCTGCCCCCTTCAGTTCTGGAGGAATTGAAACCTCGTTACATCATTACGAACGGTACCTACGCTACTGCAGAAAAACAAGTACCGTCATGTTCTAAGAACGTTGGTACCGACTTGGTACCAAAGTATCGGTTCTCGTGCCCTCCCTACTGTAAACAGTGCTCATCTCACGTTTTTTGTTTTGTTTGTAGGTTCGCCAGGACGAGGACGAGCAGGTGAAGCAGCTCTCTCAGCTCCGTGACTGTCTCAGGAGTCAACTACAAGTGGAGGGTAAAGAGGTAACTCCAACTCCCAGCATGACTCACTTCAATGTCTGAAAGCAAGTCACTCGGGCAGGTCTCGATGTGAACGTGATGATTATGGCCTCAGATACATGTTTTTATTATTATTATTTTTTAAAGTTCCCGGATAACAAGATGAAAATGACGATGCCGTTCTTTTTCTTTTCAGGATTATTTGAACAGAAAGAACGCCAGTCACGGCTACAGCATCCACCAGCCACAGGGCAACAAAAAATACGGCACCGAGAAATCAGGCTTCCTGCTCAAGAAGAGCGATGGGTGAGTCAGAACACCGGCTGTACCGTATTTTCCGCTATAAGGATTATAAGGCGCACCTTCATTGAATGACCTATTTTAAAACTTTGTCCATATATAAGAACCGGATTATAAGGCGCATACAATAGACGCTACAGTAGAGGCTGGGGGTTAGTTATGCATCAATTAGATGGAGCTGCGCTAAGGGGTAACAAAACAGTCAGATAGGTCAGTTCAACTTTATTAATAGATTACAACCCAGTGTAGTTTAAGGTAAAACATGTAGTGCAATGTTAATATACCCCACATAGTGGGGGACTTTTCCTCGATTCAATAATAATAATAATCACAATATAGTAACACTCGAAATAGTGCAAAGCGATAACAATATATCATACTCAACGTTGCTCAAACGTTAAAATCACACAACACACAAAATAACACGTAAAGCTCCTTTACTAAGTTATTCCTCATCCACGAATCCTGGAATTCTTCTTCTTGTTGTCGAATTAAAAGTTGGGCAAACGGGATCCAACATCCCGCTCTGTCTCTTGGTGGATGGAGATTACGTCTTTTCATAAACCGAAAGCACCAAGAAGGACCGCCTTTAAAGTCATTAATGCCAAGTTCGCTTGCTAGCGGTTGCATTAATTCGAATAGTGATTGTACTGACACTTATACCTGCTGCTCTCTGTTCAACAACCCACTGTTCGAGTTTGTCCTCCAAATGTAGCCATCTCGCTTTTCCCTCGGAAACTCTGTTTAGTTTCTTTACTTGGTAGGTCATCTTGTTGCTTCCTCCATTTGCCATTTGTTAATGTTAAATTTTTGTGTGCTGTATTCCTGTGTTCTTCTGCGTGACTGGTGTTGAGTTTAAACTCCACGTATATCGTGTTCTTAATAAGAGCCATTTGGGGTCTTTACATAAAAAAAAATGGAAATGAAATATATATACGGTATATATCCAGCATGCACAGCGTGTGTGGTGAAATGGGTTTCCGTGAGTCATCTTGAGGGGCGTGTCCTGGGTAGTATTTCAGTCAGTGAAAGGACTTCTGGTTAGTGAGTGGATACGTAGCTTTGTGTGCGTGTAGGTGAAACGCTGGCTCAACAGGTAAGCACTGCTTGTTTTCCTATTTTCTTAAATGACTCTTTTGAGGTAGAATCTTAGCTGTTTGTTCGGTTTGTGGGTTTATAATAATTAATGTGTTTTGTTGGAATAAATATCGTTGATGTAACGATGTCTCCGGCTCCTTGAGTTCTAACCTGTATGCTCAATTACCCTTAGGGTTAATCGTTTAGTTCTTGTCTGGGGGCGCCTCCGTCCCCTAGGTGGCGTAGTTGATGCAACAAATCTCAGATGCACCTTGTCCCTGCACACGTGAAGAAAATGAAGTCGGTGGCTGCTTACGTGATTGAGACCTGTTGTGCTCAATATTGGTCCATATATAGGCGCGATTATAACGCACTGTCCTTTTGAGATAATTTGAGTTTTAGGTGCGTTATAGTGGAAAGGTACTAGTGTTCGCATGCACTAATCACTATTATTCAATTCAATTCAGTTTTATTTGTATAGCGCTTTTTACAACAGACATTGTCTCAAAGCAGCTTTACAGAAATATCAACACGGTATACAGATATTAAAGGTGTGAATTTATCCCAACTGAGCAAGCCACTGAGTGGCGACGGTGGCAAGGAAAAACTCCCTAAGATGTTTTAAGAGGAAGAAACCTTGAGAGGAACCCGACTCAGAAGGGAACCCAGCCTCATCTGGGTCACAACAGATAGTGTGAAAAAGTTCATTATGGATGTATATGAAGTCTGTATGGCCTTAGGTGCAGCCGCAGTCCCAGCTGTCTGGAATTGGAGAAGATTTGAGCTCCATCCAGAGGCAGAAATGATCTGTATCTCCATAAATTCGTGTGTGACTCGGCAAAAGGAGAGAGGGAGAGAAAAGATTATTACGACTGCGAAGTAGAATCTATTCATGGTGGGCTTGAGTAAACAAATACGTTTTAAGCCTAGACTTAAACACTGAGACTGTGTCTGAGTCCCGAACACTAATAGGAAGACTGTTCCATAACTGTGGGGCTCTATAAGCGAAGGCTCTTCCCCCTGTTGAAGACTTCACTATTCTAGGTAATGTCAAATAGCCTGCACCTTTTGATCTGAGTAGGCGTGGCGGATCATAGAAAACCAAAAGGTCACTTGGATATTGTGGCGCGAGACCATTTAGTGCTTTATAGGTTAATAAAAGTATTTTATAGTTAATGTGAGATTTTACAGGGAGCCAATGCAGTGTGGATAAGATCGGGGTGATGTGGTCGTATCTTCTAATTCTAGTTAGGACTCCAGCAGCTGCATTCTGGACTAACTGGAGCTTATTTATATTCCTACTGGAACATCCAGACAGTAAGGCATTACAGTAATCTAATCTAGAGGTGACGAATGCATGAACCAGTATTTCCGCATCATGTAGTGACAATATGATGTTATCTTAGAAATATTTCTGAGATGAAAGAAACCCTGTTTGGTGCTCGCATCACTTGCAGTTGGTTTCTTGTGGGAGGGAAGCAACTGCTAAAACCGACACTTCTCTGGTTTCTCTGCATCATCGTTGTCATTTTAACTTATATATTCATATATATATATATATATATATATATATATATATATATATATATATTAATGTACATGTATAGTCATATGTTCAACTTCAAGATGGCAGTGTTTTAGACGACACCGTTACTCGTGATCTTGTTTTCTTCCACTGTGGATATAATAATGTATAAAGAATAAATATAATAAACCAATCCTAACGAAAGACAAAACAGCATTTTTATATGTAAACTTTTCCAGTTCCAAAATGCATTTATTTTTTATTATATATATATATTTTTTAAACACCCCCGTTTCTGCGTTTCTGGGTAGCAGATCAACATCATCTCTAATTCAAGTAAACACGTACGATGTTAGTAGCCAAATGGTGTACACTCTACTGTAAAATTGTCTGTGACGGAAGACAACTCACCCCAAGGAATTTACTAGCAGCAGTTAGTAAGAGAGTGGCATGGTTTTAACGTTTCTGCCTCACAGCTCCAGGTTCACCGATTTGGCCCGGCGCTGTCCGTGTCGAGTTTCACACGTTCTCCCCGTGTTCATGTGGGTTTCCTCTGGGTTTCTGAGTTTCTCTGCAACGCTAACTTGGCCGTAGGTGTGAACGTGTGTGCATGTTGCCTTGCAATGGAATGGCGTCCCAGCCAGGGTGTATTCCTGTCTCACATCCAGTGTTCCCGAGATCCATCCTGACCAGAGCTTACTGAACATGAGTGGTTTTGTGCAGTGAAATACTGATGTCCAGGGGGGCATTATGGCTTAGCGGTTAGCACGTTTGCTTTGCACCTCTGGGGTTCAAATCCCGCCTCCAGCCTGAGTGCACGGAGTTTACCTATTCTCCTCGTTCTCTGGGGGGGTTTCCTGCGGGTACTCCAGTTCCCTCCCACAGTCCAAAGACATGCACTGTTGACTGATGTGTGTGATTGTCCCCTGCGATGGGTTGGCACCCCGTCCAGGTTGTCCCAGAGTTCCCTGGGATAGGCTCCAGGCTGTTCGCGACCCTGTGTAGGATTATAGTACAGGAACATGGATCGATGGACGCTGAAGTGCATATCGTTATCGGGCACATATACAATTATAGATGATTCACGGGCAAGTTTTATTTATTTTTAAAAAAAGAAAATTAGTCATTTCATGATACAAATGGGCAAAGAAGATAAATAAATGAAATTTTAAAAAAATGTATTTAATGACCCAACTAATCAGTTTTTTTGTTTTGTTTTTTAAGCTTAAAACACTTTTTTCCCCCAATAAACCTCTCAAACATTGTCAGTAAACCAGACGTGTGTGTGGATTGGGAAATCACTAGAATGTTCTTTCTCAAACACACTTCTTCATTTGTCTTTTTTTTTTATTTTTTTCCTTAAAACAAACACTGACGTTAAAATAATGGTGTTTGGCTCAGTGAGCTGGGGAAGACATGCTGTGTGTGTGTGTGTGTGTGTGTGTGTGTGTGTGTGCTTGTGTGATTCAGCTGTTCTTCATTAAGTCTGGTTTGACCTCCAACTGAGTGTAGGCTCAAATGTTCAAATCTGCTTCAAGATTACACGTGCAGATCACACACACACAGACAGACACACTAGTGTACGTTAGCGCCAGTGCACGGAGATCAGATCTGCAGTGTATGACTATCAGACTGCAACATGAATCGGTTGATTCAGCTGAAGTGTTAGTCAGCAAACAAACAACAACAAAAAACCCCAGAGTTCCTATCTCAGAGCTCCACGGTTTGATCGGGTTCCAGAGCTCATGCGTTTTTCACGTATCCATGTGAAATTCTTCTGGGTCTTCGGAATCCTTCCACCACCCCAAGCGATAGACTGGTAGGTGATTGGCTATGCTAAATTGCCCCTAGGTGTGAGGAGTGTGTGAATGTGTGCTGTGTGCACGGTGCTTGGTGATGGACTGGTGTTCCCTATCACTTTAATAGGATTACCTGTACACCTTCTCATTCTTGAAATTATCCAACCAGCCAATCATGTGGGAGCAGCACAGTGTATAAAATTTATGCAGATACAGCTAAAGAGCTCCAGTTAATGTTCGCATCAAACATCAGAATGGAGGCGGGTTGGTCTGATCGGTAAAGAAACAATATTCATGCACAATGATCTGTAGAGTTTACCCAGAATTGTGCGAAAAACTAAACGCATCCAGAGTGAGCAGGGTGGAAAAGCCTTGTTAGCGAGAGCGGTCAGAGGAGAATGGACAGATCGGTTCAAGCTGCCAGGAAGTCTATGGGAACTCAAATAAGCACTCTTTAAAATCGTGGCGAGCAGAAAACCATCTCAGAATATATACAAATGTCGGATTTTGAGGTGGATGGGCTACAGTGGCCAAAGACCACATCGGGTTCCACTCCTGTCAGCCAAGAACGGAAATTTATGAGGCTCGAATGGGCACAGGATCACTGAAACTGGGCATGTTAAGACCAGGCAATATTTTCCCATCTTAAGCTGTCCAGATGTTTTTCCAGATATTGTTCATGCATAATTTCATGTCATAACTACACTGAAATAAAACTTTGTTTATTTCATGTGTTGCAAGCAGGAAAAATGGGCAGGCGTCAGGATCTTAGTGACTTTGAAAGGGCCAAATTGTGATGCCTAGACGACCGGGTCAAAGCATCTCCAAAAACGGCAGGTCTTGTGGGGTGTTCCCGGTATGCACTGGTTGGTATCTACCAAAAGTGGTTCAAGGAAGGAGAATTGGTGAACCGGTGATCGGGTGATGTGCGCCCAAGGCTCACTGATGCGCGTGAGGAGCGAAGGCTAGCTCGCCTGGTCTGATCCCACACAAGAGCTACAGTAGCACAAATCGCTGAAAAAGTTCATGATCGGAAGGTGTCAGAACACACACTGCATCCCAGCTTGCTGCGTAGCCGTAAACCAGTCAGAGTGCCCATCTCACCCCTGTCCACTTACAATGGGCACATGAGCATCAGAGCTGGACCATGGAGCAATGGAAGAAGGTTGATATGTTGTGATGAATCATGTTTTACTTGCATCATGTGGATGGTGTGTGTACGTGGCTTACCTGGTGAAGAATGCACAATGATGCACTATGGGAAGCCAGCGGAGGTGGTATGATGCTCTGGGCAATCTTCTCTTGGGAAACCTTGGGTTTTGGCATTCATGTAGATGTTACTTTGACACGTATCACCGACCTAAACATTCTTGCAGACCAAGTACACCCCTTCATGCCAATTGCATTCGCTAATAGCGGTCGCCTCTTTCAGCAGGATAATGCGCCTTGGCGCACTGCAAACCTTGTTCTGGAACGGTTTGAGGAGCATGACTGGGCCTCCAAATTCCCCAGATCTCAATCCGATCTAGCATCTGTGGGATGTGCTGGACAGACAAGTCCGATCCAGGGAGGCCCACCGCGCAACTTACAGGACTTAAAGGATCTACTGCTTGGTGCACGATACCACAGCACACCTTCAGAGGTCATGTGGAGCCCATGCCTCAACGGGTCAAAAGTGTTTTGGTGGCACAAGGAGGGAGTACACAATATTAGTCATGTGACTAATCATATGGCTGATCAGTGTACATTAAGAGCTGCACTGTTTAAGAAGGACGTCTTGTT
Source organism: Ameiurus melas (assembly GCA_012411365.1). Lineage (NCBI taxonomy): Eukaryota > Metazoa > Chordata > Actinopteri > Siluriformes > Ictaluridae > Ameiurus > Ameiurus melas. Next base: position 25,865,045 of record CM022761.1, read on the forward strand.
TGTGTTAAGTGTTTGGAAGGTAGGAAATGTGGGTTGAAGGCTTCCTTTGACTTCCTCCCAAGAAAATCCAGTCCAGATGTGGAGAAAGAATAAACAGTGACTCATCAGGACATTTTGGTTTCTTCCAGAACATGGTTACTGCTGCTTCTTTTTTTCTTTCTTTCCTTTTGATGATTGAGGACGGCAGTCGTTAGGATGTAAGAGATGCCAGTTTTCTGGCCTGAGATCTGAGCTGTGTTTCAAGTCTGATGTTAAGTGCTGGTAAAATGCCGAGCTGGGTAATAAGTCTGTGAGCTCACTTTTCCATCATGTGTTTGTTTTTTTTATGTCTCAGAATCAGGAAGGTATGGCAGAAGAGGAAATGCGGAGTCAAATATGGCTGTCTGACCATCTCTCATAGCACGGTGAGGTTCCAGCAATTCTCTCTCACACACACACACACACACACACACACACACACTCCCTGTAAACGTTAAAATACTGTACCTTAGCATTGAGGTTGTATTTGCTCCGTGTTTCTCAGATCAACAGACCCCCAGCCAAACTTAACCTCCTCACGTGTCAGGTTCGGCCCAACCCCGAGGAGAAGAGGACCTTCGACCTTGTGACTCGTATGTCCAACACTTTTATAACCGTTTTATCTTCTCCTTTCTAATACGGCGAAAAATGGTATATTGAATATAGGTCAGTTTATCTCACACTTCTAATTGTGATTGTACTACATCAAACGTACCATAAAATAAAAAAAAGATTATTAACTCTATTTCTAATTTTAAGCATTTATTTCTAGAAAAAAAAGCTAAATAGAATAGTTACTAGAATAAGACAATTTCAGTGTTTAATTCTTTAAATGTGGCATTTAAACGGCTGCATTTCATCAGTCGGCCAATGCCTTCAGACAACATTCCTCCTGTTTTTAGTGTAATAAACGATCTATATTTATATGCATTTTAATAATCTAATATCGAGAGGAGGGGGGGGGAACTTTCCATTGTGGTTAGATTAACAACATGCATGTGCATGTATTAACATTACATCATTCTCATCTTTATGTATTTTTTACTATTAGCATCGCATTTAGTTATTTATTCCTTTTCCTTTATTTAAATGTTATTGCTATTATTATTTAATGTTTTTATGCGTCCTTGGGTATCTTGAAGATCTAGCTTATAAATATAATGTTGTTGTTATTATTATTATTATTATTATTATTATTATTATTATTATTACAGAACATGTCTTTTTTTAAGAGTAGCCCATGACTGAGTATTAGCACAGTGAAGAACAATTTACTTGGTTGCTTTTCTTTGTAGGAGTGTGTGTGTGTGTGTGTGTGTGTATGTATGGATGGGGTGGATAATGAAAAGCAGTTGTTGCAAGGGGCTTGTCCTGTCTTGTTATTTCTTCCTACAATCCCTTTGCCATTTTATTCCCCCCACATTGCTTCCTTGATATGCTCACTGTGCTCACACCCATCTCTCTCTCTCTCTCTCTCTCTCTCTCGCTCACTCTCTCTCTCTCTCGCTCACTCTCTCTCTCTATCTATCTAACGATCTCGCGCTCTCTCTCTCTCTGTCTCTCTCTCTCTCTCTCTCTTTCTCACAGATAATCGCACGTATCATTTCCAAGCAGAGGATGAGCAAGAATGTATGATGTAAGGATTGCATTTGTTAAAACCTACCACATGCCGAAATAGATCCATAAACACACCGATGATTCTAACTCTAGAGTCTGTTTCTTTGTCCTGAATGCGATCTGATGGTTTCTGTGTAGTCCACCATCACTTTATTCTGAACATGCTTTCCCCTGGCTCTGTGACACTAATCACCACAGCCTTTTAATGTCACATGATATCAAATGACAAACTCTATGGAGATGGTGGTAATCGCTGAATCCCCCCCTTCTGTTTGTGTAGTTGGGTGTCTGTACTCCAGAACAGTAAAGAGGCGGCTCTGAATACGGCTCTGGGAGGAGACCAGCTGCAGTACCCTGGCAGCGGGCTGCAGGATCTGGCGCGTTCTGTGATTTCAGGCCTGAGAAATCTTCCAGGCAACGATACCTGCTGTGACTGCAGTGCTCCGGGTACGCCTCACATCTACACTGCTAAAAGCGTCCAGCGTTGTTCATCATTTCCTCAGTTGTTTCACAACTGTTTGTTTTGATTCGATCCCTATAAAGCCTGCATGCAAATTGTGGCTCAGCACGTCCCCAATGAGGCCATATGCCTAGCGATTAAAATGGTACGTGAACAAATCGTACTTGTAATCTCATCGTCAGCGTTTACCTTCAGAAAACACGGGCTTACTATGTCGGATGCACGATTATTTACAGTATATCGAACACGCAGACATTTAATTATGGAAGGCTGGGTAATAAATAAGCTACCAGTGGAACGGAGAAGAGACTAAACGAAACCACGAGTCGTTTTCCAAAACCACGGGACGTTAGGTACCACGTACAATATCCGAATCAGCTCTGCGTAACCAGAAACAATCAACAGTACAGGTTAATGATACAAGAATGACCCGAATTCTGTAGATTAATTATCATCACAAATCAAGGTTCTGGCCTACATGAATGACATAACTGCTGCGATTATATATATATAATATATATAATTAATATATATATATATATATATATATATATATGAGACTTTATTGGTCACATATACCAATAGAGCACAGTGAAATTGTTTTCTTCGCATACCAGAGCACAGGGTCAGAGCCATGATACAGCACCCCCTGGAGCAGAGAAGGTTAAGGGCCTTGCTCAAGGGCCCAACAGTGGAAGCTTCGCAGTGCTGGAGCTTGAACCCCTGACCTTCCGATAAGTAACCTAGAGCCTTAACCGCTAAGCCACCACTGTCCTAATTTTGCCCGATTTGAGAAGAGTAGTACTCTTGAGCGTCTGCAGAACTGTGCCTCCAAAGCTGCCAGCTCTGTACACATTCACGTACGTTATACCACTGCAAAAGCCTACATACTGTATACAGTACTTTCCACTAATAGAAATGATGTTAATCGCCTGTTAGTAATACAAGGATATTCAGACGCAGAATAAATACAAGCCAGAATGATATTAGAAACGATATTAGTCACCTTGTATTTATTTTGTGCCCTCGTATGCCACTTTCATAAGAACCTGTATTCATAAGATAAGATCTCGCATGGGTGATTGATTAATTCATTGTGACAGAGCAGGTCTGTAAATCTCTCCCCATCTCCATCTCTATTCGAGCTGCTCTCTTTGTTTTTTTTAAATGTCTTTAAATTTATCGAAATGTCCTCGAAGTCTGCATTTCTGCTCGTGGTACTAAACCGTCTCGTTTCTCCTACAGAACCCACTTGGCTCTCCTCTAACCTGGGCATCCTGACCTGTATCGAATGTTCAGGAATCCACCGCGAGCTCGGCGTTCACTACTCGCGCATACAGTCGCTCACTCTCGACATGCTCAGTACATCTGAACTACTGGTAAAAAAAACACACACACACTTACTCCTTCCTAAACCTAACCGTTAGAGATGTACCTAAATATCCTCTCATATGTATGTGTGTGTGTATAGATAGAGTCTGCGCTTACATCTATACATATTTATACATCTTTATATATATACTCTTTATATATCCCTGTATTGTTCTCCTTACAGTTGCTGTGACATCGTAATTTCTCCATCTGGGGATTAATAAAGTCGTTATCTTAAACAAATTGATACCACAGCACTGTTGAACTCTCGATTCTGATTGGTCAGAAGGTGTTGATTTGCTTTTCTATGACAGCTGCACAGCAAATCACAGGTTTTATATTATCGCACTATGTTCTAATGTTTGATCGTTTCCACGGTAACCGCTTACACCAGGACTCGCATGTTGGAAGAAGTGTATAATTGTTTATATGGTGAAGTTTTCTTTAAGGAGACGTTTATGGAAGGAGTCCCCAGTGTCAGCACTTTGTAACTTATAATTTTTCTTTATTTTTTTGACACATGGACTTTTTTGTTTGTTTGTTTGGGTTTTTGTTTTTCGACAATGTTGTTCCACAGCGTTAACTATAACTGATGAATAAGTAATAAATAAATAATCACCAATAAATCATATAAAACAAACTGCTGTGGTATAAGAGGACTATATAACACTTCAATTCAGGACACGTGGTTGTAGGAATATGATCAACATCAGGGAGGTAAGAGTGACTCCACTTCATTCTGGGTCGCAGTCACACCACCCCATCGTTGATCATCTTCCTATAACGCTCCCAAGTGTTTTTTATTCTGTGTGTGTATATATATATATATATCATTTAAAAAATCCTGCAGAATTGTAAAAAGTCTTCGAAAAGGGCTTCAATAATCTTGACTATAAATACTAGACGAATCCCATTGGTTGAGACGTGGTTCTGTATACAAACGTCGTCGTCTTCCAAAGATCAGTCGGTGCTTTGTAAATGTTATAATTCACGTGTGTGGCCAAACGTGGATCGGTCATCCGTTTTAAATCTGAATTAGAGGTTTGAGTTTACTCCACGAGATCCCTCGAGTCTCGTTCCAATTCCTGCTCGTTTTTCCCGCAGCTTGCAGTGAGCATCGGTAACAACAAGTTTAATGACGTCATGGAGGCCAACCTTCGCGATGACTCGTTGAAACCCTTACCGCAGAGTGACATGTGAGTTTCACAACACACCAGTAATCAGGAGGCTCTGGACAGTTACCAGTCAGTCAGCCATGTTGGAGTTAGGAAAGCTCATTTTGTGTCTCTTGCGTATGAACACACCACAACCAAATGAACTTATGTGGCTGTTTAGTGGAGTAACGCAGTAGTCGAATGGCCCTTATTTATTTGCCTTAAATTGCTACGGTACCCTCCAGAATTATTGGCACCCTTAATGCAAAAGTCAACATTTAAAGACGTTTAACATGTACGTGTGTATATTGAATATATCGTACTGAAATCCGTGATCAAGGGGTAAAATGTTCATACAAGTGTGTGCGTGTGTGCATTTGTTAGGAATGCGAGGAAGGAGTACATCATGGCGAAGTACGTGGAGAGGCGCTACGTGTTGCCTAAAGAGCACTCTGAGCCCCTGCGTGTATACGATGCCGTGAAATCCAGAGACCTGACATCCCTCCTCCAGCTGTACGCCGAGGGAGAAAGCCTGTCCAAACCCACAGCTGTGCCCGATCAACAGGTCTCGCACACATGCACATGCACGTTTGCACATGCTCCGAGAAAAGAGCTGTAGAGTAGACCCTCTTCCGCATACATGAGCTGACGGATGCCCTCGATCGGCTAGCGTCTCTGTGATCGATCGAAAGAGGAGCGAGTGTATAGCATCCCTCCCTCCTACCCGAAGCGCTCGGCTGGTTCTGCTCCTTTGGCTCTTCATGCGACGTTTACAAATGAACACAGTGCCCAAAAATGCTAAACAATTACTAGTAACTTTAAACCACAATGACCCTTAGCAGGATAAAGCAGTTAGTAAATGAAGCTCGTACTGCCCAAGAACCTTTCATCATTAATGTGGTTCGCCATCGTGGCCTTTCTTTATCCTTTGAGCTTCATATCTACCCCCTTTTCACTTGCGTTAAAACCGCAGAAGAGGGTTAAATCCCGAGCGGATTTAGTTGTGTAATGATTTTAAACAGCGTAATATGATATGATATTATCTTGCACATTTATTGCACTAATTTATTAAAGAAGCATTAAAGCTGGAAATGTTATGTATCGCCTGGGCATGGCTGATAATTGCAGTGTGAATTTGATCCATTTTTAATATCGCATTAAATACAGTGATGTGGTGAGTCAGCTTTTGTTTTAAAAGACTTCATTGGTCCACCGTTAGATGTTCAGTGGTGAGCGGGTGGACCGTGATTTATTTCCACGGCGTTCAGACGAGTTTAAATTCATATCCTCGTGGGAATGTGAGGGTGAGCGCATGGAGTGTTTAACATGTGGTTAACGTCTGATGGGGGAGGCACACTTAAATGCCTTTTACTCAAGTCATTCATTACAGCCAGACGTCACGATGCTGCAACGTTCCTTCCTGTTATGATCTTTCTCTTTGTTTCCTGTAATTCCATGTTTCCTCCTCTGCTTTCATCTGTAATTAGATCTGCTTTGCCTCCCCAGTGATGAGCCATGTACTGTGGATATGGATTTAGATCTATTATTGCGAGTCAGGGTTCTGGGGACATGATTTCTAAAGCAGGATTTCACAGCGATAATCCTTATCTTTTGAATTTACTAATCTCTTATCTTTCCTTTCCTTTTTTTTTTGTCTGTACGCCGATCTCTTTCTCTAATTTTATATTTGCTGTGTTTTTCTCTCTTACTCAGGATTTGAAAGAGACGGCTCTGCATGTGGCTGTGCGTTTGGCTGAGAAGAGCTCTCTGGCCCTTGTTGATTTTCTCACACAGAACTGGTGAGTTTGTGTGTGTGTGTGTGTATGTGTGTGTGAGTTGCTGTTTAGTCTGAGTGTGTACATCTGGCTTTTATGAAACCCTGTCGGGGTTGGCAGGTTGTTGAGATACAGTTGGAATCAAAATGATTAAACCCCCATTGCAAATCAGGTGTATTGTCAAAATGTACCGACTTTCAGCTGTTTTCAATGAACAAATCGAACTAAAGCAATTGAGATAGTCCGACACAACGATTCTTCAAGTGGTTTCCACAAATTCAACTGAATTGCAACTTATAATGATTCCTCCAGTCTCAAAATTATTCAACCAATTCATGGCAAGCATCTTTAGTACTTCGTAGCGCATGCTTTTACTGTTATGACCTGCTGCAAACAAGATGCAGAGCTTCTGGCAGCGTTCCTGAGGAATCTTATCCCGTTCCTCATGAGCAATGGCCTCCAGTTCAGTAATATTCTTGGGTTTGTGTGTTGCAACCGCCTTCTGCACATCCCACCTGAGATTTTCTATGGGGTTCAAGTCAGGTGACTGTGATGGCCCTGTAGAATCTTTCAGGACGACTTCTGCAACCGAGCCTTGGTGGAATTTTGAGGTATGCTTGGGATCATTGTCCTGTTGGAAAGTCCAATGACGCCCAAGCTTCAGCTTCTTCACAGACGGCATGAAGTTTTCTCCTAGGATTTCCTGATACTTCAATGAATCCATCTTGCCTTCCACATGCTGCAGGTTTCCAGTGCCAGAGGATACAAAGCAGCCCCCGAGCATCACCGAGCCACCACCATGCTTGACTGTGGACAGTGTGTTCTTTCTTCATTCTTCTTCCTCCAGACATACCACTGATCCATCGTGCTGAAAAGTTCTAGTTTGTTTCATCGCTCCACAGGACAGAATCCCAAAACCTCTGTGGCTTATTTATCTGATTTTGAGACGACTTTTCTTGTGCTTTTGGGTCAGTAGTGGTGTACGTCTTGGAGTTCTGGCATGGAAACCTCCTGCGTTTAGTTACGTGCCTTGCTGTGCTCACTGAAACCTCAGCGCATGTTGTTACCAAGTCTCACTGCAGGTCTTTTGCAGTCACTCGAGGGTTTTTCACAATCTGTCTTCTCAGAAATCTTGTTGCATCTGCTTATGGCTTTCTTTTTCTGCCCTGTCCAGGTATTTCAGTGATTTTCTGCCCCAAGCCAGGTCAGCTCAAGCACACCTGGTGTAACTAATGAAGGCCTTGATTAGTTGCATCAGGTGTGCTTGAGACAACACCTGATTTGCATATTTGTGCTGTTTTGAGGGATTCTGTACAGGGGGTTGAATAATTTTGAGACTGGAGAAATCATTATAAGTTGAATTTTCAGTTGAATTTGTGGAAACCACTTGAAGCATTCATTGTGTTGGACAATTTCAATTGCTTTTGTTTGATTTGTTCATTGCAAACAGCTGAAAGTCCGTCAATTTTGACAATAACCCTGATTTGCAATGGGGGTTGAATAATTTTGATTGCAACTGTAAAATGTTTGAAAGTTACTTTTTAAGCATTGGAGTGTGTGTGTGTGTGTGTGTGTGTGTGTGTGTGTGTGTGTGTGTGTTCCTTACAGTGGCTGTCTGGAGAAGAAGACAGTAGAAGGAAACACAGCTCTTCATTACTGTGCGATGTACAATAAACCAGAATGTTTAAAACTGCTGCTTAAAGGGAAGGCTACTTTACACACAGGTACATCATCACACGCGCGCACCACACCCACCTTTTTACTGTATTTTATACTGAACTGCTTGAAACGGAGCTCCAGGAGGCAAAGAAGGAAACCTTTTGGGTTTAAATGAAGGGCTGAGGACATCTAGAGGATGCAAATTTTATTGAACGTGAGACTTCTTTTTCCTCTTATTGCCCATTGGTGATTGCACAAGTATTCATCCCTGATACTTTGAAACCCCTAAATTGGTTCCTATGCAACCAATTTAACAATCAGTTAATTAGTTGAATGCAGTCATCTTGCATGCAGTTAAACTATCACACCTATTCTACCTGTTCTACACCTATTCCTCTCAAGCAACTGGAAAGTTCTGGAAAAGTATCTTAAATATTTTGTTTAGAATATCCCATGGAGCATTATGAAATCTCTTAGTAAAAATCGGAAATAACATGGTACAAAAAGTCAGCTCAGATGGGTGAAACTGTTCACAGGACAACCACCGCCTGGACACTCCACTAAGCAATGATTGACCGATGAATGATGAGAATAAAGCCATTGTTGACGAAAAAGCCATATGAAATTCCCTTTGAAGTCTCAGCAAATATGTGCAAAATGGTTCTCTGGTCTGATGAGACCAATATTGAACTTTTTGGGCTTGGTTTGCTCATCACCCTGAGAACACCATTCCCACTGTGAAGCGTGGTGGTGGTAGTGTCTGGCTGGTTAGGGATGCTTTTTTGCAAATGGGGCTGGGAAACTGGTCAGGGAAAGGGGAAGATGAGTGGAACCAGATACAGGCCAACCTGTCATATAGGAACAGAACATCATGTACATATAGCTGAATTATACGCTCAGCCCAAATGATATTAACACCCACAAACACCCATAAGATGGCAACACTTGTTAAAAGTTAGTCAGCTGAAATGAAATCTTCAGAAATACATTATTTTGCATCATTATGAAAATACCAATGTGCCAAAATACACGTTCAGATGTTTAAGGAAATGTACAGAGCTGATTTAATTGGATATCACCCACCAGTATGATCATGTATTCATTCTAACCCCACCCCTTTCTACAATTATGTGCGATGGTCATGCAAACTACCAAAAGTATATAACGCCGTGGTTCTCTCTCTCTCTCTCTCTCTCTCTCTCTCTCTCTCTCTCTCTCTCTCTCTCTCTGTTTTTCAGCAAACGCAGCTGGAGAGACCGCGCTGGACATCGCCAAGAGACTGCAGCACACACTGTGTGTCGACTTGGTAGGTTTGATCTCATTACACATATTACTACAGGAAACCTACACTGTACTCTCTACACATGCTCCACACCCATCCCAAAAACCTAATTACTGATACGTGGTGTATGTTCGATATGCAACCAAATACGAATACAGTATTCGGAATGAACAGATACAAATACAGGTCTGAATAGGAAGCTTGTCACGGGCATGTGGTTGAGATTAGAGGTGTGTGTCGAGCAAGCAGTTAAATATGAAGCTTGTGGATGGGGGAAAAAAGACCATATTTATTAACATGAATGTTAATTCATTCATCCCTAGTAACTGCCTGGTCAGGGTCACAGTCGTGTCAATTAGGCTATTGGTTTATTTATATTTTAGGAAACAGAACCAAGTAAATTATTAAGAAAATACTGCGGGCTGGTACTAACGAAAAACAATAACAGCGCATCCACATCCTTGTACATCTCTACATCATTTGCTGAGCCCAGTTATGAACTTGAGTGATGGTTGAGGAAATATCGGATGCAGAATTCACACACCATGCTGACAGTGCTGATATTTCTCCCTCTGGGATTTTATTCCAAGGTTTCAGGAGGTAAAGTAGTAGTGTCGATGTTTTTTTTTTTTATATATTATTATTAATTTATTTTATAAACCCCTCTGGTTTAGGTCGCACCCACTACAGGTTTAAATACAGATACAGACGTTTATATATGTGCATGTTTATGTAATTGAAGGAGTTTTTAATCAGATACAAATATTGTCGAGCGAACCCTCGTGAATCTGGACCTCGCGGCGATCACATCGAAGCTTCATCTTCAGCACACTGACTCGTATCAGCGGCCACCTGCTGCTCTGTAAACACAAGCTGGCGCTTCAGTACTGCGCTCCATATCGACTCGGTGTCATAACCTCCACAAAGTGTCCTCTCACTGCCGGGGTCAGGAAGTGTGTTACACCAAGTGTATGAGAGCGTATGTGTGTTTGGGTTGCAGCTGTCCCAACTGCCATGCTCTATCTAAAACGGTCACTCCCTTTACATGGAAAAGTTTGCTCACATTCTGTACTCATTCATGATGTTAAACTGTGTCAGAGTTACAATTCCAGTTTTAAATACTCTTCCTCTCTCATTTGTGTGTGTGTGTGTGTGCTCCCAGCTGGAGCTGGCTCACAGCGGGAAATTTAACTCCCAGATCCACGTTGAGTACACATGGGAGATGCCGCAGGAGTTCCTGTACGACAGCGAAGACGATCTGGATGAGAAGGTGTGTGAACATCAAGCTGTCTTCGTTATACATCTATATTCAGCACTATGGAGATAAGACCCACTCTGTATAATGCACATCAGTACTCATGAGCTCAACTGTTCTCATGTACTCAAAACAAGGAAATTTCACATTTAGGCACTGCACAAGAAGTTCCATCACACACTCGGTATGCAGGATTTCGCAGAGTTTTCTTGTGGTTGTTGTGGCCAAAAATGCTTGATTTTGCTGCGGCTTTTTAAAAACTTTGCTATGCCATTTGCGGAGTTTAAAAAAAATAATAATATTAATGTTTAATTTATATAGCACCTTTCCAGAGCTCAAGGACTCTTTACAAGAGCAATACAATGAATCATGAACAATGAACAATCGTGGACAAATACACAAAATGTGAAAAACTATGAGCAATCAAACACAGAAAGTGAAAAACGCAGTACAGATAGTACAGTCACGGAGAGCAAAAGGACGGATCACACTGAGAAAACAGATACATTTTAAGTTGGGATTTGAACTCTGGGACGGATGTGATGAGGGAAGAGTCCGGCAGAGTGAATCTTGGATGGACCTGTCACCCATGGTAGAGAGATGAGATCCAGGGACAGAGAGGAGTCCGGACCCAGAGGACCTGAGAGAGCGGGGCGGGTTGTAGGGGAGAAGCAGCTCACCAAGATCGCAAGGTGCCAAACAGTGAAGTGATTTAAATGTGCGCAGGATTATATTATATATTTAATGTGAAATGAAATCTGCAGCCAATGTAGTTCAGACGTTTTTTGTTTTTTTTTGCGGAAAACTACTCGAATTGGCAAAATTACAATTGCACAAAATAGTTGTGCACGGTCTTCGACAGTGATGTATGTTTGTAAACGAGTCGCTTTTAGCTGTACGCGTGTTTCAACGCACGTGAATCGAATGCCCAAATCTCCGGATATTCTACAGTAATTTTGGAAAATAGTAAGCTCGCCTGAATATTGCGAAGTTTGCTCGATTTTGCGTTCATTTCTGCAATCGTACGGTCACATCACGTGATCAAGTTCCTTTGCTTGATTTTAAAAAGATTTGAAATTATTCCCACCTGTGTCTAGGATACTCATATCATCATATTTCACATTCATGTGAGCTTTCAAGTGCTTTGACTTCACCTAGAGAACATAATTTATACAGAGACACAAACAATATTATTTATTCTTTAAAACAAGCCACAGTGATAAATTTGTTCGTGGCTTTTTAAAAAAAAAATGTTTTTACATTACATACGTACAATAATTAACACAACTGTTTGAAATTTTTAGAAACGATGTGTTGTCTGCTTTTCTTTCATGTAGGTCAGTCCGCCCCGGGCTCTGCGCTCGCCTCCGCCCTCTATTGGCTGCTTTGTGAATTCTCCGTGGAGCTGTAACAGCAGCGACCCTACCAAACCATACCAGAACGTAGACTTTGTTTGCCGCAACACAGCTAGCAGCAGCACCTCCTCTGGAAGCAGCACACCTCCTCCCCTTCCTGCTAAATCCATTCAGAGAGGTTCGTGATCTGCCTCATTGTTTTCGAGACGGCACACTGTAGGATTTAATTCTTGAATCTTGATTGGGTGTTGATTCATTTTCTATAACGCCAGCTCGGACATTAAATGTAACTAAAAATGGATAAAAAGTATGATGTATTTCTAAATTAAAGTTTGGATTGTTGGAAAATTGCTGTGTAATAACATGGAGGATGATAATTGCGGATGGTTTCACATCAGGCAGGGTTGTTGATTACTTTCCTATAACAGTACATCTCGTCATGTTTTATTTCTTACATAACACATACAGAATTTAGAACTATGCTTATTATTTAAGTATAAAAAAAGAACTAAAAAAAAAAAGCTGTTCTGACGAACTTCTACTGTGTGAGTTGATTTTAATGTTTGAAATTCACATTCCTACACTACTGTAACGTTACACATGTAAAGTTTTTTGTTTTTATTTTCCGTCTTAACGTGTCGTTTATTCCATCCCGCTCCAGGTCGATCCGACCCCCAAATCAGCACCTCCACCCAGGAGTCTCACCCTTTTTCCCGCCACACCTCCAGCTCCTGGAGTGGTTCCCATAGAAACGGCCCCCCTTCACCCATGGCCGAGGTCACAGGGTCACGGGCTCCCCGCTCACCTCGCAACGGGGTGCTGAAGAGACAGACGGTGGTCTGGGACGGACCAAGTTCATCAGTGACGCAGAGCTCCATCGGGCCTGTCGTGTAAGAGCTGATGATCTTTATTACTGACACACACACACACACACACACACACACACACACACACACACCTGAGAATTTGTGTTATAACTGGAAAAAAGTCAAAGCATCATATAAGCTGAAGAATTGAGATGTTTAGAGGTTATAGTTGGTACACTAACCTCTGCAGAGTTACACAGTGCTTTGAAATCGCAAATGGTAAATGGCGCAATGTCTGGCCCAAGGACATTTCGTTATGTGGAGTCACGTAGACAGGGAATCGAACCGCCAACCCTACGATTCGTGGACAGTCAGCTCTACCACCTGAGCCACAGCCGCCCAATAGGTTTTTACAAAGAATACAGATTGGGTTTATCAGGTGTTTTACTGACACCTAATGGAGATCATTAGTATAGGGTGTCCCAAAAGTCTCCATACATATGGGACTGTGTTTGCCAGCACCACGTCGGTTGTGCCTTCGTCAGTGGATGTTGGTGGACGTCCACTTCTCGGTCGGTCCTCAATAATTCCAATAATACGTTTTCCGAAATAAGTTTTATAAGAATTAATAAGTTTGGCACACACACTCAGATCTATAAAATTAGAATCAGGTGTTCAGAGTTGTCTGCCAGTGATTAGAACCTGCTTAGAGAGTGCAGGTGGAACCGGTCTTATTTATACCCCCCTCATATCTAGTGACTGGAGTTCCCTTTGCTATTGAGGTGTGTGGTGTCATCATGCCAAGATCTAAAGAGTTCTGTAAGGCATTCAGAAAAAAGCTTGTGGATGACTATGAGTCTGGTGAGGGATTTAAAAAGATCTCCAAATTATTTGAAATACATCATTCCACTGTAAGGAAAATCATCTATAAATGGCGCAGATTTCAAACAACTGCCAATTTGTCCAGGACTGGACGTCCCAGCAAATTTAGCCCAAGAGCAGACCGTCTGATGCAAAATGAAGTCTCCAAGAACCACAAAATTTAATCACAGGATCTGCTAGTAAGTCTTGCACCTGTTGGTGTCAAAGTGCATGTGTCTACAATCAGAAAGAGATTACACAAATTTGACCTGCATGGGAGGCATGCCAGGAAACAGCCTTTGCAAGACTACAGTTTGCCAATGAGCAAATAAAAAAAGACCAGGCCTTTTGGAATAATGTGATCTGGACAGACGAAAATCAAAGATAGAGTTGTTTGGCACAGACCAAAGACAGCTTTTCAGGAGCAGCACTTCATACCAACTGTGAAGCATGGTGGTGGAAATGTAGTGGTTTGGGGTTGCTTCGCTGCATCAGGGACTGGACAGCTTGCATTCATTGATTAAACTATGAATTCTGCATCACATCAGAGAGTGCTTGTGGATAATGTGAGGCCATCTGTGTGAATGTTGAACTGAAAGTGGATCTTTCAACAGGATAATGATCCTAAGCACACTAGCAAATCCACCAAGGAATGGCTCAAAAGGAAGAAATGAAGGGTTATGGACTGGCCTAGTCAAAGTCCAGATTTAAATCCCATTGGAATGTTTTGGGGGGGATTTGAAATGGGCAGTACATGTAAGAAACCCCTCAAACATCTTGCAATTGAAAGAATACTGCATGGAAGAGCGGTCAAGAATTCCAGCAAGCCTGGTGGACAATTATACAAAACACCTACAAGAAGTTATTTCTGCTAAAGGGGGACAATACCAGCTTCCGAGCCCAAGGGTGTATTTACTTTTTCCACAGAAGAATATCACATCTATTGATCTATAAATATTTGTTTGAAAAAGCTATGTTTCCATGTGATTTTGTTCCAGTATATCAACTTTTATTAATAGGCACTGTTTCAAAGAGGATCAAAAGTTTGCTTGTCCAAATATGTCAATGAGGTGTACTTATTTTTTCACATGACCGTATTTATTCAATATATCTGTTAAGAAATAACGTTTTGTAAAAGAAACGGCACATTTACTTAAAAAAATAAAGAAAGAAATGAATGTGTCATATTTTATGTAATTATAAAATTGATGCACAATTTCAGAAAAGGATTCAATAAGTGACGTGAAAGTTTTTAGAGCCGTGTTCCTACGTCAAGCAGCACAGCGATCACAGCTTAAAGGTTTTAGGTATTACTGTAGATGAAATCGTTATATTAAACAATATGACCGTACCGATGGATACAATTTAATATAACATATTAAAATACTGCTATAATCAATACTGAGGAAAAAAGAATGTAGACATTCAAAAAGGCAGCATGCTTTAAGATGGATAAAGAATCAACTTTGTGTGTGTGTAGGTCGGAGAAGACGACGTCGTATCGGCGAACAAGTACTGGAAGTGGGAAGTGTGCAGCAGGTTCTCCCAGCTCTGGAAGCAGCATGGAGGAGCTCTATTGCAGTCTGACCAATAACAGCACTGCTAATGTTAATGCTAACCCCACAGTGCCCGTCATTCTGCGACCCCCTCCCCGGTCACGCAAGAACGCCATGGTAACGAGCTACGGCATATGATTACGTTGGCATGAGAGAGCCAATATACTGTTTTTGCTTTATAAGATTATTATTATTATTATTATTATTATTATTATTATTATTTATTATTATTATTTTACTACTACTACTACAACCCCAGTTCAAAAGTTGGGACAGGATGTAAAATGCAAAAAACAAACAAACCCAGAGTCATTTGAAAATTCAGTTCACATTGTACTACATTGAAAACACGTTATTAACAAATTATTTTATGTTTTAGTTTGTGAATGTCATTTCTTTTTGAAAACATACACGCATTTCAAATCTGATGACGGCAACACACTCCAAAAAAAGTTGGGACAGTCGTCTGTGTAGCACTGTGTAACATCAGCTTTTCTTTTAATAACACACACACACACACACACACACACACACGGCCTGAAGCCCCTCGTCTCTCCCTCTCACTCTGTCAATGTACCTGTAACAGAGACTCTCACGTCATCGCTCTCTGTTGCTACAAGTATTGGAACCCTGTCCGGCCGACTCTAAAAGCTATTGGTGCCCTATCTGTCCGACTCTGAAAGTATTGGAACCCTAGCTATCTGTCCAACTCTAGACGTATTGGCAGATTTCAAACTGATTACTATTTTAAAGTTTCAGACCGACTTTGTCAAGCCAACGTCAAAGTTTGGCATGACTAACAACCTATCTAGTTACATACTGCATTCTTAATTCAGAATGTTATACAGAAGTCATTATACTGTGTGTGTGTGTGTGTGTGTGTGTGTGTCAGAGTTCAGCGAGGCCTCTGAAGAGGAAGGTTCGAGCGTTAGTGGACTGTATGGGTGTGGGCTCTGAGCAGCTGGCCTTCTGTAAAAATGATATTATCATAGTGACTGCTGCTGATGATCCCCACTGGTGGGTAAGTATATATGCACAGTGCATAAACACACACACCAGCTTTTTTTTTTTGCTGCAGAACTTGCAGCTTGCAGTTCAACTGTAAGTATTAATCCACAGAAAATGTACCTAGAATTAAATGTTTTTTTCCCTTGTGCAGATCATTACCAGATAATTTCACACTTAGTTATTGAACATAATCATCACCGTTAAACCTCATTGATTAAAAAAAAAAAGCCAAGGAGAATATGGCTTTTTTTAAATTAGCTGTGTGAGGCTGAGAGGATTCTTTATCTAGATAAGAAACAGATATGCTTTTGTCTTTTTTTATTTTCATTTTTCCGTGACCGCTAATCTCACATTTCAGTTTAAATGATAAATCATTCATTTCGCATTATGTTACAGAAATTTAATTCCCAGAGACTCTCCGGCAGACGACCAAGTAGTGAGACTAGTTTGAAATGACGTCATTTTCTAGGACTTGACCGTATATTTGGATAGAGATGCACACAATCGCTGTGTGAATTGATTTTCTCCTTCACAGTATTAGCACGCTTTACAGTGCTGAATATATACAGTGCAATTCGACATGAGGGGTCCAACATTTAGGGGGAAAAACACAAATCCAAAAGTTAGTCTAAATGAAACCGGCGAGAGTAACGTTACCTGTACTGTGTGTTATTTACGTCGTGCCTTTGAATAGTTTAAACTGTTACACGAGTGTTTTCGGCGTCATTCCATCTCTTACGTAAGCAGAATTGAATGCAACCACATTCCTATAGACCCAGTGTACAAGTGATTTTCATTACACGAAACTCTTCACTCTGAAATCTAAAAAACAAAAAAAAAACCTGAAGAATAATAAGAAAGGAACGAGACCTTTGGGACGTGCGGTTTATTGAAAAATGATGTGTTGTGATGCATGACATGAAGCAGAGTTACTGTTACAATGCCAAAGTTTCTTTTTTTTTCCCCCCGATAACCGCACATACGTAAATGTTTTATTCCTCTCGTGCAACCAACTTTGTACAGTTTTGTATTTGATAACGAAAGATGCATCATGGCTGATTTTGTCCATTTGTCGTTACGTTTAATGTAAACATCCCTAAAACAAGTTACTTCCTGTTATCGCTTACGTTATAACAGCTATAAACAGTTGTCCACTCACCAGCCTCTTCTTCTTGAGGTTAAGAAGCCAGAAATATTCAGCTTGTCCTTCATCCTGAAGACTTTCCCATGTCAGAAAACTCAAAGGAACGGCTTTTTCCTGGTTATGAAGTGCTGACACTGGAGACTCGTTCCACAAAAGTTAAATAAACATCTCCTTATCCTTAATAAAAACCCTTTCACACCATCAGTGATATATAGCGAATTAACAGCACAAGGTTTTTATTATTGTTGTTTTTTATTATTTATTTTTACCATTAGTCTTAGATTCTGTGGCGCGTCCACCATACAAGTCCAAATGTATGAGCTGTGACTGTCGAAATAATAATATATTAGAACGAGCACATTTATATGAATCAGTCCCTTCAGGATTTTGCGATCAGAGAAATGAACACAAACTTCGTAGTATTCTGAGGTGCTTGCGATTTTTCAAAATTATCGCAGCTTTGGGCTAAGACGTGTCATGTGACATCATCACAACGTGTATTCCACCAAAGCTCTCTTCCGTTCACGTGCGTCGGACATGATTACAGGAAAAAGGTTTCATTTACCAACAAACGTTACGGCGAATTGCGATTTCGCCAATTCAAGTAGTTTTCCACCAAACAAAACTCTGCAGTTCTGGAAAAAAAGGTTGCAACAGCTACAAAGAAAAAAAAAAACCTCAGCAGTGATGTGGTACAATTGTTTGATCGTTCTTGTAATTCTGTGACCTGTTTTCTTTATACCAACATTTTAACGTTCGTAATCTCGTGTCATTTTCAGGTCGGGCATGTAGAGGGAAAGCCGTCCAAAAGCGGCTCCTTTCCAGTCAACTTCGTTATGAAACTGGGAGAATGATTCTTCCGGAGGCTTCCGCCACGCGAGACGAGCGACCACACTGCTTTCACCTGAAAAGTGCTCATCTGTGTCGGTGTGGAACAGCGCGTGCTGCAGTAAAGTGGGTTTGGGGGGAATTATAGCTACACGTTGTTCCTCAGACTGTTTAGCACATCACTCGTAGCACTTTAGAGACATTAAATTGGCGTGCGGAGCCGGAGAGATGCCGGTGCACGAAGCAGCACTTAGTAAACACGCGTACAAACTCATAACGGTAACAGGAAGCCGCCGGTCTGGAAAGATGGCAGATGGATCATCATAAATGCAGTGCATTTCCTGACAGTTCCTACCAAGTCCCCAGGTTTCATTGTTTAACGGATATTTGCTGTCGATGCGCTGATGAATGGCATCCAGTGACTGGATAAAGAAACACGATCCTCACTGACTGACTTTCAGCAGAGTGAGGGAGAGATCGAGATCGAGATGGAGAAAAGGAAAGACTGCGATATGGTGTTTCCGGGCTTTAACTGCTTTGTCTTTCTGCTGAATCAGCACTCTATCCAGGAAGACTTTAAACACCGCTTGGACGGCCAACATTCTGCATTCACATGGAGTCATGTGTTCAACGTGTTTACAAGAAGATTTCACATCAACGGCTCAGTCGATGAGTTCGAGACTCTGCGTTTTCTAGATCACGAGTTGTGACCCAACGTGGACATTTTTCACCATGGCTAAACCTGTAATACTCCTCACGCTGAGTCTTTTGTTCACTTACCAACTCGTGAGGAAAATGTCTATTTCAAATCGTTTTGATTTAAATTTGTTTTCATGGTTTTACGTTGCCCCGATAACAAAAATATTGCAGCTCCATGCTAGCTCGCCAAATTACCTAGCTTATTTTATTGTCTAGTTCGTTTATATTGTCTAGTCGTAATATTTACACAACGTTAACCAACATCACAAAATCACGGGTTCACCATCCGTTCCAGCAAGTTCTTTACGCACAGATTTAGAAAGCAAAATGCGTACACGCCCCGTTCTTTCCTAACGTTTACACTAATACCAAACTCCTCAATCTAAAAGTTGCACTTGGAGCAGCCAACAGTCGTGTAAATAAGACGTGTTTAATTGTTGCTTCACGGTCCATCGTTTTAAATGGGGAATAAAACTCACAAGGCACGATTATTCTAGAGCACTTCTGACACCTATTCTGTTTATATTCTGGATTTTCGTGAAATTTGGTACTTTGGGTTCGTTTACAATTTGGTTTGGGTTCGCACTGTACATAATTAAAGCAAAAATAATAATAAGCTGAACCTCTTCCATTCATATTCAAGTGTCAGTCGAGCACAGAGAACGAACGTGAAGCCGGCGCTGAATAAATTATTACATATTTATATAAATAACGATTTTTTGAAGCGTCATTGTGTGTGAAATCCAGAGTTTCTTTTCTCTTTATGGCATTTGGCAGATGTCCTTCTACAAAGCGATTTTACATTTATACAACGCAGCCGTTGCTGGTGTTAAGGGTCTTGCGCAGCGTGGCGCTGGGGTTTGAACTCCTGACCTTCCGATCAGTAGGCCAACATTTTAACTACTGAGCTACCACTTCTCCTGTTTGTTCCTCAGACGAAATATCTCGAACTCGTGATATTTTTGAAGCGCTACAGCACTGTCCTTTGGCTCACTTTTGTGCCGGTTGTTTTGGTTCACGACCGAGTGTGATCACGATGTTTACGCCTGTAAACACTCTACATTTAATGTTGTCCTCCCAGACTAAGTGCTCTGTCCATGGGAAATGAGACAGTCTGATTTCCACAAAGTGGAGGATCAGATTCCTAGAACAAAGTTATATGATTGAATATGTGGAAATAATTCGATTTCTACGTTCGGTTGTAAAACATGGGTGGATTTATCTTACTATCTTACTGCCTTGATTTTAAAAAGCAGTATTTTCCAAATTAGCCAATAATCTAACTCTTAACTGTTCTAAAGATGAGTCAGAACATATACTGACTATTATGTGTGAGATTGTTCAGTATTTTGTGTGTTTTATGGACCTACCCCCTAGCTTTAGTACTGCATTGCATTCGAGCTGCTTTTAGAGATCCCTCTGCATTATTGATGACAGGATAGGGGGAGTACAGGCAGGTGCACTCCTGCGCTCCACTTAACTACTTCTGTGAAGCAATTAGAGGCCTCCAGTATCCAAAACATTCGGTTCAACTGACTTTTTGTTTTTAAAGGCGAAAAAAAAACACCCAACCTTATGGGGAACGAAATGTGTTTTTAGTAATGTACCTGGCATGTAATTTTGCCTCGAAGAAATGTCCTTCCTTTTTATGACCATTTATATCTTATTGTCTCGTTCATTGTTGTTCTATGTTGAGCGTTTTTAGATCCAATAATGTCAATAAATGTTTTAAGCTATATCAGAAGTGCACGTCCTTTAAGAAAACCAAAGGCAGGTTGAAACTTATTCTGAACCGTTCCTAAAAACTATGATTTTACTGAAAGTGTTTGTTTAAATATTACATTAGGCAAATATGAACTGTCATATAATAAACAAATCATATTTACAGTGGTGCTTGAATCATAATTTTCTATATTTCTGCACATTACTTAAAACATCATCAGATTTTCACACAAGTCCTAAAAGTAGATAAGGAGAACCCAATTAAACAAATGAGACAAAAATATTATGCTTAAATGATGCATTTATTGAGGAAAATGATCCAATATCACTATCTGTGAGGGGCAAAAGTATGTGAACCTTTTGCTTTTTTTAAAATTATCATCTGGTGTGAGCCCCTTGCACAGCAATAACTGCAACTAAATGTTTCCGGGAACTGTTGATCAGTCCTGCACGTCGGCTTGGAGGAACTTCAGCCCGTTCCTCAGTACAGAACAGCTTCGACTCTGGGATGTTGGTGGGTTTCCTCACATGAACTGCTTGCTTCAGGTCCTTCCAGAACATTTCTATTGGATTAAGGTCAGGACTTTGACTTGGCCATTCCAAAACATTAACTTTATTCTTTAACCATTATTTGGTAGAACGACTTGTATGCTTAGGGTTGTTGTTTTAGAATTTGCTGCTATAATTCAAAATCCATTGTTCCATCAGTGATGGCAAGCCGTCTTGGTCCAGATGCAGCAAAACGGGCCCAAACCAAGACACTACCACCACCATGTTTCACAGATGGGATAACGTTCTTATGCTGGAATGCAGTGTTTTCATGATACACTTCCACAAACGTGAATATCAGACTTTGATAGATCCCTGTGTTTTTTTGTTGTTTTTTTAATAACACAGTGTGCTCACTCACACCAGATTTGTCATCCCACTGATTTAAAACACTTACTCTAGGCCCATGAGTCAGATCATGGGAGCGTGGGAAAACTACAGATTGGAAACAGGAACCCACCTCCAACATATGGTACAGCCTGAGGTTGGGAGTTTATAAACAATTCTTTCAGGAAGTGTGCAAATTTAACCGGGATGTAATATGTCATGACAAGGGGATGTTTCTGAACCTTGAGACAAGCCCCACACCCCTAGAGACATTCCCAAAACTGAAGGAGGTGCCTCTCGAGCTGTGGGCCCAAGGGAATCATGATGTAGGCCTAATTAGAAGTGCACCATCTGTCAAGATCACGCCCCAAAACTGATTCCAGACCTAGACAAAAAAGCCTGTGCACTACTGTGTAAAAAGCTAAGAACGTCCACTTTACAGCTTTCAGACCCCCAGTCACGAGCTACAGCATACGTAAAAGCAGCATGCCGCAAAGCGGGTTGCTCTATCATAGAAGGTGTCTGGCGGTGCTCACAAGGCCGCCCTCATCTCCCAAAATGCATGTTCCCATATTATGCATGGGAGAGACCATGTGTCAAATGGAGGAATGATCGCTGTGATAAAGCATTGGTTTACCAAATGCTTCTCTAATTACTCTAAAAAAATAAATAAATAAAAAATACTCCAAAAAAATTTGTTTACGGTGTTTGTGTAACTCATACCGTGGGTCGAAGTTTGAAGGTAGAGAAGGCCGCACACCCAACTCCAGACCAACCTAGTTCTCTAAACAGGTGGAAGCATTCCCTACGTCCAAACAGGACTCAGATGCGGTAGCAAAGACTGTGCTTCGAGACGTAATTCCTAGGTCGGGAATCCCAACTAAAATCTCCAGTGACAAGAATACACCTTTCATCAGCACGGCCCTTAAGCAGGTTAGTGAATATTTGGGCATTGATCTGAAACAGCGTTGTGCTTTCCATCCGGCCAGTGGTGGACCGGGAGAACTGAACTCTAAAGAATAAATTGAGTAAGTGCTGCGCTGACATTTACTTACTTCGGGTGGACCAAGGTCTTAGCTGTTGTACTAATGCAGGTTAGTGAGAGAAAGACCGAAGCATGGGCTCAGCCCTTTTGAAATCCTATTCGGGAGACCTCCACACACAGGAGTTGGGCCTGTGACAGTTCCTCTTCCCGATGCAGCAACGTGTGATGATGATGCTGTTAGTACTGTGTAACCCTGTCCTCTGCTCTGCACTCTATCCACAAGCAGGTAAAGGCAGCGCCACATTGTGGGCTTTTGGCAGACATGCTTATCAACATAGATTGGTTAACATAGTTATTCAACATAGATTGGCTTTAGATACTCTATTGGCGGAAACGGGCAGCGTGTGTAAACTATTGGCTACCTCGTATTGTTTCTATATCCCTGATTCACACCAGAATTTAACCAATACCAGTGAACACATGCGATCGGTAATACGCACTCCTCCACAGACGAGGGATTCGGGTTTTGATTGGTTGAATTCCATTTTTGGCTGATGGGGGGGTGGGGGTGGATATTGACCGTGTCATTCTATGGGCCTACTCGTCATTTCCGTAATCCGCCACAGTCTTTCTCGTACAGTGTAAGCACTGTCTTTCGACCAAAAGTTGACCCTTACGATGACTAGCCTGACCTGTATCCTAAACCTGACTGGGTATCAGATCCTCCCAGCGACATTGACGACCCATTGACATCCATTTCACATCTATTGCAAATATTCTTTTGACCATTAAAAAACGTTTTATTTCAACCTTAATGAGCTTGCTCGACAATAAGATACATTATATCTGCAAAAACAGCCTCATCTTTTCTATTATGACCATGTTCTGACGTGCTCACTTGAACCGTAAAAGGATTCTGAAGTGCTGATGAACTCGTAGCATCATAATTTCTGTCAATTTTAGTTATCGTATTTCCTAATGATAGAGGTTCATCATTCTTCGGTGATTAGATAGATAGATCGATAGATAGACAGATACTTTATTGATCCTCAAGGGGAAATTCAATGAATGATGCCGCTTGAGGTCATGTCCTGGAGATTAGCACAGAAATGTTCTTTCCTCTTACATTGACACAAACGTGTTAATGTCTTCAGGAGTGTCTGCACGTCTGCAACGACCCTGAAACCACCAAACTGGCTCGGACGACCTAGAAGTCCCTTATCGAGACTCGCAGATGTTCGGCAAGCCTTGGCTTAATCATATATAGTGCATGTGAGAGACGAGTGCTTCAGAGTGCTCTCGTCTTCTATACTGTATTCATCCTTCTGTAGTAAACTCCTTCACCTGAGAGGACGAGGCTGCGAGTGTCGTCTAATTTACACGACACGACCCACCTCTTTCGTAACGTAACCCCTAACTCATCCGCTTGTCCCTCTTAAAAAAAACAAATAAACAAACAAATATCCTGCAAAAGTAAAATATACATATAAATGGACCAATAATGAATCCCGGTGAATCATTCTTTTTGCGTGAGGGTCTGTGATGTTCCAAAAAGTTTTGATTAGTCTGTTTCCTGTGTAAAGCCAATGAAAAGGAATGATGCGGATAACAATAGAACACAAAATGTGCTAATGGATATCGTTGGAATAAAATCGTGGCTCATCCTTGAGCAGTTTGGCCTCCACAGTGTCATGAATACCAGAGAAGGAACCAGCAGCCACTGCACCTCACTGCATCAGTCACATGACCACTGCACCTGAATCACGTCACATTAACGAGCATGTGTGTGTGTATATAGCCACAGTTTTCACTGCACTCCTTGTCTGACGTTTGTCTTCATGTGCCGTTGTCTGTGTTGCTGTCTTTAAGGTCTTTGCTTTATGTTTGGTCTTTGCTTAGTGTGTTGCTGCCAATTCATAGTTCTTGTTTTGTTTTCGCTCTTAATTTAAAGTAAATCTGCACTTGCTTCCGTCTCGGCCTCCAATCGTGACACGCAGTTAAATATTCATGAAAATGTCACCTGCTGCTAAAATCAGCAGTAAGAGTAACTGGAAATGAACACTGCATGACAGCATGCATTATTATCGCGTTACACATATCATGCTCTCCAGAATAATTGGCACAGTTTCTAAAAATTTGTTTAAAAAAATTACAAAATTTCAATACACGTTACACAAAATAAACATTTTCCACTCAAGTGATTGAAGAAACTGATCTTTGTTCTAACAACAAAATATATTTTGTTGATTTCAAATATGTGGCAGCATCATTGACACTGACACTGTAAAAGTGCTGCACAATTAATCGAATATCGATCGCGATTACGATTTTAATTGCCCACGATTACATGAACATGAGTTTCCTAAACTTACAGCCAATCACATAGAGCGGCGCACGGATGACGTCATTTCGTACTTCCAAAACCCGGAAACGTGTTTGCATTTTAGCCCTCTAGTGGCCAGCTTCGCTTCGGAAATCATGACACTACCGTGATGACAAACTCAGGGCTCTGCAGTGCGAGTGGGAATAAATATTTATTCGCGAGTGACCTGTTCCGAGTTGTATAATACAATCGGAGTCAAAACTACAGGAAGTCCAAAATGCATCTACATCGAGCAACAGTTACTTCCACACTGCCGGAACATCATCTGCTTCCACTTCCCGACCTCACAACCGCCATCTTTTATTATCCCGCAAAACGACCCGAATCTGGGAGCTGCTCGTGTAGACACAGCGGAGCAAAATACTCAATAATAACGCCAGCGCCACCCAATTTAAACGCAGGGTTGCCAGATATCACTGGAAAAGTCAAGTCCAGTCTCTATGTTATGATTCAACCCCCCACCCGCCCCCAATAACAACGCCAGCGCCACCCAATTTAAACGCAGGGTTGCCAGATATCACTGGAAAAGTCAAGTCCAGTCTCCATGTTATGATTTAAACCCCCCCAATAACAACGCCAGCGCCACCCAATTTAAACACAGGGTTGCCAGATATCACTGGAAAAGTCAAGTCCAGTCTCCATGTTATGATTTAAACCCCCCAATAACAACGCCAGCGCCACCCAATTTAAACGCAGGGTTGCCAGATATCACCGGAAAAGTCAAGTCCAGTCTCCATGTTATGATTTAATCCCCCCCCCCCCTTTTGCAGCACAATCAGGGCCAGAATGAAAAGTTTCAAATCTTTCGAACGATAACAACATATGAAAACAAATCACTCAGATCCCTTCAGGTTTCTCCATTTACAACACGGACAATGCACGGGCCCGAGTGAGAATCACGTCACCTGAGCATAAAAACACTTGTTTGTAGTTTTTAATCCGCTCTGCGTGTTATTTTTTGATCTTTGCCCCTTCACTCAGACTGATTGGACATTTTTGACTGAGTTCAAGATGTGATGTCAGCTGTGCATTTTTTAAATCACAGTTCACATAGCAACCCCAGATCCAGGCCCAGGACACACAACACTTCTGTACACAGACAAACATACACACCTTCGTTGACCGAGTTGATCTTTTTTTTTTTCCAAAGTGTAAAGCGTTGTTGCAAATGTTGGACCTAATGCTCATAAATAATCCCTGTATGGATACTACACCCCATCCTACAGAAGGACCAGGTAATACCGCTGCAATGTAGTTTATACAAAGCAACAGCGAGTAAATCTAAAACCTGTCGAGGCATCTTAGTAAAAGCTCAACGGCACTAGTACAATTAATGTGTCACTGTGGGAGAAAGAAAAACATTTATTTATCAGAACACAGAATCACAGTCTTTCTATGTAGCTCTAACTGTGTGTTTGACTGTAGGGACGCCAGTCATCCTGTGTGATACTGACTACCTGTGTGATCAGTGGCTGTCACATCATGACCTTGAGATACCAACTTTTCCAGGTCCTCTTCTGAGGTGAGACCTCCTTTCTTCTCTCATTTAACACCCAGGAGCTGAACAGTAAATATGCAGACTAGTGCAGCAGTAGTGATCTGAAACATATTATCAAAGTGTACGTGCCATAATCCACCTATACGGACATGTGTTGCAGCAAAAAGATGAAGAAGGATGACCTGCTTGATTTTATCCGGAGAAAGACCCACGAGTGTCTGATTAAGGATGATGTACCGGACCGACAAGCAGCCTATGTGTTCTGGCTTATCATGGAGAAGTTCTGCACCAAAAATGGAGTAAGTTTATTAATGATGTTTTGTAAATGACCGTATTTAAATGAATTTATTGACCATGAAGGCACAAAACCTCTGAATTCTAATAAATGTGTACAATATGTTCTAAAATAAATTTCTTTCGCAGAAAGTGATGATGACGGACATCACTCCACTCCTCGGGATGGGCTACAATGCTTATAAGAATAAGGTATTAAAGCACATCAGCATGCATCTGTCTGGTTATGAATATATATATATTTATGTACTGGTTTAGCGAGTATCGGGCTGACTAACATGACAATTCATGCTACAGCTCGGAGATCTTGAGAACGAGGATCACTGGTGCCTTCTTCTCGCTCGTCGCTTATCCAACTCTAATGACGGAGAAGACGAGCTGAGGGAATCCGTCATTAAAATTGGAGACACACTTGGTATGGGTAAACGCAACTGTAACTGTATTTTTACTGGAATTTGCGTACATTTGCATATATTTCACCTTATGCTATAATGATATCATGAATTTTATCAAGGACTATTCGATGGACCCTTATCCTTACATGAATGTTTGATTTTTCTGCAGCGTCCAGAGGACAGATATACCCAGCTCATGTCTGTTATGTGGTGGCACAGGTCGAGCTGGACTCGTACAATGACAGAACCAGTTTCACTCTGATTGGATCTGGAGGGTATGTTGTGTTCATGTGTGTGCATGTGTGGGATTATTTTGATCACTTGCTACTGACACACTTGTCTCTTTATGAATTTGTATGTATATATGTATGTATGTATTGTATGTATGTATGTATGTATTTATTTATTTATTTATTTATGACCAGTTTGCCATTTGGGAAGTCAGCTATGAGGGAAGCCTTCGAACGAACTGAAGTATATGAGTATGCCCTCTGGCTGAACTCTGGGTTCACACAGCCAAACTTTCAGGTTGAAATCTCTTTATATATATATATATTAATGATATGGTCTGTAATTGGTCAAATTGTAGTGACAGCTTATACTAAGAATGAACGGCTCTTCCTGTCTTAGATCGTCAAGCTACTTCACGCCGGAAGGTTAGCTGATTCTGGACATTCTGCTCAAGCCCGGAACTACTGCAGGACCATTGCTACGGCAGTAGCCACCTTCCCCAGCAACATCACAGTCATCCTCATGAGCCGTCTATTATGGTAAATAAAATGATCAACATTTGTGAAAAGATTTCTGTTTTTTTTTTTTTAATGCAGAGCATCAATTTCCCTTCGCTGTCTGTTTCTGCAGCTCTCTGAGGAACTTTACAGAGGGAAGGCCAAAGAACCCAATTGGCTGGGATATCTTCGCGACCTGTGCCTACACAAGGTGTGCATATAAAAACGTATACACAAGTCTTCACTTTAGTCTTAAAGATTACTAAAATGCTGAGAAATGTTCTCCATCATTGTCCACAAACCTTTCATCTTTTACGTTAGTTCATACTTCTGTTGTAGTATTTGTAGTTCATGTCCAAAAATGTCCAGTATTAACCTGTGCAAAACTTCTTGCTTTGAAGGTGGAACAGATTCCTGGGAAGGATTATATCATCCCAGAGCAGCGGGAGGTGTGGGATTTGGACTCTCAGTCACAGGGTCTCCTGACAGCTGAAAAGTCCACTCTCCATCTTACTGCCATGGAGCTGCAGGCTGAGATGTGGGATGAAGACTCCGAGTCAGATGGTTCTCTGATGCCTGAAACGTCCACCACCTATGTGAATACTTCGGAACTCCAGCCTGAGGTCTGGGATGTGGACAGCGAGGTGATAAAAATAAGATATAACTTTATTTAAGAATAGTTTATTCTTAAGCCAAATTCTGGTGTAGCAATGCATCTAAATAATATAAAAGAATTCTTTTGCAAAGTTCATTTCATATCCCATGGATGCAAACTTTCTCAGCATACAGAATACATCCAAGATTTCTCATGTTTTATTAACAGTATGCTAAGCTATGATAGAATAAGCTATGATAATATGATATGATATTTAACCTTCAGGTCCAAGAGATGCCCACTTTCCACCCTTCGTGTCTGAAATTCCTCACTGAACCAGATGGTATGTTATAATCCATCATTTACGCCAATTTTTCAAAATGCAACATTCGAATCTACCGAAATCATTAAAGCTGGCATTTCTGACATATTGGCTAAGAGCACAACAACACGTACAAAGTACCTGGCATTAGATGGCTTATTTGGGTCTCATTTTGGTCATGTGACTAGATGATGCTTCAATGCTCACGAAAGAAGCCCCGTTACAGAATGGTGTAATAAGGCCATCATGACATAATTATAGTTATTGTACTGTAGTATCACTTTTTTTTTTTTTTAAACCCAAAAAACATATATGCAATAAAACATTCATGTATTACTGGTCTTGAACATGAGGCTCATTTGATACGCTTTGCTTTCTTCAGCACAGAGATTTCTGGACTTATACACCATGGGTGACATGCTGGGGAGCGGAGGCTTTGGCACAGTTTATGAAGGAACTTGTAAGAAAGATGGACAACAGGTAAATTGCCCCACTCTTTTGTAGGTGTACCTCACATGATTCAAAAATCCTCATTGTATTTATTGATTTTTTTCATTATTATGAAGAATATTTAAATATTCTATTATTTCAGTAATGGGCTACTGACATTTTGTTATTTACCAACAATTTAAAACACACCAGGAAGATTAAAGAATGAAAGAATTAAAGTGACCGTTTGAAATCGGTGAAACCGGAAGAGTAGCGACTATATGATCATCATTAAGTATAATCATTCTCATAGACAGAAGGAAATGCTGGTACAGATGATATTACAATATTGCAAATCCTGTGAAAATGTACGGCATTTATAATTATTCAGTTTATTATTCTGTCTTCCTATTTGTTTATTCAAATTTGTTTATGCTGTGCATTAAACTCTTCAAGCATATCTACATTTGTTGACTGCTAATGCAGGGACTGTTGGTAACAAGTATATTCATTGTTTTTAGGTTGCAATTAAATACATTGCCAAGAATGCGTCAGATTGGTACATCGCCATTGTAAGTAAACTTATTTTACTTCTGCTTTTACAATTGCTTTTTAGACCTAAACTATGCTTAGAGGACGTCTCCATTTACTTGCACCTGCTACTGTAAACAAAAACAATTCAACTTGTAGCTATGTTTCAGCACAGATATAAGAATCTTAGATGCTGAATTAGCCAGTGTTGCTAACTACATTCAGAAGTCGACCCCCCTATTACAATAGCGGGGTGAGGATTGCTCATAAACAAGTGCAAGTCTATGGAGAGATGCATTTCTACCCTGAAAAAATGAACTAGCTCTTATGTTCGAATGATTGTTACAAAAACTTGCATTGTTACAGATATCATACATTTCTGTTGATAGCAAGAGATGTACAGTTGTGTGCATTAGAGTTGTCTTAAGCACATGCAAAGAAATGCTGTAGAGGAAAGATGCCTTCAAAAATAATGAAATTAATGAGCAATAATGAAAAAAAAAATGAAACAAAGGCAACATTTGGTGTGATGACCGTTCTCTTTAAATAAAACTAGTAGGATCAGGTGGAATTAGTGCAGTTTTATAAGGTAGTGAGCTGTAAGATTTATTGAGCATCTTGCAGAACCAGCCACGGTTCTTCGTGAGACTTTGACTTTCACACTTGCTTCTTATTTTTGCAGCAAAACCCAGCAGCCTCCATTGTGTTTTCATTCTGAAAAGTGTCTCTTATCACTTAATATACTGCTCTCTTTACTGACATACAAACATTTTTCTGTAACATTTCATTTGGTGCGGGAAAACTAATGTTTGGAAATCTAAACTATTTTTGTACTGACTCGATAACGTAGAAGTCATCAACTAAGAATCTGTACCAAAGTTGGTACTTTAAAAAATAGGGTGCCGAAGACTTTTGCACAGTACTGTCAATGCTAATATACATGCACTGTGTGTGATTGCGTCTAACTGCAAGAGACATGGTCGAAGCAGTGAGATGCGCGCGAATGTAAATGTACAGTGGGAACAGCAATGATCATAAGCCAACATCTGTCTGTCTACACCAAGCGTTTTACTTCTATTGATACTTTCAAATCTATTACAACTATAATAACTATAACCTAATAATCAATAATAATTCAAAGTTAATCAGACTAGAGAGTTTTCATACATTTAGCAGGAATCAAAAACATATAAGCAACAATATATTAGTTATAAAATGATCGAGTGATCTAACGTAAGCGAAAGGTAGCAGACACTCTAAACTAGCTTAATTACATCATGATATACTGTATCACACACACGAGTATTACACACATGAGTTAAGAACCGAGATTGAGTCGAAGAGTAGCAAAGTCATTTATTTTAGTTGTATATCTGGCTTTTACTTTCTGCTTCAACATTTCTGATGAAGCGTTAGCTTGAATCCGCCCCCACAAAGAGAATTTTAAATGGTTTTGTTTGTTTTTTTTACCAGAAAATAAGTTATACTAATTTACCCATGTGACCTGTGTAATGCTCATTTTGTTTATTCGGGACCAACCTTCCATTCTCAGGACTATCCTGTGAAATGTGGGACAGGTGGTCACCCTACTACAAACCCATGCTAACTATGCTTCTTTTCATTTTAGCCTGGCGAGTCCGGCAAGCTCCTTCTAGAGGTGGCTTTAATGAAAATTGTATCAAAGCCACCTCACAACAAGTACGTTCTGCAGCTTCTGGATTGGTTCGATATGCCCGACTGCTTCCTGTTGGTCCTGGAGAGACCCGTCCCGTGCATGGACGTGTATGATCTGTGTATGAGTCAAAAAGGCGTACTAGATGAACTACTGGCCAAAATCATCATGGTGCAGGTGATTCATCTTTTTTGTCCCACCTTTTTTGTCGTGACCCCTCTTTGGAGGACCCGGGAATTTGTTATAGAGAGTTTGCTAATGTTATCAGATGCTTCACAAAGTAACGAGGTTAAAGATGGACGATAAATACCGACACCTAAAATGCAGATACTAATGGTAAAGTAATAGTAATATTAACAATAACAATCCACAGCAGCAGAATTTGGTTTGTGTTTGTGTGTGTGTGTAGATATGTGTGTGAGTGAGTTGTTTTAATGAAGGTCTACCCGTGTATGGTTTGGCTGTGACTATGTGATGTGGCTGTAAGGTTGCAGTCTTGCTGTGACTGGTTGTTCTACGTATAATACATAGTTTCTACAGGCAGACAGTGTTGTTCTTCTTTTTCAATCATGGTATTATTTGATTTCATGCTACAGGTGGTTGAGGCTGCCCGCCACTGCCTTAATCGCGGCGTTTTCCATCGTGACATCAAGGCGGGCAACCTTCTTTTCAACACCGACACGATGGAAGTCAAATTAATTGACTTTGGCTGCGGCGATTTGTGGCAGGACACACCCTACGAGGAATATGCAGGTAATTGCCCATCAAGGATTAACAGATATAGCGTATAATTGAATGGATTGAATATCCCATTTGTGATGTTGCTGTGGGTTGGTATGGTGGCGTAGTGGTTAGGGGTTCGAATCCTGCCTCTGCCCAATGTGTGCAGAGTTTGTATGTTCTTCAGGCTTCAGGCTTACTCCTGCCACTCCGGTTTCCTCCTCCAGTCCAAAGACATGCAATGTAGGCTGATTGATTGACTGTAGTGTGTGAATGGGTGTGCGATTGCACCCTGCGATAGGTTGGTACCCCATCCAGAGTGTGCCCAGCTTTGAGCCCCGAACCCCCTTGGATAGGCTCCAGGCTCCCAGACGACCCTGTGTACGATAAGCAGGACGGAAAATGGACGGATGGGTGATGTTTCTGATGGTGTCCTTGCTCTTTCATTCAGGAACTCCAGATTTCTGGCCTCCAGAATGGATTCTGCAAGCGGAGTATTACGCCTACCCCGCTACTGTCTGGAGTCTCGGTATACTCCTCTTTAGTATAGTCTGTGGAGAAATGCCCTTCATGACTGACGAGGAAGTTGTTGCCGGGACCCTGAATTTCAAGCCTGGCCTGTCTAAAGGTGAGAAAATGCAGAAGCATCACATTAAGATATTACAAAAAACGCTCAAAATTGGAGAGAAATGATCTCGAAGTTGCAATCAGAAGTTAGAAAGTGGTGAGGAAATTTCTGCCTCTGATCACATCACTGTCCACACAGCCTGCCGCCATCTGATCAAGTGGTGCTTGAAACAGGACCCTAACAAACGGCCAAGCTTCCAGCAGATCAGCGAACACGAGTGGTTCACAGAAGACCTTTAAGACCGGCGTCAGGTTAGTTCAGGTCAAAGCTCATTAAAACGAACTAAGATAGAATACAATCCTGTGGTCTAGATCACATTTACTGTTCTAGATCACTACCGAGTTCTCGAACAATAAATCCTTATGTAATTATATTCACATGAAAGAAACATTAAATAAACATGAAATGAAATGAGGAAACATGTTAATGTGTGTTTTTTTAATTCCACAGACCCTGTATAGATGACATTGAATCATGAAACAACAATCAATTTATATCTACTGCAAATAAATGAAGATCAGTGTACCTGACTGGCTGCTGTTTGCTTTTATTCAGTTTTATCATCTTGATGATCTTCTGCTTGGAGCTTTCTGCAGTTATTACTCACTTTCTGCTGCTGTGGATGGACACACATGGCTAGCTTAAAGATTTGCACTTCCCAATAACAGTTTATGCCACGTCTCACTGTTGCTTCAATAGATAATCTCATACGGATACTGTAGACTTGCACTTAAGAACTACCGCTGTATTCATGAAGACTGAGCTCTTCCGGTGACTCTTATTCACAGTACGCACATATTGCATCCTTTTTAATATATTTAGAACCGTTGGAGTTTATCGTATACGATGTAAGAATGTATAGAGTTGTATCATGATTTATTATTGTGCAGTCGGAGGGTCATGACAAAATTCTAAAATACAAAAATAGGCAAAGTTTATTCTAAAAGAAAAATGTCAGTCACTTCACGGATAGCAGCGACACATGGGCGTGGCAGGGCGTTCGGCAACTACCGTACAACATGACCCGCCTGTGACAGTGATGCCTTTGAGGCACAGAATGACGTGGCAATGAGGAAGACCGCCCCTCCCCCCAACGACCAGGTGTTGTGTCTAACCGCGGCTGATGTGAGGAAAACTATACGAAGAGTCAACCCATGGAAGGCTGCTGGACCACTCGTAATTCTTGGCTGAGTGCTCAGTTGCATGTGCAGATCAGCTAGCAGATGTTTTCTCTGACATCTTCAACATCTGCCTGAGCAGCGCCATCGTTCCAACGTGCTTCAAGGCTACCACCATTGTCCCCGGGCCAAAGAAGTCTTCAGTGTCCTGCCGCAATGACTACAATCCCGTTGCGTTCACATCCATCCTTGGACCCGCTGCAGTTCGCGTATCGCGCCAATCGTTCAACAGATGATGCCATCGACACCACCCTATATCTGTCGCTTACCCAGCTGGACAAGAAGGACACCTACGTTCTAATGCTGTTCATAGACTTCAGTTCAGCATTCAACACAATCATTCCTCAGCACCTGATTGGAAAGCTGAACCTACTGGGCCTGAACACCTCCATCTCCAACTGGATCCTGGAATTCCTGACTGGGAAACATCAATCAGTCCGGATCGGGAACATCTCCATCATCCATTGTAAATAATAATGATATAGGAATACCCACAAATCACAGTTAGTTTAGAAAAAATGCTGAACACCTGATAATATGTACGTCATGTATACCACGTGAACAACGGCCTTAGAAAAAACTAACCTGATTAATAGAATATATACAAGGATTCCTACATATCATTATCATATACACACAGCAGCAAAAAAAAAAAAAGAACTCAGATGCGTGGATTAGTAGACGCTTTCATCCAGATTATGTCTTTACAGATCCTGTGTGTAATCGAGGCCACATGGATGCTAGCATCCAGTTTCTGGGTTAAGTGAGGATCTTGCATAATTCCAGGTGTTGCATCACTGCATGGAAGGCACACACACACACTCACACACACTTACACACACTCACAGGAGATTTGCTGTGTAAAGCTGAATAATCCAATTTTTATTCATTATTTTATTGACAGTGATGCTTTTTAATGTTATCTTCTGGGACACCACTGAAGTCTGACAGATGATTTAATTTTTTGCTCAAACTAAGGAAACACTCGAACCCACTTTTCTTTTAAATCAGGTTTATCGAGGGTTTTAGATGGACCCATATCAAGCAGCTCAGTGTGTTTAGTTCGCTCGTTCATTCATAGTATACCTTCATTTTAACCCATCCATCCATCCGTCTTCTACCGCTTATTCCTTCTTCAGGGACACGGGGAATCTGGAACCTATCCCAGGGAGCATCTGGCATGAGGCGGGATTGATCTCAAATGATTCGAAGGTTTTGTACAAACCTGTGGAGTCCATGCCTGCTCGAAAGCAAAAATGGGTCGTATCAAATACTAAGAAACTCTGAAATTCCAGTTTAACTCTTAACTCAAATTCATTAGCTATCTGACCATGATGTTCTCATTTCTTCTCATTTATCATCATAAATGTTTTCTCAGTGACCATTACTTGTTAACAATATATTTAATGAGAACTTTTACTTTGTGCGCTAGCTTAGACTAGACAAGTGTTCATTTACAGTCGCAAGAAAAAGTATGTGGACCTTTTGGAATTTCATGGTTTTCTGAATAAATTTGTCATAAAATGTGATCTGATCATCATCTAAGTCAGGGGTATTGGCAAATATAATGTGTCTAAAATAATAACAAAAAAATAAATTGTGATCAAATTCTGCTTGTTCAAAAAATTGGTCTAAAAGATGTGCTTTTATAGGAAACTAATCAACTTTGAGGTGATAACAGCCCCCAGCTTCTAATCAGGCCGGATCACACCATCCTCTCATTCATTGTATTCAGATAACAGCACAGCCAATAATGCTTTGTTCCTTATTCATCGAACTTACCTTTATGAACTAAATTAGTTAACATAACTAAAGTACAGTACAACGCTTGCATTTCATTCATCTGAAGCCTCGTTGCACCTCACAAAAATCACTGACTTGCATTTTTTGTTCATATTTTCATTCGGTTTTATCGGATTGTCCAGGATACAAAGGAACAAAGGTCAGCTCTAAATATAGCAGAACACATCTGGAGCACTTCCTCTTCATCACCTGACCTATCAAATTCTGCTGATGATCTGTTCTGTGGTTAAATCCAATGCTGTGCGATTGCAAAGGTCAATCCTTCCAAACAACAGTCACGATTCTCAATCAGCTTTAATTAGTCCGATTCTTGTATTTGCCATCTTTATACAGTGTACATGTGAACAGAAAACGCACAGCATAAACATAATTCTGCACACAGCATGGTTTATGTAGGGTCATGAAATATATTCATTGATAATTTCTCAGGATTGTACATAAGCAGCAATGTCTTACATTATTCTAATCATATGCAGTTGTTAAGAATAAAGAAAAGGCCTGACTATATAATTTTATTACATATTAAAGCATATAATGCGCTTTAAATAAATACAGTCTCTTTTTTTTTCATTTTTAAAAAGCACATCAGAGCAGTTTTACAATGCATAGCTCTAAACAAAGGTACATTCATGCAGAAAGCCTGGAAGCAAGAAAATAAAGAAGGTAATAAACCAGATTATAAATCTGAGCAAATTGTAAAAATGTTACTTGAGTAATTAATGAAGCATATTTAGTAAGAATAAGAGTAGGGATTGCTGATGATCTGGGGTTTAGGGGTTCTGGTATCAGGTTTAGGTTTCCTACCCCAGATAGCAGACCAACACTGAATCAATCTTAATGCATCAACCAAACTATCATTGAATCAATATCATTGAATTCAACATTGATTTTTTTCAACAAGTTTGCACCCTGAAATAATGTTATTTCAACTATTACAAAATAAATCAAGATGGACAAAACAATCATATATTTGTTCAACTAGAGGGAAGGAACATGAGGTCAAAAAATGAACAGGATTCAACCTCTGAAGTGTATGAATATGCTCACTAAATTTCACGGCAATGCGCCCAACTGATTTGCAGTTATGTTGAACGAAGCTCACCATAAATCAACATTGATTCACTGTTGGTCATATCAATACTGAAATCGATGAATTATCAACATTGATTCAATATTATTTAGCATTGAATATTCAACCTCAACCTGAATGATAATTCTGGTGGAATTTCAACATCGAATCATTGTTACCTTGCTATCTGGGACATCACTAAAACAACAAATGTATTCAGAAAATAGACAGAATAACACAGAGGGTTAGGACATTAGGACATATGGTACATTCATGCTGCAGAGTGGGCCCACTCACTGAAGTCTTTGGGGGGAAAATTGTTCTCCTTCACAGCAGAACTCAATGGTGGTGCAGTGCAAAAAGACAAGAGGCAAAGTCATGGCTTTGTCTATACCTTTATATATACATTTATACATTTAAACCTTTATATACAAACTATACAGACTGAGTAAGGTATTGGATGAATAACTGGCATTATATAAACGTAGATGCAGATAAAGAGATACAGTGGTGGGGAAACATTGGAGTCCCTGTGCTCAATATACTGTAGGAGTTAATAAAGAAGTTGAAGAATGCTAAGTTTCTGAGTGAGTTCTTGTTCTGTGGGTTTATTTAAATATATTAATAAATAAATACAATAAATTTAATTTAAATTAAAAATAATATAAATTTTATTTAAATATAAGTAACACAAATGTCCTTGAAGAAATGATGCAGTCTGTTATGAACAAAATGGACCAGGTTGGGTGATTTTAACATCCGTACACTGTCATAAAAATAGATATTATCGATACATTTTTGTTTGCTAAAATACAAACTATATAAATGCCCCCTCAAAAGTCCAAATATGTACCATACATTCATCTTAAAAGGTAAACTCCATTCACTCTTCCAAGTACTAAAAGTACAAAATATGTACCCCTGAGGGGAGAAGCCTGCTGACAAGTGTTTGTACCCTGGATTTGTACAGTTTACTGTAACTTTTCTGTGCGTGTATATGTACAACAATGTGAAATTATGCTACTTTGGGCTCTTTTGTTTTTTTAGTATACTGTATGTTGAGTAATAATGCATAGAAATTAATAGTCTCAAGTCTGTCAAAAAGCTATTTATCAAAAATAGCCAAAATATTGCATTTTCCCACACCACTGTAGACTCCATTATAGGCTATTACCATAGTCTGCAGTTCATAAATTTATTGAGCAGCTTGTGTCTGTGAGCTGAGCGGCTTTGTTTGTTTGTTTGTTTTTGCTGTCTATGCTTCAAGTTTGTTTGAAAGCTGATATCATATTTTACAGGAATGTTAAGAAAATGTTCTTTTGGTATGTAGTTGCACACTATATGGCCAAATGTTTGTAGACACCTGACCATCAAACCCACATGTACAGATTGAATATCCCATTCCAGATTTATTCCCGCTTTTGCTGTTATAATGACCTCCACTCTTCTGGGAAGGCTTTCCACTAGATTTTGGAGCGTGGCTGTTGGGATTTGCCCATTTAGCCACACGAGCATTAGAGAGATCAGGCAGTGATATTGGGTGAGAAGGTCTGGAGTTCAGTCGGTGTTCCCGTTCATCCCAAAGGTGTTCAGTTGGGTTGAGGTCAGGGCTCTGTGCAGGACTTCCACTCCAAACATGGCAAGCCGTGTCTTCATGGACCTCAAAGGGGCATTGTCATGCTGGAACACATTTGGGCCTCTTAGTTCAA
This sequence comes from Ameiurus melas, assembly GCA_012411365.1. Taxonomy (NCBI): domain Eukaryota; kingdom Metazoa; phylum Chordata; class Actinopteri; order Siluriformes; family Ictaluridae; genus Ameiurus; species Ameiurus melas. The sequence goes on from CM022761.1 coordinate 25,903,430, forward strand.
GTGAAGTCCAAGATATGTGGGAAGGTCCACATGTGGCTGTGACGGTCAGGTGTCTACAAACCTTTGGCCATATATAGTGTATATTACAGAGAGGTGTACAGTACATATTTTAAACCTCTACAAATGAGGGAGATTCATGTTTTGTTACAATTATAGTGTAGCAGGAAATGGATTATTAACCTATTTAATCATATACTTGCACATAACTGGGAAAATGTTGGCTTTCATATTTTTTTTCGGGTGATAAGTAGCCCTTTGTTGAAAAATGAACCAGCATGAGAAAGTTGAGCGAACATACCGTAGAAAGGGCTTTAAAGCGCTGAGCATGAATATGGGGGAGAAAGGCCCTTATAAATTCCATACACAGCTGTCAAAGTCCAAAATCATATCCAGTACCAAATAAATATTGTTATTAATATCTGTGATTAAGCAGTATTCAAACACAGTTTGTGTGTTTGTTAAATGGAGATATATATATATATATATATTTTTTTTTTTTTAAGTACATGTGGATATAATTAATTGGCTGTAATGGTGTTTTATTGTGTGTATAATACATCTAACGTGTCTAAAACCACCGGTATTTGAGTATAATTGATCTAAAATCCAACATGGCGCCGAGCCTCAGCACTTTGTGACGTACAACCCGAGTGACGTAGGTTCAGCGCTGCAGCAACGCGGGCTCGGCACTGCGCATGCGTAAGAGCGCAGAGCCAGCGGAGGCGGGGTCACGTCGCGCGAGTTTGAAGCCGAAGGTTCTGGAAAATCCTGTCAGCCTCTCGCTACTTACCGAGTTGCTCACAATGCTAGTGTTCTTATAACGATGTAACGTTACAAAAATAAAAGCTCTTGCATCTCTAACGAACTTGTGCGTTCGTGCTTAATATGAAGCGTTTTCACTTATCAAAGTACACAAATGAGACTCTCATGGAGGAGTTATAGATCATCTCAAAATGTAAAGACCTCATAAATCCAACTCCAATGAAGTCAGTCTCTCTCTCTCTCTCTCTCTCTCTCTCTCTCTCTCTCTCTCTCACACACACACACACACACACACACACACATACACACACACAGAGAGAGAGAGAGAATCTTCCTGTACTAACCTGCACTTGCCAAGAATAGAAGTCCCTGGTGACTTTCTCCTGAGCCTCATAAACAGACCCCCCACCACCACCACCACAACCACAAGTACACAAGGAGAAATGTGCCCACAGTCAGAAAGAGATCACGTTCTGACCATGTTGGACCGTACAGGACTGATCATAATGAAAGACAATGCTCAGAAGACAACAGATAGAGTTAGAAATGCAGCGTTGGTGCTTAGAGTGACTTCATATCGACCCCGTTGAACCGGCCGACGTATCCGTACACCCAGAAACGCACCCAGAAACCACCACACCGGTTATGATCTTTTGCACCTGTGTTTTCATCTTATACCTGAACGTTTAAACACTAAACATGCCCTTACGGACATTAAAAAAACAACAACAAAAAACCACCACCACATGATATATGAACTTTACATAGGTCCTTGTGTCATTAACTAAAAGTAGAACCTTCTAGAAACCCAGCCTAAGATAAAGCAGCAACATGAATGACTATTAGTCGATGTTAGTCTAGAGGTTCTATTGGTATTGCCGTACATTCTGAAGCAAACAAAGTAGAAGAGTTTCTCGGCAGCAGAGATTGAACAGGAGGCCACGAGTGAGGTGACGAGAGCTCATTCCCCTATGTCCAAGCTCTGTACCCAAGAGAGAAGAGCAGCATCCATAACAACCGCCACAAACGCAGGTCTGACGTCAACTCTACACCATTCGAGGTCTTGACATCCATAATAACCGCCACAAATAATGCCATACTTGACTTGAAGACGCAGGTCTGACGTCAACTCTACACTGTTCGAGGCTGTAGGCAAATTGTTTCTCATAGGAAAAGAGAGTTTCGAGAGCTCTCCGTCCATCACAATGTCACAGAACGTGAAGTTTCACAACCACCTCTGAGTCTCTCTCTCTGTTCAAAGACGTATTTAAAAAAAACCAAAACAAAAAACAAACCCCACACACAATCTGCTATCTTCACACATCCACAATAAAAAGAGAGGGAAGCATCTCCCATACATACATACAGTACACAAGATCTCTGAGCAGTGTCTCACACGGCAGCGAAGATTACACAAGTCTCACAAAAAAGCAGCAGGACTCATGAGTGTTCTCATCTCTGTCCTCAGAACAGATATCACGTGAAGAACAAAACCTAAATGTTTAGGACTTTCGGAAATAATTTCCCTTACATGAGACTCGAGACAAAGTTCTTCTCGTCCACTGCTATTTGAGTTTGACGGGCCATGGCAGACACGTCCTGAGACCCAGCATGGACGAAAAGATGATGGTGGGCTTATACCGTTTGAAGCGCAGCCCCTTCTTCAGCCGCTGAGAGTTTTCGGAAACGTAAAGTTCACTCTGCTGAGCAGTGGCCGCCACTCGCGCCACCAGCTCACCGTGCTCAGCCGCTTCACGTTCCGAGCGAACAAACATCTCACGCAGCTCTTCCAAGCGACACTCCATTTCCTGGATGACACGCCGCCGTTCCTCGACTTCCAGCAGGCGCCGTCGAGCCGCCTCAAACTCCATGCTTGAGCTCGGGGTCACCAGTTTGGAGGATGGTGCTGTGGCGGGGGCAGACGGCGTCTCAGAACCAGGCTGGGCGCGACGGAAGTCACCCATAGAGATGGATCTCCGGGTTGGCGGTGGAACCAGGGCAGATGAGGAAGAGGAAGACGGTGGAGCTGTACAGGATGGAGTGCCATCAGCACCCTCGTCTTCCTGCTGCTGCTTCATTTTGCGTCAGAGGTGTTGATTATTTGCTCGGTACCAAAGGTAGAGAAGCCTCTGAGGTTGTTTTCACCTCTGCAAAGATGGGGAAAAGTGAGTGAGAGAGAGAGAGAGAGAGAGAGAGAGAGAGAGATGAGGAGTGATGTTAGCAGAGAGATGCTCCATTCATTAATAACAGCAGCAGAGCTGCTTCCCTGCACTGAATCAGCCAGCTCTGATGCCATTGGATGCAGCAGATGAGGCATCTGCTCCTGATTGGGCAGCAGCATTACCTCTCCCTCCTGCATCCACTCTCTGGTCTCGCCCAAACGGTTTCCATTCTCTCCATCCGTCTTACTTTCCATCGTAAAACCTCCTACCTCAGAGACTGCCTGGGTTTATTTGCCTTTTCTCAAGAGGTTGTGCTCCAAATTTCCTTTTCTTTTTGACCACCTTTTCTTTGTCCTTAGCAACAGTGTCTCCATATCATCATCAGCATCAGCATCACAGCCCCGTATTAATCATCCTCACTCGTCTCTCCGTCATCCTTCTCAGCGTGGGTCAGAAATAGCCGAGCATGTGCTGGACCACTTTCAAACGTAACATTTGGTTATGTGGCTTGACTCTCTTGTTGCTAAGCAACAGACTCTGGCGCTGATAAATGATGGAGCAAGAGGCAGAAGCACAATAATAGTGACTCACTGTATGAAAAATAAACAGCATGGTAACTGCACAGCTCATATCAGTTTTTGGTGTACTGCTTTAAAGGTCACGTTTTCAAAAGGATGATTTTAAATGGCATGTTACACTGCAACCGGAGTGCAGATATGAAATGAAATGGATTAATTGGAAATTTTCAAAAAGTTTTTAACAATCAATAAATCTGATAAACGGGATTATTCGTCTCTTACATCAGCGATACAGTCATTTCTAGATCGAGATTTCTCTGAAAACCTCCTGATCTACTATGGAGGTGAATGTAGAATGAAACCATTTCAATGTTTTTGTTAGCTGCCATCCTCTCCTGTCCTCATTTATCTCCCCTTAAAACTCTCAACCTGTTACAACATCTAAACACAGCATAGCACTTTTCAATTCTCAAATCTGACGAGTCAGAAGGCTGTATCTAAGTTTTCTGACATGGGACAGTCTTCAGGACATAGGACTTAGCACAATGAGGTTTCTCAGTTACATGACAAGGCTACAAGTTCTTATCTTCAGTAGAGTAAAAAGAGAGGCCGGTTACTAACGACTGCTTATAGTCGTTATAAATTAAATAAAATATATCACGGGTAATACTTTAATTAATAAAAAAAATTTAATTGTTGGTTATAAGAGGAATAGAACTCTTAAAGGTGAAAAAAAACAACCCCTATATAACCTAAGTGGTAGTGCTTGCTCAGTTTGTCGGTCCCGTTTCCTGTAAGAGAGGAAAGAGATGACGACCACCATCTTACTAACTATTTTCCTACTTGTCTTATCCAGTGTGACAAAGCTAAGGAACTAACAACAGGCAACTAGAGAAAGTAAACCGATAAAAAAATCCATGAATGTGTCAGCTTTAATTTATTACTTTCCAGGATAATGCCGGTAGAACTACTGTCTGCACCCTGATCAGGTTTCAGTTAAAAGTAAGACGCACAGAAGCTTCTTCCCGTAAACGACAATGATCAATACTGTCTAGACACTGGAAGTTTGAGAGCCCCTCTTTATGTGGTTCATTCGCTTCTGACACACAATGCCAATAATGTTAGGAATGATGATATGGCCGTCCATGTTATTCGACACTGAGGTTTAGTTTGTGAACACTTTGGCCTTGGCACAGAAAAGCAGGCTGTGTGTTTGGTGATGGAAATCTTCTGGATAAATAAAGATTAAAGTGGTGGCTCATGCTGATTGCAGCATCTTCCCCAATCCGCACATTTCGGTTTCTCTCATATAACTCTGGGTGTTTTTGTTCTGGTATTTGTTTAAGTATCAGAAAAGCCCCATTATTAGCATTGAGATTGCATTTAACACATGAGACAAGTGTTATTTCATCATAAATTATAAGAGCCAATCAGGTTCCAATATGCAAATAAAGGCCATGCAATATATACTCAGTAGAAAACAAAAAAAAAACCAAAACAAAACCACACACCCTCTCTCATTTAACTGCTTTTATTTCCAGCAAATTTCTTAACATGTGTAAATATTTGCATTAACACAAAAACATTCAAGAACTGAGACATAAGCTGAACAAGTTTCACAAACATTTGACAAACAGAAATGGAATAATGTGTCACCGCACAGGGGTGGGGTTGGGGGGTCAATATTAAAAGTAACAGTCAGTATGTGGTGTCTCCACCAGTTGCATTAAGTTCTACAGTACATCTCATCCTCATGGACTGCACCAGATTTGTCAGTTCTTGCTGTGAGATGTTACTCCACTCTTCCACCAAGGCAGCTGCAGGTTCTCGATCACGTCTGGGGGGGAAGACGTCCCGTCTCCCTGTAGCACCGTTTTAGGCGTCTTACATTACAGACATTGCAGTTTATCGCAGCCACATCTGCAGTCCTCATCCCTGCAGCAGGTCTATGGCATGTTCACGCAGGTGAGCAGGAACCCTAGACATCTTTCTTCTGGTGTTTTTCTGAGTCAGTAGAAAGGTCTCTTTAGTGTCCTAACTTATTGTGACTGTGACCTTAATTTCCTAGCACCTGTAAACTGTTCGTGTCTTAAGGACTGTTCCACAGGTCCATGTGTAATAATTGTCTTAAGGACTGTTCCACAGGTCCATGTGTAATAAACATTTTTAAACCCTTTCTAATAAAGATCTGTAAAGCTTACTTGAAGTATACAAAATTATCTTTAAAATACAGTCTCCTGAAGAAGGGACGTTTATTTTTATTTTTTTGCTGAGTATAGTTTCACTAAAGCAATAGGGAGGCACCTGATCGGTGCTTAAAAAAAAAAACGTATTCATAAAATCTGAATATTTTTATGGAGATAAATGTGTAGACACTTCTGTGCCTTTGCTGCTGTCTGGTGCACACATCCACCCATTTTCCATACTGATTATCCTACTGTACACAGGGGAGCCTGGAGGCTATCCCAGTGAACTCTGAGCACACGGCGAGACACCCTGGACAGGGTACCAACCTATCACAGGGCACAATTGGACACACACTCTCAGAATACAGACAATTTGGAAATGCCATTAAGCCTACAACGCATGTCTTTGGATGGAGAGAGGAAACCAGAGCACCTTGGGAAAAGCCCCGAAGCACGAGGAGAACAAGCAAACTCCGCACAATTAGAGCGGAGGAGGGATTTGAACCCCAACCCTGGATGAGCGAGGCAAATGTGCGAACCATCTTTCTGGTGTACATTACATAAGTGTTCCTGGGATAGGCTCCAGATTAACCTTGACCCTGAGCAGGATAAAGGCAGGGTAAGGCAATTTGAAAGTCAATCTGTTCAGACCAGTAGATAGAAAGCTGAAAAATAATTGAGCAGCAAGTAATTATATATATATATACCCCATTTTAATAGTAGCACATCCCAATCAACACTATTTTCTTTCCTTTTGAATGAACTTGAGCATTAAGTAGAAAAGTTCAGGATTATTCCTAGTTTAGAGTGAGTGGGTTTTTTGGCCTTAACTTCAGCAGGGTTCACTGACGCATCCCACATTTACCTTGAATTAGATTGCGAAAGGTCTGGCAGTGTGCACACACACACAGCCCACATATTGTCTACTTTACACACACACATCTTAATACACCCACACACTCGACACTCACAACCTCAAAAACACCCACACGCTTGTCAGAATGGATGACGCAGCTCTACATCTACCTCAGCAGCAGCGCTGCCAACCGTGAAGTGAAACTAACCACTACCAGCAAAAACGTGCCTCTCTCACACTCCCCGCCTTTTCCACTTCAATAATGAGCTTTTTCTGTCGGGGGGAGTTTTATGTGCGTGCGATCAGACCGCATGCTGAAGAAAAAAGTGAAGTGTAGTTCTCAGGTGTCTCTGAGAGTGTGAAAAATGTTTTAAATGCCGTGGATGAGCTGTACATGTGGGCACCTCTGCAGAACAAATTAACATACTGGATTTTTAAAAAACAACAAAAAAAACAAACTTGAAACCCAACTGCCGGCGTAAAGGATGCGCCATTACTTTAATAACGCACGTGACGTGTTATACGAGAGGTTCTGGGTGTAGAGACAGTGTGTAGGCCAAGAGAACAAATGTGTACACGTGCTGAAGTTTTAGCATTTTAATGGATGACCGGTGTAAATTATTATCGTGTTTAAAGATCGTGTGTTTTCTATTTAGTACTGCTCTTCAGCAGCTACATAAAGAGACTTACACGTTTCCCGGAAGACAAAATAATCATTTACACCGATCATCCGGTTCAAAAGTTTACACCCCCCATGGTTCTTAATGTATCGTGTTGCCTTCTTGAGCATCAGTGAACGTTTGCACCTTTTGTAATAGTCGTGAACGAGTCCCTCAGTCGTCCTCGGTGTGAAAAGCTGGATCTCAACACCATGTAGTTGGAAAGGGGTCAAATATGCAGAAGATGATGGAAAAGTAAAGAACGTGCAGGAACTGAAGAACAGTGGGCAGTTGAACTGTTCGGGACAAACAAGGGACTCATGAACAACAATCACAAAATATAAGCACAGTCGTCGATCATCCAGGTAACGACACACGGGATTAAGAATCACGCGTGTGTAAACTTTTGAACTGGTTCATTTGGGTAAATTCAGTTATTATTGTGTCTTGTGGACTCTATGTACAGATCTGTTATGTGACAAAGCTCATTCAGGGCAGAACTAAAACAACAACATGCCTCTTATTGTTCATTTCAAATATATATATTTGCCGATTCTGCAAGGCAGCTGTAGCGAACACGGTTTTAGACCGCTTTAGGCAGACGGACTTTTGATTGAGGTGTTTGTAAAAGTGTCTACTCACTCGTTTGTGGGATTCAAAACGACACAAACACTTCCACACTCTTTTATCGTGTCGATTGTGGGGGTAATTTAGTTATAATGAAAACTGCCGAGTCAGTCATCGCTTAAGTAATGAGAGACTCGGTCATGCAGCGATGACGACGAACCGCAAATACGTTCTGCTCAATAAAAACCCTCTCCAAAACCGCTGTGAGCATTTCAGTCACTGCTACAGAGCACAGCAACCTTAATTCCTGAATACCGACAGCAACTGGACCATCCAGAGGTCCTAGAATATAAGAAAAGAAATAAAATGATCTCACCGACACTGCGTACGACACAAAAAACAAAGAATTAATGCTCACATCAAATACAGAGGTTGATTCTGAGAGGTTTACAAATGACAGGCATGGACACACTGTGCTACATAAAGCACGGGGTCAATCAATACTCTAATTAAATGGAACCGAAAATACAGATCCTGTCAAATATAGACTACACAGACAATCCCTGTATCGAAGCAGTACGATTGTATGTCGTGTTGTTATTTTATGACCTCGCACACGTACGCGAGTTTACATGAGCATCATCATTTCGTCGCACCAGGGTTCAACCCAGCCTTTGCTCTGATCGCAGGAATCCGGGACAAGGTCTGTGCTGCGTGACTCCGGCAGGCCATATTGAGCGCATGAGGTTAATTCAGTCCATCCTCTCCTCCGTGAGCTGAGTCAGTACAGGGAAAGCACTAAAATGTGCCGTGATGCTGGAAAGCTGTTTTAGCTGATGCTTTCTCTTTATCTCCGGTCTGTTAGAGTTAAAGGGATACAGTATCTCACAAAAGTGAGTACACCCCTCACATTTTTGTAAATATTTGATTATATATTTCAACGTGACAACACTGAAGAAATGACACTTTGCTACAATGTAAAGTAGTGAGTGTACAGCTTGTGTAACAGTGTAAATGTGCTGTCAGCTCAAAATAACTCAACACACAGACGTTAATGTCTAAACCGCTGGCAACAAAAGTGAGTACACCCCTAAGTGAAATATTTTACATACTCGGTTCTCTCCACTGAAATACTGGATCCAGGTCTGGACCACAGTCTGCCAGTTCGAATTCATTATGAGGATTTTCGGTTTTCGTCATTCTCATCCATCCCATCATGCACCTGCAGCAGATTAACATGTTTCAAATGCTAGAGCTTTCCTTAAAAGTGTACCAGAGCTAAATATGCAGACTATTTTAAACTCTTTTTAGGATGTAAGCAGAAGTAGCACACGGACTCGCCCCATCGTAAGGAGACTGCAAGTTCAAAATCCTCACAACGCCATTAAAAAAAAAAAAAAAAAAAAAGAATCATGAAGAGATCACAAGGAAACAAATCCTCATGTATACCTGAAAGCGTCACAGTAATCCAATAAGGAGATTAAAAAAAAAAATAGAGACCAAATAGAGTACACAATCAACACAGTGCACAATCGCCTAAAAATTACACTTCTCTGATGAAATTGTGCATCACTTCTTGGGTTTGAGGTCTTCCCCCAGAATTCCCCCTAACCACTTGATCTCAGCTCTGAGGAATTCATCGTAAAATGTGAATAAACAAACTTGGTTTGTTTAAAAGTGATGGCACATAAGGCCGAGAGTTCAAATCCGGAGTCCTCCAATGAGCAAAACTCTAGGGCGCCATTTTATTTGATACAAAATCAGTTTAGATAAAAGCGGCGAATGAGTACAACCAGGAATAAATGTCAAACTGTGCTGCTAATGAGAAGTCATATCCTGTGCTAGAATATCTGTGTATTTTCTCTTCCTTCGGGTTGGTCTCATGAAGTGCTGAGCGGCTGTATTTTCTCTTCTTGGCAACTCAAGTACAACACTAAAACAAAAGAAAGAGCAGGTTACATGTAACGAGGCTTCACGGACGGTGGAGCAGATTATACCACGTGGCTCCGTGTACAAGTTTGAGCCACAGAAATGCAACAGAAGCAGAAACGGTGAAAGTGGAGGGCAGAAAAACTGAGTTTAATAGAAATGCATCAGGAACCGAACAGACCTGACTCTGGTTCTTCAGAGAACAAGAACACACACTCTAGAAGACGATCATCCCAACAACACGTGCACACGCATACAAACACACACAGAAAAGCACCGTACACCCCCCGGGATCAGTGTTACAAACCATTTGAGCAGCCCACATCAAATAAATACCCATCCTTCCTAAAGTATAGAAAGAGACTTCTTTGGGTTTTTTTTAAAGCATTTTTTCTTTTTCTTTACAGAAGACATGAAGAAAGCAAGTGCCACATTAGGACAAATCTCTGAAGCAAACAGGAGGAAAGAAGTTTTCGACCAAACTTCCTTGGTCTAGAAACCAAATCGCTTCTGAACACAGGAAAAATATATATATATATAATATACTTTAACAACATGTACAGTACAAAGACGCGTCACATAATCACTCTGCCCGAAAACACCATCAGCTGTCACACGCTGCTCCACCACACACCGCCCTTAGAGTGAAGTATAATGACCACGGAGCTGTTAAGGACTGATACAATATCTACACCTAATCGAGTCTTTTGCTAGCGAGCGATTGGATCAGTTGAGTCGTTTAATGATAAGCGATTCAATATGAAAAGCAAAGCCATGTTTATAAGAGGCTCTTAAGGGAATCATTTAGGAGTGAATCACTGGATCAGCAGAGTCGTATAATGATAAGCGATTCAATATGAAAAGCAAAGCGATGTTTATAAGAGGCTCTTAAGGGAATCATTTAGGAGTGAATCATAACTTAAACCGAGCCAATTTTATAGTGATTCATAAGTAAAATTTTTCTAATTGAGCGATTGATTCAGTCATAACATTTCATTCTGAATCACTCCTAAATGATTCAATATAACTATAAATCTTTTTTTTTTTTTTATTTAATGAATTTGGGGGGGGGATCAAATTATATGAAATGTGAAAACTCTCCCTCCTGTCTTACCAAAATGACGGATAAACCTGTGCACTGTTTCGACACTGTAGCACAAGGCAGATGATTTTGAAAATGTCTGTCAAAATCTAGACTAGGACAGCCTGCATGTCGTTCCTAAAGTCCGTGTCATTTAGCAGAAAACGAGGAGAGGTGGGCGGAGTTACTGTAGCCCCCCCATTTGAAATGATCAGAGACTCGGATACAAGTTCAGATATTATGTCTGGGACGGACTCCTCTATTTCACAAGCGTGTGTGACAGCAAATTACCAATCCATACACTTTCACCACTGGCATCTGAACACAAGAAGAACATATTATAATATATATATATATATATATATATATATATATATATATATATATATATATATATATATATATATATATATATATATAAAAAATTCAACACAAACAACAACAAATCCAAAGGCCTGCAGTCACTTCTCTGGCGCTTACCTTTTTCTCAGTTGTGCTCAGCATGCGTTTATAAAATTATTTGACTTTCCTTTGACGGAATGAACAAAACAACAGAATCATAAGCAACTAACAGTGAAAACACAGAAGACAGCAGTCAACATCCAGAAAAATCACGGCATTGGAAAATACAAGACTTTAGCAGGTCACTACAGAGCCTCGGGCCTGGGAGATTTAATTCATCATCATCATCATCATCCTGTTTTTATACACTTAAAAAAAAAAAAAAAAAAAAGAAAACACTGGAACAGCCAGAACCCTGTGCAAAAGTGCGTCACAAAGCAATGTGCAGCATGTGAAGCAACGACACAGCATTTTACACAGCAGCCATGCAAAACTACCCCAGGTACCCACAATGCACTTGGTCAGAGTCTCAACTGTCATGCTTTTATATCCATAGTGCGCACATACGAAAAAGACGCTTAAACATTCCCAGTCTGTGTATAGTCTCTTTGTATTCCAGACTCAAAGTCAGGATCAAACTGATTTAGCCATTTACATTAAACAAAGCAAACAGGAAAAAAAAAACAACAACAAAAAAAACCCCACAATGTAGACGAATAAACGGAAACGAACGAAACAGAACAGCAGGACCACAAACAGGCCTACAATATTGACGACTTCCTAATGGGAGCTTGTAGCTCTATCTGGCACTCTTCCACCCACACACACACACACACACACACGATCTTTATGGAACACTGAAACCCTGGTGCTCCAATCTCCATCTGCCAATCACAGCCACGGTCTACTCCGATTGACGGCTTGTCTAAGCTCTGTGAGCCTGCTGATGGCACGTGCGAGGTGAAGAGAGCGTTTTCAGTCCACAGAGCTTCAGAGTGGCTTTCGTACAGTACTGCTTTTGTTCAGTGGTCTTCAGTGGTGCTCTCCTTCTCCGTCGTGCTCTCCGTGTATCTACAGAGAGGTGGAGGGTAGCTTTTTCACACGTCTCTGGGCGAGAAAGGAGGACTCGATAGGTTTGAGTTCGGGGGTCGGCGGTGAACTCTTCGGGCCGAGTAGGTGGCAGCCATCGCCCCCTGTCACACACAGAGAGAGGTGAGAGAGAGGGAGAAAGTGAGAAAGAGAGAGAGAGTGTGAGAGAGAGAGAGAGAGAGAGAGAGAGAGAGAGAGAGAGAGGGAGAAAGTGAGAGAGAGGGGAGAAAGTGAGAGAGAGGGGAGAGAAGTGAGAGAGAGTGTGAGAGAGAGAAAAGTGAGATAGAGGGAGAAAGTGAGAGAGAGAGTGAGAGAGAGGGGAAAGTGAGAGAGAGAGGTGTGAGAGAGAAAGTGAGATAGAGGGAAGAGTGAGAGAGTGAGAGAGAGAGGGGAAAGTGAGAGAGAGAGAGGTGTGAGAGAGAGGGAGAGAGGGAGAAAGTGAGAGAGAGAGTGAGAGAGAGAGAGAGAGGAGAAAGGGAGAGAGAGAAGAGTGAGAGAGAGAGAGAGAGAGAGAAAAAGAGAGGGAGAAAGTGAGTGAGAGAGAGGGATAGAGGAAGAGAGAGAAGGGGTGAGAGGGGAGAGAGAGAATGTAGAGAGAGGGAGAAAGTGAGAGAGAGAGTGAGGAGAGAGAGAGAGAGAGGGAGAGAGTGAGGGAGTGAGAGAGAGGGAAAGTGAGAGAGAGAGAGAGTGAGAGAGAAAGAGTGAGTGTAGAGAGAGAGAGAGAGAAAGTGAGTGAGAGAGAGGTGAGAGAGAGAGAGAGAGAGAGAGAGAGAGAGAGAGAGAGAAAGATGAGAGAGAGAGAGAGAGAGAGAGAGAGTGGGAGAAAGTGAGAGAGAGAGCGAGAGAGAGAGGTGAGAGAGAGAAAGTGAGAGAGGAAGAGAGAGAGAGAGAGTGAGAGAGAGAGAGAAAGTGAGGAGAGAGAGGCGAGAGAGAAAGTGAGAGAGAGCGGAGAGGGAGAGAGAGAGAGAGAGAGAGAGGAGGTGTGAGAGAGGAGAGAGAGAGTGAGTGAGGGGGAGAGAGAGAGAGAGAGAGAGAGGAGAGAGTGAGAGAGAGAGAGAGAGAGAGAGAGAGAGAGTGAGAGAGAGAAGTGAGAGAGGAGAGAGAGAGAGAGTGAGAGAGTGAGAGAGAGAGTGAGAGAGAGGAGAAAGTGAGAGAGAGAGATGTGAGAGAGAGAGAGAGAGAGAGAGAGAGAGAGAGGGAGAAAGTGTGAGAGAGAGGGAGAGAGAGAGAAAGTGAGTGAGAGAGGTAGAGAGAGAGAGAGAGAGAGAGAGAGAGGGAGAAAGTGTGAGAGAGAGAGAGAGAGAGAGAGGGAGAAAGTGTGGTGAGAGAGAGAGAGAGGAGAAAGTGAGAGAGAGAGAGAGAGGAGAGCGAGAGAGAGAGAGAGAGGGAGAAAGTGAGAGAGAGAGAATGAGAGAGAGAGAGAGTGAGAGTGGGAGAAAGTGAGAGAGAGAGAGAGAGAGAGAGAAAAAAGAAAAAAAAAAATGAGAGAGAGAGAGGGAGAAAGTGAGAGAGAGAGAGAATGAGAGAGTGAGAGTGGGAGAAAGTGAGAGAGAGAGAGAGAGAGAATGAGAGAGAGAGAGAGAGAGAGAAAAAAGAGAGTGAGTGAGAGAGAGAGATGAGAGAGAGATGTGTAGTGATCAGGTGAAAACGTGTTCGATGAGGACATTGACATTATTCTGACAAATAATGGGGGTTTCTGGGAAGGCGGAGACTGCAAGAGTTATGGGGATCACGCTTCTGTAGTCAGGATGAGAGTTGGAGTATGTAGGTGTCAGCTGAAGGCAGGGAAGGATTAGTAAACCCCTCCCCATCTCACCGTGAATGAACATCCATTACGAGTATATATGCTCACACTAAGGCCCCCACCCCGAGTAGCCAGCTCGGCACGTGTCTAGTGGCCGAATGTTTAGGGCTTCAGTGGAGTGTAAGGACTGAAGGATTTACCTTGACGAGTTTGGCATCCTGGTGCTGCAGCTGGCTGTTCGGTAGCTGATCTCTCTGCACAATCCAGGGGTGTTTGAGCACCTGCTTCGCTGTTAGTCTCTGATGAGGGTCCACATGCAGCATCTTAGACACCAGATCCTACACACGGTGTGTGTTTAAAACAGACACACAGCATCTTAGACTCCAGATCCTACACACTGTAGACTCCAGATCCTAAACACTTTAGACGCCAGATCCTACACACTGTAGACTCCAGATCCTACACACTTCAGACTCCAGATCCTTACACATCTTAGACTCCAGATCCTACACACTTTAGACTCCAGATCCTACACACTTCAGACTCCAGATCCTTACACATCTTAGACTCCAGATCCTACACACTTTAGACTCCAGATCCTTACACATCTTAGACTCCAGATCCTTACACATCTTAGACTCCAGATCCTACACACTGTAGACTCCAGATCCTACACACTGTAGACTCCAGATCCTACACACTGTAGACGCCAGATCCTACACACTGTAGACGCCAGATCCTACACACTGTAGACTCCAGATCCTACACACTGTAGACGCCAGATCCTACTCACTGTAGACGCCAGATCCTACACACTGTAGACGCCAGATCCTACACACTGTAGACTCCAGATCCTACACACTGTAGACGCCAGATCCTACACACTGTAGACTCCAGATCCTACACACTGTAGACGCCAGATCCTTACACACTTTAGACTCCAGATCCTACACACTGTAGACGCCAGATCCTACACACTTTAGACTCCAGATCCTACACACTTCAGACTCCAGATCCTTACACATCTTAGACTCCAGATCCTTACACATCTTAGACTCCAGATCCTACACACTTTAGACTCCAGATCCTACACACTTTAGACTCCAGATCCTACACACTTCAGACTCCAGATCCTTACACATCTTAGACTCCAGATCCTACACACTGTAGACGCCAGATCCTACACACTTTAGACTCCAGATCCTACACACTTCAGACTCCAGATCCTTACACATCTTAGACTCCAGATCCTTACACATCTTAGACTCCAGATCCTACACACTTTAGACTCCAGATCCTACACACTTTAGACTCCAGATCCTACACACTTCAGACTCCAGATCCTTACACATCTTAGACTCCAGATCCTACACACTTTAGACTCCAGATCCTACACACTTTAGACTCCAGATCCTACACACTTTAGACTCCAGATCCTTCACATCTTAGACTCCAGATCCTTACACATCTTAGACAGATCCTACACACTGTAGGCGCAATCTACACTGTAGACGCCAGATCCTACACACTGTAGCGCCAGATCTACACACTGTAGGCAAGATCCACACACTAGACGCCAGATCCTTACACACTGTAGACGCCAGATCCCTACACACTTTAGACGCCAGATCCTACACACTTTAGACTCCAGATCCTACACACTTTAGACTCCAGATCCTTACACATCTTAGACTCCAGATCCTTACACATCTTAGACTCCAGATCCTACACACTTTAGACTCCAGATCCTTACACATCTTAGACTCCCAGATCCTAAATTCAGACTCAGATCCTACACACTTCAGACTCCAGATCCTACACACTTCAGACTCCAGATCCTTACACATCTTAGACTCCAGATCCTTACACATCTTAGACTCCAGATCCTACACACTTTAGACTCCAGATCCTACACACTTTAGACTCCAGATCCTTACACATCTTAGACTCCAGATCCTTACACATCTTAGACTCCAGATCCTTACACATCTTAGACTCCAGATCCTACACACTGTAGACGCCAGATCCTACACACTGTAGACTCCAGATCCTACACACTGTAGACTCCAGATCCTACACACTGTAGACGCCAGATCCTACACACTGTAGACTCCAGATCCTACACACTGTAGACGCCAGATCCTACACACTGTAGACACCAGATCCTTACACACTTTAGACTCCAGATCCCTACACACTTTAGACGCCAGATCCTACACACTTTAGACGCCAGATCCTACACACTTTAGACTCCAGATCCTTACACGTCTTAGACTCCAGATCCCTACACACTTTAGACTCCAGATCCCTACACACTTTAGACGCCAGATCCTACACACTTTAGACTCCAGATCCTACACACTTTAGACTCCAGATCCTTACACATCTTAGACTCCAGATCCTTACACATCTTAGACTCCAGATCCTACACACTTTAGACTCCAGATCCTTACACATCTTAGACTCCAGATCCTACACACTTCAGACTCCAGATCCTACACACTTCAGACTCCAGATCCTACACACTTCAGACTCCAGATCCTTACACATCTTAGACTCCAGATCCTTACACATCTTAGACTCCAGATCCTACACACTTTAGACTCCAGATCCTACACACTTTAGACTCCAGATCCTTACACATCTTAGACTCCAGATCCTACACACTTTAGACTCCAGATCCTTACACATCTTAGACTCCAGATCCTTACACATCTTAGACTCCAGATCTACACATGAGACGCCAGATCCTACACACTGTAGACTCCAGATCCTACACACTGTAGACTCCAGATCCTACACACTGTAGGCGCAAGATCCTACACACTGTAGACGCCAGATCCTACACACTGTAGACTCCAGATCCTACACACTGTAGACGCCAGATCCTACACACTGTAGACGCCAGATCCTACACACTTCAGACTCCAGATCCTTACACATCTTAGACTCCAGATCCTTACACATCTTAGACTCCAGATCCTACACACTTTAGACTCCAGATCCTACACACTTTAGACTCCAGATCCTACACACTTCAGACTCCAGATCCTTACACATCTTAGACTCCAGATCCTTACACATCTTAGACCCCAGATCCTACACACTTTAGACCCCAGATCCTACACACTTTAGACTCCAGATCCTACACACTTCAGACTCCAGATCCTTACACATCTTAGACTCCAGATCCTTACACATCTTAGACTCCAGATCCTACACACTGTAGACGCCAGATCCTACACACTGTAGACGCCAGATCCTACACACTGTAGACGCCAGATCCTACACACTTTAGACGCCAGATCCTACACACTGTAGACGCCAGATCCTTACACACTTTAGACGCCAGATCCTACACACTGTAGACGCCAGATCCTACACACTGTAGACGCCAGATCCTACACACTGTAGACGCCAGATCCTACACACTTTAGACTCCAGATCCCTACACACTTTAGACGCCAGATCCTACACACTTTAGACTCCAGATCCTACACACTTTAGACTCCAGATCCTTACACATCTTAGACTCCAGATCCTTACACATCTTAGACTCCAGATCCTACACACTTTAGACTCCAGATCCTTACACATCTTAGACTCCAGATCCTACACACTTCAGACTCCAGATCCTACACACTTCAGACTCCAGATCCTACACACTTCAGACTCCAGATCCTTACACATCTTAGACTCCAGATCCTTACACATCTTAGACTCCAGATCCTACACACTTTAGACTCCAGATCCTACACACTTTAGACTCCAGATCCTTACACATCTTAGACTCCAGATCCTACACACTTTAGACTCCAGATCCTTACACATCTTAGACTCCAGATCCTTACACATCTTAGACTCCAGATCCTACACACTGTAGACGCCAGATCCTACACACTGTAGACTCCAGATCCTACACACTGTAGACTCCAGATCCTACACACTTCAGACTCCAGAT
Source organism: Ameiurus melas (assembly GCA_012411365.1). Classification (NCBI taxonomy): domain Eukaryota; kingdom Metazoa; phylum Chordata; class Actinopteri; order Siluriformes; family Ictaluridae; genus Ameiurus; species Ameiurus melas. The sequence continues at coordinate 25,921,286 of CM022761.1, forward strand.
CCTTACACATCTTAGACTCCAGATCCTTACACATCTTAGACTCCAGATCCTACACACTGTAGACTCCAGATCCTACACACTGTAGACTCCAGATCCTACACACTGTAGACGCCAGATCCTACACACTGTAGACGCCAGATCCTACACACTGTAGACTCCAGATCCTACACACTGTAGACGCCAGATCCTACACACTGTAGACGCCAGATCCTTACACACTTTAGACTCCAGATCCCTACACACTTTAGACGCCAGATCCTACACACTTTAGACGCCAGATCCTACACACTTTAGACTCCAGATCCTTACACATCTTAGACTCCAGATCCTACACACTTCAGACTCCAGATCCTACACACTTTAGACTCCAGATCCTTACACATCTTAGACTCCAGATCCTACACACTTCAGACTCCAGATCCTTACACACTTCAGACTCCAGATCCTTACACATCTTAGACTCCAGATCCTTACACATCTTAGACTCCAGATCCTTACACATCTTAGACTCCAGATCCTACACACTTTAGACTCCAGATCCTACACACTTTAGACTCCAGATCCTACACACTTTAGACTCCAGATCCTACACACTTTAGACTCCAGATCCTACACACTTTAGACTCCAGATCCTTACACATCTTAGACTCCAGATCCTACACACTTTAGACTCCAGATCCTACACACTTTAGACTCCAGATCCTACACACTTTAGACTCCAGATCCTACACACTTTAGACTCCAGATCCTACACACTTTAGACTCCAGATCCTACACACTTTAGACGCCAGATCCTTACACATCTTAAACGGCAGATCTGTGGCAATATTCTATCTGCGCCATATCTCTGTAAGCGCTAAAATAAACTGACCGGGATTTATTAATGTAAACAGTCCCCATCACAGATTATCGACCTAGCTCTGTGCGTCACCTTGGCTGCGTCAGACACCGCGTCCCAGTTGCCCCCGGTCAGGGTGAAATGTCCGCTTCCTATCCGACCCAGGATCTCCTCTGGCGTGTCCTCCGGACCGTTAGCAAAAGGAGTGAAACTGGAAGTACACAGAGACACACAGGAGACAAGCGTTGAATGTTTATTTTCACGTGTCAGGATGGTGATGGATGAACAGGTGATGTGTGTGTGTGTGTGTGTGTGTGTGTGTGTGAAAATGTGTTCTCACCCTGCTATCATGGTGTACAGCAACACTCCCAAACTCCAAATGTCACATGCCTCATCATAACCCTGCCTCTTCAACACCTATATTTACACACACACACACACACACACACACACACACACACACACACACACACACACACAATGTTACGCAATACTGGGAGCTGAGCACTGTTAACGTAACGTTTCGGTCACAAACCTAATTTACACTTTAAATGTGTGTATATATATATATATATATATATATATATATATATATATATATAAGCAACTCTTCTAATGTGTCACTGTAACAACTTTAATTGGTGACATGGTGAAGTTTTCCGTGAGGAGGCATTTCTTTTCGGAAGGAGTCTCCAGTGTCAGCACTTTGCAACAGTCCGAGCTTAAAGCTGCGACGATAGTTTTCTGACCAAATCAAGTGGAATTAGAGGAATATTTAGAGAACATTCAACTGCTTTAGACGACTACCAAAGAGTTCATGTGTATATATATCTGTCCTGTTGTGTGTATTCTTGGTCCTGCACTCATCTCACACTGTTGCGTATTTGCACTTTAACGTACACTACCGGTCAAAAGTTGAGACACACTCATTCTTTATTTTTCTTTTTCCACATTTGAGAATAATAATAATAATAATAATAATAATAATAATAATAATGAAGTCATCAAAACTCTGGAGTGACACAAATGGAGCTATGCGAATTATGTCGTGATTTTAAAAATCCGAAATAATGTCGTATTTTAGCATCTTCAAAGTAGACGCTCTTTTACGTCGAGAATTTCCAGAAGTGTATTCTTGGCGTTTTTTTCCTCAACCGATCTATGGAGGAATTTCCCGGAGATGCTTTTTAGACAGAATTAAAGGACTTCACACCGACGCTGGACTCTTTTCTGAATATTTCACTCGGAGTCGTCCGTTAAAAAAAAAAAAAATGGCACGAGTATATTTTTTTGTCTACAACACCGATTTCAAACATGTACCTTTAGGTCACCAGTAGTGTACATATAAAATACAGATAAACTTTCTTAATGTGCAGTTTTTGCATTTCTGCCAATAATTTCCCCAGAAGTGAATAAGTTCGTAGTAAGTGCATGATGTCACTGACGCCCTAGATATAGTTTAAGGCAGATGTTAACAGAGTAGATTATGACCGAGACAGAATTTCATTGGCTTGATGACTGCATTTGGGGTAAGGAGGGTACATCCGTGGCCAATGCTTTACCTCAGGGGCGACGAAGTTAGCCGTGTAGCAGGGAGTCATCAGGAGGCCGTTATCGGCACGGAGCTGTTTAGCGAAACCGAAGTCACAGATCCGCAGAGAGTCCGGATTTCCAGATTCATCGACGTACAGGATGTTACTGGGCTTCAGGTCTCTGTGTACTACCTACAGAAGAGCGCGGTCAGCATTAGACTTACACACACACGCTTCCAAACTAAAACTATACAGGATTCAGGTGATTATACACATTCTGTCATTTATCTTGGTGAAAACAATGTCATTGTGTGTGCGTGTGTGTGTGAGTGTGTGTTCTAACCCCCTGAGAGTGCAGATACTCCACGGTCTTGGTGATGGTGTGCAGCACGGCGCTGGCTTCTCTCTCGGAGAAGAACTTCTGCTTGAGGATTCGATCGAGCAGCTCACCGCCTCGCATCAGCTCCGTCACCAGGAAAACCAGCTTCCCGTTATCGTACATCTGCACGTGCAAACACACGTGCTCGTACTCAATTCGCGCGCACACAGCTCTTTCGGACCTCAAACAACATTAGCGGTCATGTCACATAATTACATTCGCTTTACAGACTCCGAATAGACAAAAATGACGAACCGTGGCATGAGGATGTCCGCGACAAGACCGAAAGAAAAAACAGCGCTCTGGGTTCCTGCAGCAGGTTTTGTGTTGTTGATTTAGAGAGTCCTTATTTCATATAACGTGGTATATTAATAATTGCCCGCTGTTGTGTTTTTTGAAGGCCCAAAAAGGCGATAAATACGCAGCATTTAGACATTGACCAAGTTTAAGTCAGTCAGTCGTTTCTTTACGAATTTCATTTACAATTGTGTTCCAGGTGACCTTTATTTGAGATTAAAATTTTGCCGAATAAGCATGATAAGAACGAGATCAGAATAAGGATAGCGATCATGTCGATATCACCGGTCATGTGACGTGCAGGGTTAAATGCTGAAAATGGAAGCGAGAGATTCGAGAAAGGGGGTTGGTGAAGGAATGACATTAGAGATAATAGAGATGAACTTATATTAAGAATTGTTCCACAACATGACAAATAAATATGGACAGAACTTACAATACATTGCACTTATAGGAAAATAATCAACGTCAGGGTTTGTTCTGCACGACTTTGTCTTTGCTGAAGCGCTATAGGGACGTGTCAGTTCATACGTACATCTTTCAGGGTGATGATGTTGGGATGTTGGCCGTACCGCAACAGAATCTCGATCTCTTCTGAAGGATCCGTTTGTGTTTTATTGATGACCTTCAGGACAAATCACATTTATTACTCGTTAACGTCGATAACTTCCTCGTCAATCATCTACTGACACCCGGGCAGCAGTCTGACTGACCCCTGACCCTGGAGTGTGTGCGCGTGTTGGGGACGGACCTTGACTGCGTACTCCGTGTTGGTGGCTTTATGGACGCAGCGCTTGCACACGGAGAAAGACCCCATGCCGATATCCTCCTTAAGCACGTAGCCGTCGTTGAACACCGTGTTCTTACCGTGCAGCTGCTGCTCACACACACACACACACACACACACACACACACACACACACACACACACACACACACACACACAGGGTGATTCATCGATATTATTAAATGTTGCATTACACCAAGCTTGAGTTTAGATGTTTCTCTAAAGCAGATCAGAAATATTCTCACATAATTCAGCTGAAAGGGAACACTCTCCTGTACAAACATCTCCATCTAGTGGAAACTAACAGTAACTTCATGCTCATGATGTTGTGCGTTTCCTGCTGGTCCACATCTGCTGTTCCAGCCAGGGGTTTATTTATTCTGTACGTGTTGTTTATTTTATATCGCTGATAGAAAACGAGTTGCAACAAGGAAATTCCAAACCAGCAGAAGAAAAGCTAGGAGGCGGGGTTTAGCAGACGATTGACATGTACAGAGCACTCACCTGGACCACAGGGTGGGGAGGGGGTTGAGCCGACTCCTCTGTGCCCTCCTCCTCTAGCAGTGCCGTGGCCACGAAACTGAAGCCACGGAAGAGCTGATGAGCTCCGGCGCTTGGGGGAACACCGGGGGAGTCTACCACACACACACACACACCAAAAAAATTGTATACATTTAGTACAGAGTACATAGTTAAAAAACCTGACAGTTTATTTATTTATTTTTAATCACAACATAATTCCCATCGTTCCATTCGTGTTACTCCAGAGTTCTGATGACTTTATTATTCTAAAATGTGGGAAAAAATGTGGGAGTGTCTAAACCTTTGACCGTGTGTGTGTGTGTGTATATAAAATCGCCCAGCACTACAGTAGGAGTGTTTTGAAATTTCCTCAGTATGAATGAGAGCCTGGACCAACAATAATACGGTTTCATGGGTATTAATCGACCGTTTCAAAGCGCTTGTGAACAATAAGAACGGAGAAATGTATCGAACAGGAAATTAAACAAACAGTAAAAACATTTTGAAACCTGTAAATCATCTGTATTACGGAACTTGAATACTGACCTGGATAAATAACTTCTGCATGACTGTTCAACTGGAAATGGAATGAAATGTACTGTACATTGTTTCTTCATTATTGTTCGTCCCTAAATAATTAACAATAAGCCCTGAATGGCCATTTGACGGAAAAACTAAATGGGTGGGGTCTGACTTTAGAACAGTACTGTATGTAACCTAATGTTAATGCTTCAGTTCTAGGCTTGACCTTTGACCTCTCACCTTTGGGGGTGCGGGAGGTGAACTCCGAGTCGAAGTAGAAAGTGTCGTCAGGTCGAGCCACGGCTGGTTTAAATGGCGGCTTGATCTCCCGACGAAAGAGTTTCTGAAACACACACACACACACACACACACACAGAAAACAGAAGACATTAGTATGCTAGTAAACCAGCAGCCTATAAAAGCTGACACACACACACACACACACACACACACACACTCGGATCGGTCAGAATGCATAATAACCAGGAAGTAAGTTGTTTCATGAACATTTCAACACATTAAATAAAAAAATAATCTGTTAAAAAGGTATGACGTTCTTAATTTCGTGAAAAAGTAAAAGCACAGTGGTATAAGGAGAATAAAACACTTCAGGATGCTGATTCTTTTCGTATTACGGCCTACCCCGTCCTCTTTAATTCCTCATGTGACGATGCAGTCTGTACAAAACAGGAAGCTATTAGAAGCTGGAATTATTTCTTCACTACCTCAGCCTCGCAAATTTGTGCTCAAAGCTTGGCGACGGTTTTTTTTTTTTTTTTACATTTTTTATTTATTTATTTTTTAACAGCGCACGGAGAATATCAAAAACCACCTGATTCCAAAAGAAAAATCATCAACCGATCATAATCTTACATTCCAGTCAATGGTTGAGAAGAAGGAGTGACGTTTGATTTCCTCAGCACCGTCTGGTCCAGAGCCTGCAATCAATCAGTAACATGCACAGAAATCAGGCACAAGTTGAATCTCTGATGCATTCCACACACACACACACACACACACACACAGAGCATAGGTGCAGTGTGTGTACATATTCTGCCATTAGTGAGAACCATCACAACGATAGCACTGTGTCAAAGGTCCTCACAGTTACTCAGCATTTTTACAGCCTTATATATATATAAAAGTTTCCTTTTGGTTATTGAGGTTAATTTTAGGTTGAGGGTTGGGTGGAGCATAGCATTAATAACTATGTCAATGGACGTTACTCACATAGTAATATGTGAGTAATAATACAGTGGATAGTAATACAGTGAGTGTGTGTGTGTGTGTGTGTGTGTGTGTATTACCTAGTCTGTTGGTGGGGTTCCTCTTAAACAGTGCTCTCAGCAGACTCTGAGCTTCTGTGCTTAGAAACTGGGGCATCCCTAACCGTGCCCTATACACACAGAGACGGACACAGACACAGAGACACACAGAGACAGACAAAGGGCAGGAGAACACATAGGAAGAAAGAAAGCAATGTAAAATAAAGAAACATTCAGCACACACAGTCAACATGGAGCAGGACGAGACTGCACGGACGTGTTACAGGAATCTAATTTTAACGCTGGTGAAACTTTTTAAAACCGTATCTGTGTACACGAAGCTCAACTCTAAGCGTTTGGGCCATCTTGCCAGAAACAAATGCATCCGGACACCAAGATCCACCCTAATAGTTCCAGCTTCATGAATAACTCAAAAGGTTCCTGGAACTACAGCCCGAGAACTAAAACTGTTCCTGTAAAAGTTTCTGCAATGGAAATGAGGCTCATATTTCAAGGTTTTCCAGCACGCACGCACGCACCTGAACTTGACGAGCTGTCTGTTAAATCGGGGGGTGGGGTGGGGGGAGACGGGACGGGACACAGGATTACTGTTTCTAGTTTTTGGCCTAATATTTATCAGCCAGTGGAAGGACACCATGATCGCTTTTAGAGCTGTTTTGTGTGTGTAAATATATATATATATATATATATATATATATATATATATATATATATATATATATAAAAAAGAGCTGCGACAACTTGATAAAAATCAATTATGAAAAACGTCGTCAACGAATCTCATTATCGATTGGTTGGTCTGCACGTGGCACATTTACTCAGAACGTTACTTCCGTTCCGAAAACACGCTTTGGAGCATAAATCCTAAAGTTCTGTCCCCGATGAAGTACTGTACACCAACACTATGCAATGCGTACCCTACCATCTAGTGCAGTGTTTCCGCGGTCCCCTACTGGTCAGCGGTGTAAATGCAGGGGTCCGTAGAAAAGTTTTCAAAATGTTTAAATAATATTAATTTCTTGTTAAATGCATCAAAATATATTCGAATGAGATGTTTGAAAAATGAATCAATTTGGTTCTTCGCGTGCGTTCACAAATATCACGTTAGCAGAGCTGACGATCGTTCAGTGATGGATTTATTCGACATGTATTTATTTACAAATGAAATGATTATTTGCAAAAAACCTATGAGTGGTAGGCAAGTTCAAGTGTCGCAATGATGGATACAATAAACAAAGGATAATTCAGGAAGTCAAATTCAATGTCACACCAACAATAGAATGTATCTGAACCTGGTATTTGTACCAATCCCTGGGGAATGACAGGTTCTACCAATCAATCAACCAGGGATTACTAGGACTAATATATATATATATATTTTTTATTTTTTTATTTTATTTTTTTTATAAATATATATGCAAAAAAGCACAGAATTAAACTACAGTCCAAATTGATAATATATATTCGGGTGTGTGTATTGGGTTCTTTTCAGTCTTATTTAATTGGACAAACTAAAACTGCAAAGGTTGAATAATCAACATGATGCTTGGAGAGAAGAGGAGGGCGGGGCAGAGCAGATTCGAGGGGTGATAAGGGATCCGGTTTCTGCACCATGTAACAGAGCCTGAACTTTCACATTTAGTGAAATGTCATCGCTCGGGAGATCTTCACCTCGATCTATTGTGTCGATGCTACCCACACTTGATTCTGATCACTTAAGAAAAGCTGGAGATTTACTACGTGATTCAGGACGAACATGCAGCGGGGCTGGATTTCCCCTCGCCACAACGTCTCTTCGGCTCATGTGCTTTCTACGATCGATTAAACTCGGTGCTTACTTCAGAATGAGGTTCATTGTCTCCTTACGGTCCTTCCCTTGGAACGGCAGAGATCCCGTGAGCATCTCAAACTGGACACACACACACGATACATTAATAATCTAGAAGACTTTTAGAGTAGGAACATTATTGATTTTTCCAACTTCTCGCAGTTGCTCCTGAGCATGCTCATATTTAGCGCAACATTCATTTATTTATTTTAACAGGACAGTCAGTCGTAGGAACACATCGAATAAAACCAGCGTACCATTAGTACCCCGAATGACCACCAGTCAGCGCTGTGGATGTGGCCCTGCCTGTTCACCACCTCGGGGGCCATGTACTCCACCGTCCCACAGAACGAGTAGGCCTTCTTCTCATGGTCTATGGACTCCTTACACAAGCCGAAATCTGCATGAAGGAGGAGTGCAACGGTGAATCACGCACAAACGTCACACTGACGGAGAACAAAGTAATGATGTGGAGAAGGAAAATGCAATCCTGATGATCTGTGAACAGTTAAGCAGTGGGCGTGGGGGGGACGGGGGGGACGGCGACGACGTATGACTCAGAACTAAGCATGTCCTGATAATCTGATAATCGCTTATAGCTGTGGTCCTCATAGCCGGGTCTGTGCCGTACGGCAGACGTAACGTAACCTTTTTTATTTAAATGGTTGCCACAGTGATGTAAATTTCCGTTGGGTGAACAGAGACCTAAAAGGGTGCGGAGCTCACCCTGATACAACCGAAAAGGTTTTAACCCTAAACGAGCGGTCACATTGTGGCTGTGGTGCAGTTGGTAGAGCGGGTTGTCCGCTAATCGTAGGGTTGGCGGTTCGATTGACTCCACATGCCGAAGTGTCCTTGGGCAAGACACTGAACCCCAAGTTGCTCCCGATGGCAAGCTAGCGCCTTGCATGGCAGCTCTGCTACCGTCGGGGTGAGTGTGTGTGTGAATGGGTGAATGAGGCACAGTGTAAAGCGCTTTGGATAAAAGCGCTATATAAGTGCACATTTGTCTCTTTTTGAGAATGTGAAAGTATACACTTCCATACACATAGCATTTTATACAACACAGCTTTAAAAGATGATAAAATCGCCATGAACAGCGAAGCCATGAACACTGCGGTGTTACTACATACAGGAACAGATGATCTATTTGAACAATGGCGTGTGAAGGGTCCTAGAGGAGCTGAACCCATCACGGTCCATTAAACTATGCCTCAGAGATACTGGACTTTGGTAATAAGGGGCATAAAGGAGGATCTTCACTCTTCTCAGTTAACACTGTCATCGAGTTAAAAACTAAAAGCCTTAAACTTAATCTAAAGCCTAACAACTTTACTCTGTGATTTGAATTGAGCAGGAATAGTGCTGTTAATAGGAAGAAATTTCTACATGTATATTTTCCATGCAATCGGTTTCCGTGAGTAGAAAGCGTGGTAGAAAAATAAATAAATAAATAAATAAATAAGGTTATAATAAGGTTTGCTTAATAAGCCTCATACTTGAATAGTTTTATTATGCTCATAAAATGAAGCAATCAGAAGAACATCCACGGGATGATTATTATTATTTGTACATTGCAAGTGCTCACTGTCCGCAAAAGTTTAAGCACCCCGACCGATACCACACTACAACACCACGGCCGAATAACGTACCATGGACACGAGATCATCAGCACATCAGCGCACTCGTACAAATAATTTTAGGAAATGTGTGCGCGTGTTTAAAAACATTAATTAAATAAAGAGTATCTGATTAGGAAAGCGGCAGGAGGACAGCTGTCGGCCACGTCCCTTTATTTTGGCCAGATTTAACGGCAGGTTGGTCTAAAGCATTCTCTGAAGGCTGTTTATTCAGAAACTGATGATCAAGTGTGACGACGGATGGAATTCTCGACGGTATGACGACGATTCATTTAAAGAAGTCGTTTTAATACGAGATCACACGCAGGGACAGAGGGTTAGAGGAAACTGACAAGACTATATAAAATAATAATTAAGGCGAAAAATGAGGATATATAAGTGAAAAGCACAAGGAATGTTTAACGTGTGCATCGGTTTATATACTGTGTGTGTGTGTGTGTGTGTGTGTGTACCTGTGAGTTTGATGTGCCCCTCTTCATCTAACAGGATGCTGAAACAGAGCAGTGAGTTGAGATGAGTAAAGGATATTACACCTATTCTCTCTCTCTCTCTCTCTCCCTCACACACACGGTTTATTTAATATTCAAAGGCGAAAAGTCATCAAAATTTTCATAAACTTTTCAAAAGAATTGTGTGTGTGTGTGTGTGTGTGTGTGTGTGTGTGTGTGTAGATCCACAGTTGCACTGCAGCAACAAGTGCAATGAGCAAAAAAAAAACGGAAACTATAAAAGCAGATTTAAGAAAACAAGAAAAGAGAGGATGTAGCGGTTCAGTGCTAACTGGAGACCAAAACCACACACACACACACACACAGAGAGAATTATATAACTAAATCAGATCACAATTATGCCACGTGTAATCCATTATTTGATTAAGTTCGGCTCGTTTGGTTTCCTTTGGTCTCGCTTCTCGTCTCGCCCATTATTTCCCACGCTCCTCCTGCTCTCCCGCGTTTCAGTCAGGTGACTAGATTTCTCCCCGAGTTTACAGCCAGCTCATTTAATCACGCTGAATCATGTCTTCTACACACCTTAATATCATTTCACTACCAAGTGTGCTTTACTCGATCACTTTCGCCCATTATACGCGCGTCAGTGCCCTCGATATGATTTCAGCCCTTTCTGGCGTTTACATTTTTCTAGAACATGGCTTTTTCCAACTCAACGGGTGTGTGTAAGCAAACGCTTCCGTTTCTGCGTTACTAGATATTCTTTTACAATCCGAAAACTTTCCTCTTTAAGGCAATAGGTACAGAGATGATATTTCCTATGTCCTATGAGACAGAGTGTGCGTGTGTGTGTGTGTGTGTGTGTGTGTGTGAGTGAGAGATATCTTTACTTCTCAGGTTTTAGATCTCTGTAGATGATACCAAGACCGTGAAGGTGATCCAGACCCAGAGCCAGTTCTGCCAGGTAGAACTTCACATCTTCTTCCGTGAACATCACCTGTCGGCATGGAAACACGCACACACGTCAGTGAGAATATTAGTAACGTGCCTTTTTCCAATGAAAAGAGAAATAAGAATACATGTCTAATATGTAGTTAATAACGGATTTAAAACCGTGTAGTTACATTTACGTCGATTCATTTTAGCGGACGCTTTTATCCAAAGCGACTCACAAATGAGGAAATACAAGCAAAGTGATACATCAAGCGGAGGACAATACGGAGTAGCGCCACTATACACGATTTATAATTGAGTTCTAGATGAAGAAAAGTACGCAGAGACGAGGTGTAAGTGCCGGAGTAGGTTTTTTTCTTAAGAATAACGTGGGGTTAGGTTAAATTTCAATAAAGTTACATAGGCCGATTGACCAGGGTGGGCTAGGCCTACCCAAGATTCTGTTTTATTATTATGCGTTTGGTCTCAGACATTTGGCGCATTGGTCACTTCCACCTGAGAGAGCCCCTCCCTGGTTCTGCATTGGACAAGACGTTCTTGCCCCTATTTTGCCACTGCAAAGTCTTTCCATTAATCTGACCAGAGAAGTTAAAGCACACCCCGTTATTTCACATCTGCACCCAATGTGGACAAGAGTGTCCAGAGTGTTTGATTCTGATATTTCTCTCAATGTTGCCTCGAGCCTATGGCTAAACCCCAAACTACGTATTAATAAGTCCCCTTTTTGTTGGTCAGAGTGGATCATGAGGGGGATTAATACACTCGGTGATCTTTATGAGAGTGGTGTGATGATATCTTTTGAAAAATTGGTTCAACATTTTGGGATTCCCAGATCTCAGTTGTTTAGGTATGTTCAACTACGCCACTTGCACTGTACTATTTTTGGGAGTAGCATCCCAGATACTCTGGGAGAGGTGATTTCTGCTTTTGGAAGAGGACATAAAGCATCAGTGTATTCAGAGTCTAGGGGACGGAGTCTCATCCACTCTCAAGAGATTATGGGAGAAAGATTTAAATTTGGAATTGGGGGAGGGAGAGTGGGCTAGGATTTAAAAAAAATATCAAAACTCTAGAGATGCAAGGGTGCGCCTTATACAATTTAAGATTTTACATCGGTTCTTTTGGACCCCCTCTAAATTGTATAGGCTTGGTCTTAAAGGACACACCCACCTGCTAGCGATGCCATTCAGAAGATAGAGACACTACCCATGTTTTTTGGGGGTGTCGTAAGATCCAAGAATTTTGATTGAAGGTGCAGAGCTTTGTATGTGAGGTGTTGAACACTCAGATCTCGTTCTGCCCTAGACTCTGTATTTTGGGAGATGGGGAGGTATGTGATGGGGAGGTATGTGGGAGCTTTGTATGTGAGGTGTTGAACACTTAGAGCTCGTTCTGCCCTAGACTCTGTATTTTGGGAGATGGGGAGGTATGTGATGGGGAGGTATGTGATGGGGAGGTATGTGGGAGCTTTGTATGTGAGGTGTTGAACACTTAGAGCTCATTCTGCCCTAGACTCTGTATTTTGGGAGATGGGGAGGTCACAAAATTGGAGGATAGGTACAAAAAAGATTGGGTTATGACCAGTGTGATGATTGGTAGACAGGTTATTTTAAGGGGAGGGAAATCAGATGGAGTGCCCTCGTTTCCAGAGTGGTGTGTGGAGATGGGGAGGGTGGCTGCCTTTGAGGAGGGGTCGAGCAGAAGGATTGGAGTTGGGAATTCCTTCAGGAAGAAATGGAGCAGTTATTTGGCGTTTTTGGGGGACTCTTGAGGAGGGGCAGTGGAGAGTATAATTTAGAGTTTAGGCTATGATTATACTTTATTATATTTTCCTTTTTTTTTTTTTTTAAATTGTGTGCATTTTTATTTATTTATTTATTTATTTATTTTTGACATGTGAGTTTATATTCTATTGACCACAGGGGTGTTCGTGGGGGGACCAGGGTGGGGATGGAGGTTGGTAGGGGGAGGGGTTATAGTGAGGATTTATGTTAAAACAGTTTGATTCATTATATATGTTGTTTGTCTCTTTGTGTTAACTTATAAAAACTATAAAACCTATAGGTTGTGAACCTATAAAAGTGTTAATTACAAAAAAAAAAAAAAAAAAAAAAAAGGATAATATGGGGTTGGCATTTCAAGAGTTAGTTCCTTAGGTCTTTCGCTGTTTTTCGAAGATGGTGAGAGATTCTGCGGTCCGGATTGAAGTAGGAAGTTCGTTCCATCACTGAGGGACGGTTTGTGTGAAGGTTCTGGAAACGGACCTTGAGCCACACTGAGCAGGCACTACTAAGCGTCGGTCGTTGATTGATCGCAGACTGTGTGAAGGAACATAAACCATCAGGAGAGTGTTGAGGTAGGAGGGTGCTGTTCCAGACAAGGTCTTGTACGAGAGCATCGAGGCCTTGAATTTGATGCGGGCGGCTACAGGAAGCCAGTGGAGGGAGATGAAGAGGGGTGTGAGATGGGTTCTTCTGGGCTGGTTGAAGACGAGGCGTGCTGCTGCACTCTGAATCATCTGAAGGGGTTTGATGGAACTGGCTGGGAGGTCCGAGAGTAGTGCGTTGCAGTAGTCCAGTTCTGAGATGAGAAGAGCCTGGATAAGTAGCTCTAGTAGCCTGTTTGTTTGTTACCTACATTTCCATAAAATGATCAGAATAGCTAAGAGATTTATTTGAGCTTTTATTGACCAACTCAGGTTTTCAGTGGGTCAGACGTTCACATGCGCTTTGCTAGTATTTTGTGGCCTTTTAATTGCTTGAACTTGAACCACACTTCAGGGGTAGACTTCCACAAGCTTCTCACAATACTCGGCCAGAGTTTTCACCCACTCCTGACAGAATCCCGGGGTAATCCAGTCAGGTTTGAGGGCCTACTTTCACTTTGTTGTCTTCAAGCCATTTTGTTAGAACTTTCGAAGTATTCCTGCTTAGGGTCATTATCCTGCTCCCAGTTGTGACCAAGTGTGAACTTTCTGGATAATGTTTCGAGGTGGTGCTTCAGCCATCCTAGATAATCTCCCTACTTCATAATTCCATCTATTACCTAAAGTGCACCAGTAAAAAAACATCCATATCCTGATGCTACCACCCCCATGCTTCACAGTTGGGATGATGTTCTTCAGATTAAAAGCCTCCATGCATCGCCCTGATTATTATGACCAAAGAGGTCACTGTTTGTTTAATCTGTCCAGAGAATACTCTCCGAAAATGAGGTGATCACCTGCAAAACTTCGGTCTGGCTTTTTAATGATGCTCTTAGAGTAAGGGGCTTCTACCTTGCACAACAGCCTTTCAGGCCATGATTATGTAGGGCATTCTGAATGGTGGATGTACATATTCCTTCACCAGTTCTTTGTTGTCGTCTTGGGGTTCAGTTGAACCGATCAGATCGAAGTTTGTTTATCCCAAGGAGATCATTTGTGCCTCCTTCCTGAATGATGCATTGTCTGTGTGGTTCCAAGATTTTTAGATTTGCATACAGTTTATTGTACAGACAATCGAGGTACCTTCAGTTTTTTTGGAAACTGTTTGGAAAAGGAGGAACCAGACTTGTGGAGGTCCACATTTATTTCTGAGGTCTTGACTGAGTTGATTGGATTTTTCAATGGTATCAAGGGTATAAACGGACTGGCTCTGAAGATAGTCCCTTTTACAGGCACAGGTGTATGCCCAATTAAGTCCTAATTATGCCATTTTGAGAGAGAGAGAGAGAGAGAGAGAGAGAGACACACACAATACCTCTTTTGACAGCCTGGTGAAGAGATCACCTCCCCGCAGAAAATCCAGAATCAAATACAGCTTCCCCTCCGTCTGAAAGGCTACACACACACACACACACACACACACACACAATCAGATTAAGCTAAAAACACAAGGCCTTTTCTGATCATTGTATCTGTGTCCATTACTGTAAGCATTTAGTTATGTATCCATTCATCCACCTCGGTCTATTCGTCCATCATTCCTCCAGGCTTCCTTTAATCTCGCCTCCATTTCCTCTATACAATTACTCGTCTAACTGTCCATCTTTCTATATATCTATGTAACCATCCAGCTTTGCCTTCACCCATGCATCCATTTATCTGACAATTTATTCACATATCTAACAATCCACCCATCCATCTATCCATAAATACTCCCATACTTCCACCCAATCAACAAGTATTCTGATCCTTCTCTCCTTCCTTCCATCAGTCCAAAAATCCATCCATCCATCCACCCAATCAACAATTATTCTGATCCTTGCATCCATTCAACAATCCATCCATCCAACAATCTTTACATCAGTCTCTCCACCTATCCATCCACCCAATCAACAATTATTCTGATCCTTCCATCCATCTAACAATCCATCCATCCATCCACCCATCCAACCAACAATCCTTATATCAGTTCTTCCACCTATCCATCCAACAATTACTCTGATCCTTCTGTCCTTCCTTCCATCCATCCAACAATCCTTATATCAGTCCTTCCACCTATCCATCCATCCAAAAATCAAATCAATCGATCCATCCACCCACCCATTCAATCAACAGTCCTTCCATCCATCCACTCATCTATCCAAAAATTTATCAATCCATCCAATAATTACTTTTATCCATCAAATCCACCCATTCATCCATCCATTCTTGTATCTAAAATGAACACTAAAAGAAATAATTCATTCACAAAAGCAATTACATTTCTGAGTTCATTAGTGTAACAAAACCAAGTCCAACCCTGCAGAGACAAAGCAACCTAAAAGGAAAGCATAATCCCTCCAAATGCACATTCAGATGAAACAGGGATAAAACATGGTATGGAAAGAAAGAGAGAGAGAGAGAGAGAGAGAGAGAGAGAGAGAGACACAAAGAGAGAGAATAACGACATTATTCTTCCAAATAATGGGAGCAAGCTTTGACTCACCATAGTGCAGTTTGACTACAAATGGATGGTTGACCTCTGCGAGGATGTTTCGCTCCATTTTAGTCCGGACCCGATCACGCACTGTTCGAGGAAAAAGAAGTCAAAAACCATACGACCGAGTAGCAGGTAATATATGGACAACCAAGACGAAGCAGTTTTCATCTCAGAAACCGACTTCAACAAGAAGACCTTATCAAAAGCTCTTAAAGACAATGAAAACATATTCAAAGTCTGTGGGGAAACATTTGGACTGGCTGTGTATTAGTAATCAGTTCTGTCATTTGTGATCATCTCTCTATACTACTAGCTGTGTGGAACATTCAACAACATTTGTCTTGATGTCTCACAAACCGTGAAGGAAAATAAAACTGGAAAACAAATCGAACGTCGCGGGAGGCACTTGTAAAAAAATAAATAAAATAAAAATACATTAAAAAAAAAAAAAACCAGAACAGAATGAAGTGTTATTTTTCTGTAGATGAGAAATGTAGAGCAGGCGACGGAGTTCCAGACAGTGAGTCATATGTGGATCAGGATTCGTGTCAGCCACATGAATCAGAGAGCTAGCACTGACGTTACAGATTTGATTTTGCATGACTGAGGGATTTCCCCTGATATTTGAACTTGTGGTGTCAGGAGACAGGTGTACATTTATTTGACCACAACCTGTATGTCAGAGGCACACGGGTAACACGCGACACATTTAATATGTTCGTTGATTACCTGATGATTTACACAGAGCACATAATCAACACTGTATTAACCGATGTTCCCACGATGACCACCAGTCACTCACCGTAATGAATGTTAAAGTGGAACACTCGTGATCCGAGGCTGAAGGGTTCATATTTAAACCTGGAGTTCAGGACGCCATCGACGTGCTGCTGTTGAATTTTACATGGATTTGTTTTAATCCCTGATTAAATAGACGCGCAGTATTTTGTTTAAAATGTGTGTTAACTAGGTCACTTTCTTAACATGCAGTGCCCTCCAGTAATATTGGCACCCTTTGGCAAATATGAGAAAAGAAGGCTCAGAGAGAAATATGAGAAAAGAACAGCTCTGAGTCTTCTCCTATAATACCTGATGAGGTTGGAGAATACACGGCAAGGGATCCGAGACCGTTCCTCCATACAGAATCTCTCCAGATCCTTCACATTTCGAGGTCCACGCTGGTGGGCTCTCCTCTTCAGTTCACCCCACAGGTTTTCCATAGGTTTCAGGTCAGGGGACTGGGATGGCGATGGCAGGACCTCGATTTTGGTCATTTGTGTGTTGATTTTGATGCATGGTTTGTATCATTGTCCTGCTGGAAGATCCAACCACGGCCCATTTGAATCTTTTTGGCAGAGACAGTCAGGATTTCAGTTAATATCTGATGATATTTGATAGAGTCCATGATGCCATTTATACTAATAAAATGTCCAGGTCCTCTGGCAGAAAAACAGTCCCAAAACATTAAAGATCCACCTCCATATTTAACCGTGGGCATGAAGTACTTTTCCACATGGCTACATCTCTGTGTGCACCAAAAACACCTCTGGTGTTTATTACCAAAAAGCTCTATTTTGGTTTCATCTGACCATAGAACACGATCCCATTTGAAGTTCCAGTAGTGTCTGAAACTGAAGACGCTCGAGTTTGTTTTTGGATGGGTGTAGAGACTTTTTTCTTGAAACCCTTCCAAACTTGTGGTGATGTAGGTGACTTCGGATTGCAGTTTCGGAGACTTTCTGACCCCAAGACACAACTAACTTCTGCAATTCTCCAGCTGTGATCCTTGGAGATTTTTTTGGCCACTCGAACCGTCCTCTTCACAGTGCGTTGAGACGATATAGACACACGTCCAATTCCAGGTTGATTCATGACATTTCCAGTTGACTGGAACTTCTCAATTATTGCCCTGATGATGGAAATGGGCATTTTCAATGCTTGTGGTATTTTCTTATAGCCACTTTCCATTTTGTGAAGCCCAACAAGCTTTTGCTGCACATCACAGTTATATTCCTTATTCTTACCCATAGTTATGAATGACTGAGGGAATCTGGCCTATGTGTTACCTCATATTTATTCCCCTGTGAAACAGGAAGTCATGCTTGAATAATTTCCTGTTCTGTTTTTTTTTATTTTTAACACTGTTTTTGTTAAACCTGATCTTAACATGAGTTTCACAGGAAGATAATCCAAGCAATAAAAAAACAACAACAAATAAATAAAGGAAACCGCGATGTCCGCACTGTTTCGGTGAAATACATTTCTAGTTTCCTGAAGTCGAAATGCATCTTTCTTGGCAGTCTACCAGAATTCAGCCAGTCACATCGAACGGGTTTTTTTCCAGACCGCCGTACATTTATCAGAAAAACAACTATTCTATCAGCACTGCCATCTGCTTAACACACAGCCCTGTGAAGCCATCTCGTCTCCCCGATACCGTTTCAGCGCTAGTTCTGAGTAACAGTAATGCCGTCAGTGTACAGAGTGAACCCTGTAGGAGGGGAAGTTATTATGGCGTGGAAAAAAAAGAATGCTTTATATGTGCTGAAACTCATGGAAGGATTTGACGAAACGAGATCTAGTTTCCAGTCGTGTGCGCAGGACTTGCGACGAACCCTAGACAAGTCGTCGAATGGAGGCAGACCGAGACGGAGCTGCAAGCAAAAACATTCAGCGCTTCAGACAAACCTCTGCTGTAACTCTCTCATGCCGAAGATACGAACGTGCGTCACTCGGTGTCCATATTTCCCTCTCACAGGGCCTGTAAGCCGTCACTCATGTTAGTACGTGCTGAATCAAGGTGCAACACGAAAAAAAAAGAGAAAACCAAACGAGTCCCTCTAGTTTATTTGAGTCAGCTAGGAGGGGATTTTAATGACTGTTATAGTATGTAGAAATAGGAATATTTACATACTCGAAGACAATGAATTCTACATTTGATGACTTAAGTAGGTTTTAACATGAAAAGAAAAACATCTGAGCTGGCTTGATGCAATAAAAAGGCTCTGAATAAATGCATGACATTTTTGGCACATACAGTTGAGGTCATAAGTTTCCATTCGCCTGGCAGAATCTGCAAAATGCTAATTAAATTATTATTAATTTTTTTTTTTTAAAGCTGATGGATCACAAGAATTCTATTTAGTTGGGTTTTTTTTTTTAATGCAGTAAATCGTCTGTTATGTGAAACAGCCTATTCAGGGCAGTACCAAATAAACTCCGTGCAATTCTTTAGAATCCCTCGAATTGAATTAAAAATGTATATTTTGCAGATTCCGCACGCCGCATGTACACTGAAGGACGCATCTGGATTGTTTTAAAGGTCTATTTCGTTCCAAATGAATGGAACACGAACGACGACAGAATGAAGACACGGCATTCTGTTCTGAACGTTTCTTTCTCTTGAACGCTGCAACGATGTTTCCGCCTGCTGACGTTTCTGCGAGGTGAACCCACGGTGGCATTGTACATGGATTATTAATTGAAAGCAGAAAAGTCATTGGAGGTTAAATGGCCGTGTGTGTGTGTGTGTGTGTGTGTGTGTGTGTGTGTGTGGGTGGTTGAGGGCAGGGCTGCAGCTGCATCTGAACCACAACGCCGAGTGCAACGAGCAAGAAAGCAGGAACGGGTGAAAGAATGAACTCGCAAACAGCAGAGAGAAGAAAAGAACAAATTAATGAAAACAAAAAGGAGAAAAGAGAAATGAGGTTAAGGAGGTTCAATGCTGACGGCAGAGACCAAAACCACACACACACACACACACACACACACACACACACACACACACACTATAATGGGGTTAACCACTACTTGGTATGTTTTAAGTAAACAACCTAAAGATGTTAATGCAAGGATGTTCAGTGAGCTGCATAACTGCAGAGTGTGTGTGTGTGTGTAAGGAAGAGTCAGTGTATGCAGTGTGGGAAAATGCGTATGCATAGCCACTGGCATGTTTGCAGCTCGGGTGCCATCAGAAGCTAAAACAGCATAAGAACAAGTGTGTGCGTGTGTGTGTACCTTTAAGTGTGGCCTTCTTGAGAACCTTCATGGCGTAGAGCTGATTGTTGTCAGGAGGCGTCACCTTCCGCACCAGAAACACCTGAAATAATACAACACGTCCTCGTGACACCAACACCTTCACCACCTCGTGACCGTTTGCTCTAGAAAGCGACCGCGTCTTCGCTCTCTCTCTCGTTCAGGTCAGAATCAACACGCCGATGTTTCTAGCTCACGGATATTTAGAAGCACGATTAAAAGGTGCATTCAAACTTCTATTCCTGTAAATCAGTGTCCTGATTATTTCTTTTGATCTATAATCTATCCCATGTGTACCTGGCACAGCTGAGCTTCCTGAATCACAACGTTCGCCCCCCCCTACAAATGTGTGTACGTCCCGCGGTGTCTTCCCTGTATATGTATGTATTTTTTATGTTTGTTTGTTTGTTTGTTTGTTTGTTTTCCAGTTTACATGCACATGATGCTCAGATTTGACATCCGCTGATCAAAACCAGACGAATGAAGATCGGATAAAGGAGAGGAACCTGAGGCGCTCTTCTGCTCTTGGAGCTCATCCACGCCGAGTTCTGGAGTGTCGTACATTCGGAGATGCCTTTCTGTTAATCTTCTGATCCATCTCATCGCCGAGGTGTTTCCACCCACAGATCTGCCGCTCGCAGGGCGGGTTTTCATTGTTTTGTGTTGTGTTTGCACCATTCGAGAGTGTGTTGGTGTGTTTGTTTGTAAAAATCCCTAGAGATCAGCAGTTTCTGAAATACTCAAAGCAGCACATCTGGCACATGCAACAGCCACGCCGCAGACGATCAGATGTTTGATGTGAACACTAACTGAAGCTCTTGACCTGTATTGGCATGACCGTAGGTCAGGTGGTAGAGCGGGTTGTTGGCGGTTCGATTCCCGGCCCACGTGACTCCTCGTACCGAAGTGTCCTTGCGCAAGACACTGAACCCCACGTTGCTCCCAATGGCAAGCTAGCGCCTTGCATGGCAGCTCTGCTACCACTGGTGTGTGTGTGTGTGTGTGTGTGTGTGTGTGTGTGTGAATGGGTGAATCAGAACCAGTGTAAAGCGCTATATAAGTGCAGACCGTTTACAATTTATGCATTGTGCTGCTGAAACATGATTGGCTGACCGGATAACTGCATGCGGAGGTGTATAGGTGTTCCTAATGAAGTGCTTTGGAACGGTTTCTATTGTTAAAAGCT